>CM017763.1:23490715-23860339 GCA_008009225.1 Acer yangbiense
ATATGCGGGCTACCTCTCTTAGCGGAGGGGTTGCCCGGGGTGGAGTCCTTCTAGCAGGGTATCTTTCCCGATATTGAGGAGGGTACGTCGATCGATTCAGAGGAGGGTTCTGGACTCTCTTCGTAGGTGCCGACTTAGGAGATTCCTTCTTAGATCGCTTGGATGACCGGGCTTCGTCGTGTTCAACCTTAATTCAGAGCTGTTCATCTATGTCTACCTGCTCCAGCGCCCTATCATAGGCCTCCTGGTATGTTTCAGGCGGGTGTTTGGCAAATGATCGGAATAACCTGCCAGCCCACAAGTTCCTTCTGAAGTTGGCGAGGGTCTCCTTCTCGGCCAACACTCCCATCTGGACCACCTTCTTGTGGAACTTTTTTATGTAAGATCTTAGCGTTTCACCCCGTTCCTGGATTACATATTGCAGTAGGACGGGATCCTTGGGGCGAGGCTTGATCCCCTGAAATTGAGCACAAAAATCGGTACTGAGCTTTGTAAATGAATCCACACTTCCCGGGGGCAACTTTCTGAACCAAGTTTTAGCACAGTCGGTCAGTGTTGAAGGGAACATCCTGCACATGGCTGACCGGGTAGTGTTATGGATTTCCATCTGGTGGACAAAGCTCTCCATGTAACTCACGGGATCCTTTGATCTGGAATACTTCTCAATGGGCATTTGGAACTTGGGGGGTAACTCGACTTCTCGAATCCTACTGGAAAATGGCGCGTTCATCTCCCCTAAGGGGTTCTTCCGAGTACCCAGTTGTTTCCCTTCCTTCAGTTCCTCGAGCTCCTTCGTCATCTTGGCCATCTGATCCTCAAGACGTTTAGATCCATTGTGTTCGGATCGTGCTACTGAGTATTCATTGTCCGAGGTTTTTGATTCCCCAATAGGTTCCTTACGCTCCTCTTCCCGACGACCGGTACCCCGCAGATCCCTCTTGGATCTAGTACTGCCACCTGCGTCGGGTTGAGGATCCCTTTTGCTTACCGCCGGCCTTGTTGTCGACTGGGCCTTTCTTGGCGGGATGTCATTAGCTGATTTCACCAACCGGTGTCTTAGATCTTCAGGATGATTATGCAAGGGTAAAGGTGGTCCGAGTCTATCAAAAATCGGTGCCTGGGTATTTGGTCCTGCCCCTTCTGTAAGTCGGGGTGTCTTAAAGGGTATCCCTTGGGCGATCATCCGAAGGCGGACGCTTTCCACGTAGGCAGCGGCATGTTGCTTTATGGCTTCCCTTGCCGCTTCTGGGACCGCGGGGTCCTGTGGTGCCGATCCGGGATTTGGTGGTAGGACTGGTGCCGGGATCTGGCTTCTGGTTCCCTTCCTTTTCCCTTTATTTCCCTGGGTGGAAGCGAGGGAATGGGGCCCTGAATTTATGGGTTACCTCTGGGAGGATCGGAGCCTCATCTTCTATCTTCTTCTGAGTTGAATCTTTAAAGTTTGTTAATGGTGGGGGGGTTTTTTTTCCCACAGATGGCGCCAAAGTGTTAACCTAAAATTGTCACCGGGGTGTAATTTCAAATTAACGATATATGAAGGGCCCGGATCTATATCGATCTAGGCTGGCGGGGTGTGCAGTTTCCCGATACCCCGCCAAATCTTATGAATCTACTAAGAATAATGGGTGCAAGTAGTAAGAGGGATAATTTTCTGATATGGTGAAAGTATGAAAGCATAAAACTGTTTATGTATATATAAATGACTTTAATAAGGTTTTTACAACTCGATGCTTGAACTATCGAGATTACAGTATGGGAGAAAACAAAACAACTTGGTGGACCATGGAGATGGAGCTTTTCGTGCCTGTCGATAAGTAGAAAAAAGTGAGGTCCTCTTTTCATGTGAACATATGATCATTATATAGGCCAGCTTTCTTGCTGAATACTCCTAGAACTTCGGTCTAGGGTTTCAGTGATGCACGGGCCTTCCTTTGGAGTCTAACGAATTCATCGGGATATTGATCCCGAACGATTAGGCGATTCCTTCTTTCTCGGTTCCAAATAAGTTGACCCCTATTCGAAATAGGATTCTTTATGGCGGGAATGAATGTCGCGTTGTAACTTGAGTTTCTATCTTGAACGGTGACGTTTAATGTTTGCCTTTACATGTGGTCTGCTCTTCGGGGTTCTCGCCTCCTGCTTCAGCGGGGTCGGTATACTGGGATCCAGGTGTTTATCTTGCTATGTGTATGTCACGAGTTTGGCTGGTCGGGGTACTCCGGGTACCCCGCATCCCTCTCGCTGCTCTTAAAACGATGTTTGCAGATATCAGGGTGCCAAGTATCTAGGTACCAGGATACTCGGGTATCAGGGTACTCGAGGTAATTGGGTGCCACGATCTTGTGACGATTGTGTCTCTAGAGCCCTTCTCATTACGGCTTCCTAGTGCTTTCTTGGTTCCAGAGATTTTGGACCTGACCGGGGTGGATAGAGGCTCTTACTCTAGCCCGTCAGCTAGCCGACGGGGTACCCGGATATTTTTCCCGTTGCTACTTTGCATCCCGGCTTTCTTCTCAAATCTAATGGAAAATTCTTTTTTGGTCCCCGCCATTTTAGGCGGTTAACAGTAGTTAAATAGCTTAAAGCATACCTAGAGGGGGGTGAGTAGGTTTTTATGCCTTTTTCAATCCCTTAAACAAACTTACGTTTGTCCCTTAGGTAGCCTTACATACAACACATAAACCAAGCATTTATACATAGACAAGATAAGCATGTGATCATTTAGGCATTGTTTATATATATCTAATAGTTGTATGAGGTATAAGGACACATAAACTCAACAACAAAGAATATTTGTTTTTCAATATTTATTCAATGTATTACAAGTATAATCAAATATCACTAAACACAAAAAATAACAATATACCAAAGAAATATATTTACAAATATGATAAAATGAATTTGATTACAAATCACACTTTACAAAATCTTGTTTCAATATACATCACAAGTGAATACTATACAACAAGATAACAACATACACATATATAAATATAAGAGATAGAGATAAAAAGAATCAACACGAGATTTTTTAACGTGGTAAAACCTTCAAGGAGGAAACATCCACGGGTTGAACTACAACCATTGGGTACTATATATATTGGATGGTAAATTAGAAATTCCTCAAAAGTGACCAACCTTGACCAACTTCCTATTGGAGTCTATGTTTACCCAACCATATTGGAAAGTACGAAATCCCTCAATGATGCGGAACCACCATATATTAGAGATCATACCAAACCAACATCTATGGAAGATTAGAAATTCCTCAAGAATGCATACATATCCCATGTACCCCTCTCTTTTGGAGTCTTTGTCTAACCATACGCCTAGGCCTACCAATATTGTAGCCAACTCCCTTTCCAAGGCACTAATGCCTCTAGAGAGCCTCCCATGCATGACTATCCGAGTCCTCCCAACTCTAGCCATGACTCCTTGCTTGCCTATCCGAGTCCTCCTGACTCTAGACAAGACTTCTTGCTTGGCTATCCGAGTCCTCCCGACTCTAACTATGACTTCATGCCTTTTACAAGGACTTCCTAATGTAATCATGTGAATGCAAATGATGCAAACAATCAATTCATCATAGAACATGTGATCAATACATTCCATGGAACAACTAGACCTAAACATGTGAGAACACAAGTAATAAAAGTCTAGATGCAAAACTTGAATAAAAACCTAGAGCATGTATAAACACCTAGCACATAAAACTCATAGTTTCATTCACACAAATAACACTTGAATAAATCATAATCATGGAGCACATATTTAAGATGTTACAAACATACACAACAAAATGCTAGAATCTTAAAATGTATTTGTTAACAGCCATAATTGGCAGGGATCAATAAATAATTTTCCACTAGCTTACAGAAGAAAGCCGGGATTCGAAGTAGAGGCGAAAAGATGTCTGGGTACCCCGCCTGCTAGCTGATGGGCTAGAACTTTTGCCTACCCAGGTCAAGTCCAGAATTCCCGGAGACACGATCATCACCCGATCCTGGCGCCCAATTACCCCGGATACCCTGATACTCGAGTATCCTGGTACCCCGCTACTTGAAACCCCGATATCCGCGAACATCGCTTTTATCAGAAGCGTGAGTGACGCAGGGTACCTGGGATACCCCGACCAACGAAACACGTGACAAGCATATGGCAAGAAATATACCAGGATCCCGATAGATTGACCCCGCTGAAGCAGGAGGCGGGCACCCTGAAGAACAGACTACATATATAAAACAGACATTAAACGTCACCGTTCGAGAAAAAAACTTAAGCTACAACGCGGCATTCATCCCCGCCAAGTTAGGGTCCTATTTTAAATAGGAGTCAGCTCGTTTGGAAACCGGAAAAGAAGGAATCACCAGGCCCTTCAGGATCAATTTCCCAATGAATTTGTCGGGCTCCACATGAAGACCCGTGTATCACTGAAACCCTAGACCGAGGTTCTAGGGGTGCTCAGCAAGAAAGCGGGCCTATATATTAATGATATGTTCATAGAAAAAGGGGAGAAAAAAACCCTAATTGATTTTTTCCACTTATCGACAGACACGAAAAGCTCCATCGCCATCGTTCTCCTTCAGTCTTGATTTCTTTTCCATATTGTAGTACTGATAGTTGAAATACCGGGTTGTAAGAAATAGTATTTGAGATCCACATATATAAATATAAACTGCTTTTTAGCTTTTATAGATCCACCATATAAGAAATTCGTCAATCCCATTACTTGTATTCATCGTAATATCAGACTCACGATACCCAGTGGGATACCAGGGTATAGAGTATCCCGCTAGCCCAGGTCTAATCTGATCCGGGTCCATCACATACCGTTAATTCTAAATTGCACCCCGGTGATAATTTTGGGTTAACAATTTGGTGCCGTCTGTAGGAAAAAACCCTCACCATTAACAAACTTTCAAGTTCAACTTAGAAGAAGATATCAGATGAGGCTCCGATCCTCCCAGGGATAGCCCACGAGCTTAGGACCCCATTCCCTCGCTTCCACCCAGAGAAATCAAGGGAAAAACAAGGGAGCCAGAAGTCAAATCCCGGTACCAGTCCCGCTGCCTAATCCCGGATCAGCACCACAGGACCCCAAGGTCCCGGAAACGACTCGGGAGGCCATAGAACGACAAGCTGCTGCCTATGTGGAGAGCGTCCGCCTTCGGATGACCGCCCAAGGGATACCCTTTGAAGCACCCAGATTGGCAGAAGGAGCAGGACCAAGTACCCGAGCACCAGTGTTTGACAGACTCGGGCCGCCTTTACCAACACGGAATCATCCCGAAGATCTCAAACATCGATTGGCGAAATCAACTACCGATATCCCACCAAGAAGGGCCCAGTCAACAACAGGGCCAGCAGCAAGGAAAAATAATCCCCGGCTCGACACTGGTGGCAGTACCGGATCTAGGGGGGACCAGCAGGGTACCCATCGGCGGGAAGGGGAGCGAAAAGAACCTGATGGAGAATCAGAAACCTGGGACAATGAAGACTCGGTGGCACGATCCGGACATAACGGATCCAAACGCCTTAAGGATCAGATGGCTAAGATGGCGAAAGAGCTCAAGGAATTGAAGAATGGAAAGCAACGGGGTACTCGAAACAACCCTCTGGGGGAGATGAACGCGCCATTTTCCAGGAGGATTCGAAAAGCGAGTTGCCCCCTAAGTTTAAAATACCCACTGAGAAGTATTCCGAATCGGAGGATCCCATGAGTCACATGGAGAGCTTTGTCCACCAGATGGAAATCCAAAACACTACCCGGTCAGCTATGTGCAGAATGTTCCCTTCAACATTAACCGACTGTGCCAAGACTTGGTTCAGAAAGTTACCCCCAGGAAGTGTAGATTCATTCACAAAGCTCACTACTGACTTTTGTGCTCAATTACAAGGAATCAAACCTCGCCCCAAGGATCCCGTCCTTCTGCAATATGTGATCCAGGAACGAGGTGAGACACTGAGATCTTACGTGGAAAAGTTCCACAAGGAAGTGATCCAGATGGAAGTATTCACCGAGAAGGAAACCCTCGCTAACTTCAGAAGAAACCTGTGGGCTAGCAAGTTATTCTGATCGTTTGCCAAGCACCCTCCTGAGACATACCAGGAGGCCTATGATAGGGCGTTGGAGCAGGTGGACATAGATGAGCAGCTCCGAATTAAGGTTGAACACGATAAAGCCCGGACGCCTAAGCGGTCTAAGAAGGAATCTCCTAGGTCGGCACCTACGAGGAGAATCCAGAACCCTCCTCCAAATCAATCGACGTATAGGCCGCCGCCTCCTCAATATCGGGAAAGGTACCCTATAAGAAGGACTCCACCCCGAGCAACTTCTCCACTAAGAGAGGTAGCCCGCATATCAACGGAGGAAGACTGGTATAACCATTACACTTCTCTCAATGCCTCTCGGGAAACCATATACCTAGCCATCCGCGATAAAGGCTTGCTCAGAAAACCCGATCCAATAAAAGTCCTCGCTGATCAAAGAAATCGTTACAAGTATTGCGACTTTCATGAGGATGTCGGGCACAACACATCTGAGTGCTATAGCCTCCATAACCAGATTGAGAGTTTGGTGAGAGGAGGACTTTTAACGGAATTCTTGCAACAAGTACGGGACATCATTAAAATGGGAAAGGAAGTACAGAAGGGGATACGGGATGCAGAAGAAAGGAGGAAGACAAAGGAAATGATTTGATGCAGCAGATCCATGTCGTCCATACCATCAGTGGAGGACCAACTCTGGCTGGGACATCCAACAATTCAAGAAAGAGTTACAGTAGGAAGATCCTGAAACTCGCCACTGGCCAGGATGTATTCCGGGTATCTCGAGAATCACAGGAATACCCGCAGTCCGCGCAGATCATTTTCACCGAGGATGATGCCTACGACATTGTACAACCCCATGACGATCCAATGGTGATCACGGTTCAGATTGCTAATTGTCGGGTCCACCGCATCCTTTTAGACACCGGGAGTAGTGTGGACATTTTGTTTAAAGGAGCACTGGAGAAGCTCAACCTGAAGAATCCCTGTTACAACAGTTGCACTACACCTTTATACGGATTTACAGAGGACTTCGTAATGCCAGTAGGAACACACATCTTGCCCGTGATAGTCGGAGAAGCCCCCTTCCAGCAGAACATCATGACTGAGTTCATCGTGGTAGACACCCCATCCGCTTATAATGCAATCTTGGGAAGACCATTTTTATCAGGCATCAAGGGAGTTTTGTCCATTTATCACAATGTCCTAAAGTTTTTGGTTGGGACCGAGGTTGGAAAAGTCAGGGGAGACCAACAGGCAGCTCGTACATGTTACGCAGTATCTGTAAACCCCGCTGCATTGACAAGACAATATGCCCGCATCATCCATAAATCGGGGCTCGGGGAGACATAGTTGGAAAGCACAGAACAGTTTGGAAAGAAAGAAGAGTACCCATTATGTTACCTTAGGAAGAAGGATCACTCTAGAGGGATTTAGTCTTAAGACTTGAAGAATGATGTTAGCTCGGTTGGTGTGTTTCTGATGAGTACACCCCGACCATTTTCTGCTTTGTATTTGCTTTTGAGAAAATCAATAAAGTCAGTTTTAGTGTTCCTAATTTCGACTAAGCAAGTCTTCATCGTCCCGTTTCACCTCAAGACCAGGAAAAGCCATATGGCGTTCCTGTTGCCTTGGTCGGGGAATACCCTCCTCCAGGAAGGACCTGGTGCTCAAATGCATAAGGGGTGTAGTCACTCGCCAGGATTGATCTCATCAAGACCAGGAGAACCTATATGGGCCTCCTGAAGCCTTGGATGGGAAATACCCCCCTTCAGGATGAACCCGGTGTCAAAGTAGCCCTCGTCAAAGACCAGGAGAACCCATATGGGCCTCCTGAAGCCTCGGACGGGGGATACCCCCCATCCGTGATGAACCTGGTGTTAAAATAGCCATAGAGGCTTGCCAAGACAGTTCAACAAGAAGCCAGGATACTCCGTCTGGATACCCGACATCTTTCTGCATCGTACTACCATTTCTCCTTATTACATTCAAAGGCCTGAGTTGAAAATGGCTCTAGCAACCGCTCAGAAACAAGGCATCAGGGAACTAGGCCATTACACTTGGGAGCCAGACGTTTCATCCTGATAGATGACTAAGATGAAACCATCACCGGGGTTCCAAAAAAAATAAATAATAAAAAATAAAAAAAGAAATTTTCTGGTCAGACATGATAGCTGATTTCTGCTAAGAGAGATTATTAACTATCCTGGGGCAAGGCATAAGTTCAACAAGCAAGCATTTTAGGAGGGTAAAAGAGAATGATCGTAAGATTGGAAGGAATTCATTAACTTAGGCAGGGTGCCCACCCCAATTTCCGAGCTACAAACAGTTACAAAAATTCCGATAAAAAAAAAAAAAACAAAAGTCATATATCTTTCCCCCCTCCTGCATTTTGTTCTTGCCGGGATTCCACCGCCTGTTCCCCTTTTGCCTACCTTTCTTCAAGTGAGCTGGTCACTACAGGAGAACCTGCCACCTTCAAACGTTGAACAGAAGCCTGCCCAACATCTCCCTGAATGGAAGAAGGATCCTGAGTTTCCCCCTCAACATGTTCTCCAGATCCTGCAGTAGGGGGAAGAGAAGTTGGATCCGGGACAGAGACATCCTTCGAGGGACCCCCTTGGTCAAGGACGACATCTGAAAGGGCTGCGGCCTTAGCCAGAATATGGTCCCGATCCCAGCCAAGAGGAGTCATCATGTCAAAAGGAGGAGGGAAGGCCTTGGCAACCTCGTAGGAGGAAGTAAAATATCCGTCCGCGAAGGAAGAATCCAGTCGGGATTCTAAGATCTTCACGGATCCCCGCAAGAACCGGTTCTCGTCTAAAAGGACCGCTATCTCCACCTTGACGGACTCCCTCTCAGCCTTACGCCGGGTAGAAACGATAGTCTCCGTGTCATAAGCACGCTGCATCCTTTCCAACTCAACCAGAGTATCCTGCCACCCGGATTCAGACTCAATTACAGATTGGACCAGGGCAGAGAGGTTTTTTTTCAGACCGGGCTAGATCAGCGCGGGTTTCTTCCAAATTGGCCTGAAGCGCCAAATTTGCCCCTTTCAATGTCGCCACCTGTTGCCCGATAGCTATGGCAAACTTGAAGCCCTATAAAAAATATGTATATAGTCAAATGAGATACATGAGCATTTATATATGTATACCAACTATACCAACTCGAAGGGAGCAAAATCATACCTTGGCGAGCAGAGAAGCCCCCTTGGTGGCCAAAATCTCCGTAGGCAAAGAAGACATTGATTGCAGACTCCCGCTGGGACACGCCGCGATGAACTTGGAAACAATATCATCTTGGCTGCCTTCATGTGACCTTGACCCAGATGAAAGGCTAGCAGAGGGAGCTCTAGGGGTGGAATCCTTTCCTTTGTCCGCCCGGGCAGGTTTAGCTTTCTTCGCCCTAGTGGAACGCATGACAAAAGAAATTTGAGAAGAAGGGGGGGTGGCTGCAACTGTAGGCTTAACAATCTTAGCGGGTGGCTTCGCCTTGGGGACTAGAGAAGTTTTGACCTTGGCTGCCTTCGCCAACATCTCGCTAAGCGAGGGACGAGCTGTAATTTTTGTTAGAGAAGGTTCTGGGAAACGAAGCAGGGACTCCACCAAGATAGGAGGAGAGGAAGGTGCAGAGAAGTAAGACCCCGAGGTAACCCCGGCGCCAGAAGGAGAAGGAATGGGAGAGCGGGGTGCTTGAGAAGGTAGGATTGGCAGTCTCGTAGTAGTAGGAGGGGATGCTGGTAAAGGGACTGCTGAAACTGCAAGAAATATATACATAAGATAAGATGTAATATTAAACATAGAAAGAGAGAATGGAGGAAGGATGTTTGGCAAAACATGATCACTCACCCGGTTCAGCGACAGATATCCTCAGATACCTCTCTAACCGGGCTCCCTTGAAGGAGTCACAGGAGGGGTACTTCATGTTAATATAACCCCGCTCCTGGATCCTTTTTAGAATCCCTCTAGATTCAGAAGACAACTCCTCTGAGCTCCATTTGTCTTTAGGAGAGAACTAGGTAGGAACTGAATATTCGGTCCCTCCGATGTGCACTGAGCGGCCCTATTCCCCTTCGACTACTACCCATTCGTCCGTCCAAGAGGGATTATATTTCACGTTTGCCCCGGGTACAACGAACTTCATTTTATTACTGGATCTCAAATAAAACTAACCCCGGGGTGATAGGTTAGCTACCTGGTAGATATAGCGGATCTCGTCAATGCGCACTTCCCTCTGAATGTTGTCCCTCTCGCATTGCTCTCTCTAAAGCACCAAGAACCTCGTCAAGTTCTTCCAGAACCCGGGAGAAATCTGGAGTGGGGCTAGTTCCAAAGCTACGAGAACTCGATGGAGGGAAGGGTGAAGTGGAAGTCGGACCCCGTATTCAAAGGCGGCAACGTGGATTAGCAAATGACCTTCAGGGGGGGTGTAAACGTCATAACTCTGATGAGGGAGAGACAGCGAGAGGTAATCTGGTATCCTAAAGGTCCTCCTCAATCAGTTGAGAGTTTTGGATGTACAGACGGAGTCCGGGACAATCCGGACATCGTGGAAGGAGGACAATGGGCCTATGTGAACCCCAGCTAGATCGATAGTCGAGGCATTCCCCTCATATACCTCGCTTTCAGCCTCATCATCGTCTTCATCAGCGATTCGGGCTGGATCTTCGGGCCCGATGCCAGAACCCGACCCGACTATTTGATTCTCGCTAGAACGATGACGTTTTAGCGGAGTACTATCGTCGACGACGTCACCCACGTCCCGACCTCGTTTCGGCTCTTTAGACGTCGGGGAATCATTACCTGATCCCGTTCGGCCCGTATTAAGCATCTCGTCAATGCTATCAGGAAGATTCGGTGAAGAAGGTGGAGGATTAGCCAAGACCGACAGGCTATCTTCTGGAAGGACCGATTTAGGAGCTGTTTTATTGGAAGGTGAGGCCATTTAAGTAAGAGAAGGAAAGCAAAGAGGATCCTTAGAAGAGAAAGAGGAAGAGACAGAAGCTCTGAGAGGTTCAAATAAGCGTGAATATGTGAGGGGAGAAGGAAGGGTACATTTATAGGCAAAAAAGGGCTAATATCGAGGTAGAGGAAGAAACGGGGTCGGAGACGAATCATAACAGTTTCGAGGGAATCGCGCCAAAAACGGCCGATTTAAAACTTGAAAATAGACGTTATCTAACACGTGGGACGAGCATTAAATGTAATCAAATCCAAGAAAGATACTCTCATCAAGTATGGAAAATCCTTTGAGTGGACGAGGAAATCCTGACTCCAACCCCTGCAAGACACCGGTGTTCAAGTCAGGGGGGACTTCTGTTAACCGCCATAATTGGCAGGGATCAATAAAGAATTTTCCACTAGCTTACAGGAGAAAGCCGGGATTTGAAGTAGAGGCGAAAAGATGTCTGGGTACCCCGCCTGCTAGCTGACGGGCTAGAACCTTTGCCTACCCAGGTCAAGTCCAGAATTCCCGGAGACACGATCATCACCCGATCCTGGCGCCCAATTACCCCGGATACCCCAATACTCGAGTATCCTGGTACCCTGCTACTTGAAACCCCGATATCCGTGAACATCGCTTTTATCAGAAGCGTGAGTGACGCAGGGTACTTGGGATACCCCGACCAGCGAAACGGGTGACAAGCATATGGCAAGAAATATACCAGGATCCCGATAGATTGACCCCGCTGAAGCAGGAGGCGGGCACCCCGAAGAACAAACTACATATATAAAACAGACATTAAACGTCACCGTTTGAGATAAAAACTTAAGCTACAACGTGGCATTCATCCCCGCCAAGTCAGGGTTCTATTTTAAATAGGAGTCAGCTCATTTGGAAACCGGAAAAGAAGGAATCACCAGGCCCTTCAGGATCAATTTCCCGATGAATTTGTCGGGCTCCACATGAAGACCCGTGTATCACTAAAACCCTAAACCGATGTTCTAGGGGTGCTCAGCAAGAAAGCGGGCCTATATATTAATGATATGTTCATAGAAAAAGGGGAGAAAAAAACCCTAATTGATTTTTTCCACTTATCGACAGACACGAAAAGCTCCACCGCCATCGTTCTCCTTCAATCTTGATTTCTTTTCCATATTGTAGTACTGATAGTTGAAATACCTGGTTGTAAGAAATAGTATTTGAGATCCACATATATAAATATAAACTGCTTTTTAGCTTTTATAGATCCACCATATAAGAAATTCGTCCATCCCATTACTTGTATTCGTCGTAATATTAGACTCACGATACCCAACGGGATACCAGGGTATAGAGTACCCCGCTAGCCTAGGTCTAATCTGATCCGGGTCCATCACATACCGTTAATTCTAAATTGCACCCCGGTGACAATTTTGGGTTAACAGTATTCAATGAATATTCTAGCCAAAGATTTAGAGCAAGGATTAAATGATAAATCAATTAATTCCTAGATAGCTCTAAAACACATACAAATACAATAATCCTAGATTTCATCAATCAAATTATCTAAATACATTTCAAGGTTCTTCATCATAAAATTGATTCAATCAAGTCACAAACAACCTTAGATATCAATCTGTTATCTAGAAAAATCCGTCGGGATTTTCTGGACAATGGTCAGCCAGGAGGTACTGGTGCCCCCCAACGGGGTCATGAGGGTATGGAGAGGAGGTGGGCACTTGTCGCTCTGATACCGATTTCTAGTTGGGGGTACCGGGTACCATGTCAGTCATCCTTCGTACCCTGCTTGTCGTCCTTGGTACCCTGCCTGTCGTCCCTGGTACCGAGTTCGTGGTACCCTGCCTGTCGTCCCTGGTACCCGGTACGTGGTACCAGGCCTGTCATCCCCAGTACCCGATCTTCTTTCTGATTTTCCTCTGTAATTCTCCAATACAAAGAGAAGTAGTTGCTCCTCAATGGTGGACGCGGTCACAAAGGATGAGACCACCTCTACTTCCCATGCTTCGGTTCCTTCGGTCGGGGTCGAAACCCGTCCCAGTTATTCTAGCTAGTACAATAGCGCTTTGGGGCTTTTAGAGTGTGCAGGAGTAGGCCCCCTAGTCCCTATGTCGAATCCTTATAAATGGCATCGGGCTCCCTTGGGGGAGGTGGTAGGGCTTGGTTGGTCCTCTGGTGAGTCTAGCATGGCTTCTCTGGTTTTTGGAATAGATTTGGCATTGCCCCACTAGCTCTGGTGGTAGATCTTCTATAGGCCCCTCTAGTCCCGGTGTCGAATCCTTATAAATGGCATCGGGCTCCCTTGGGGGAGGTGGTAGGGCTTGGTTCGTCCTCTGGTGAGTCTAGCAGGGATCCTCTGGTTTTTGGAATAGATTTGGCCTTGCCCCACTAGCTCTGGTGGTAGATCTTCTATAGGGCTGCTCGCTCCCATAGAAAAGGTACGGGGGAGCTCCTCGGCTCCCTGGTACCCCGACTCCTCTCTAGTAGGTCCAGAGGGTCTTTCCTCTTTTTTTATATGTGCCTTGACATGCAAATAGGTGGATAAGAGAGCTAGGACCAGTAGGGTTAGAGCCTAACTTCCATACATGCATAATAAAGGAGATAGAGGGGAGAATGACCATTTCTTTGTTAGAATTGGACTGGCCCAAGGGGAAAAAGCATCACCTAGGATCATATGCTAAAAAAACCCCTAGGTAGTATCCAGTGGAGAGGGAGGCCATTCTTCATATATATATTCACAAGGAGAGCTCCAGAGAGCTTACACAAGTAGCAAAGTAGTATAACACAAATGCTCTGGAGAGCTTACAATACCTCTCTAGAGCTGATTGTAGGGGGTTTCAGTAGATAAATAAATAAGTAACATGGAGGCCAATGAGGGGTTTCCTCTAGAAAACCAGTAATCCTATAGTAGTATTTCCATTCAATCAAGAAGGGGAGCATAAGGGCTGCCCCTTAGAGCTGGTACCTCCCCATGTGGTAGAGCTGCTGCAGAACACACCAAAAATAGTGGAGAAGGGGGATTTCATGGAGGTGCTCAAAAGGAGATGGAATTTGAAGGAGGGGTGTATGGGGGCTTCCCCTTTCGGAGGAGGTACCTCCCTGCGTTTTAGAGGTACTGCAGAACCTTCTAAAATGATGTAGGAGAGTCACTTTGTGGAGGAGGAGATAGCCATTTCATGGTGAAGGAGCCAACCCTTGAGAAGTGCCTAGGATTTCACTTATATAGTGAGCCTAGGTGGTGATATGGAGGGCATGTGTTTGGCACAGGTGGGCACATGCTTCCCACATCCAAACACACTCTTTAAGTGGTGTAGGACGTGCCACATCAGATTTAGGGCATACGTGGCGATGGTATGGCAATGACGAGGCGCTTTAGTGGCATTTGGGTGCCTTTCCATTGGAGGGAGATGTCTAGGTTTCTTCTTGACCAAATGACCCTCACATGGGGCTGTCATAGAGCAATAAATGCTGCTGGAAAGTGGTTGAAAATTTGTTGGAAGGTCACCATCAGTGGGCCCCATTTGTTCCCCTAATTGGTGGAAAGTTCTTATGTTGTCTTTAATTCAAATCTGATGGGTCCCAATTACTTTGACCAATATTATCTCATGGAATACAGCCCATAAGACATGTGGGGGAGCTGCTCCATTTGGAGAACCCGGTACCTTGGTACCTCGGTACCCTGGTACACTAGTACCCCGGTACCATGGTATCCCGTGTAGGTCCGATGTATAGGGAATTTGATGTAGAAGAGTTGCACTAGTGTCGACACGCTACCCCGAAGGGAGGATCCAATGCCTTGATACCCCGGTACCCCAGTATCATGGTACCCAAATATAAGTCTGATGTAGAGGGGCCTTCAAGTAGAGGAGATGCACTAGTGTCGACAAGCTACCGAGAAGGGAGGGTCCGGTAGGGGAGATCCCATAGGGGCGATCCGGAGGGGATCTCGTAGGGGAGCTCTTGTGGGGGAGGCCTAAAGAGAGGTCCTCCTAGTTGGATGCCTTGAGAATTCTCCTTTGGATAAATAACCTAATTTTATGGTTAACACAATCTAATCACAATACTACTCTCAATCATATGAAAAACCTAGAATCAAAGAAACTAGTTCACATATGTCTCTAATTAGACTTTTGATTAGGATTGATTGTTGTTAATGGAAAATTCGCTCTGGGTGAGGAATTTCAATTAACACCCTCAAGCTGCTACATTATATGCTACAGCAGGGTAGGTACCTCTAGGTACCATGGTTTTGTACGAGTGAAATATCCAGAGTAAGGTGCAATAGGTAGGAGAAAAACTCACCCCGCTCGCGGGGCTTCGAGCATATGGAGAAGATATGGCGCTGGGTCCCATGCTGGTGTGAGGGCTTTGATCCTTTGTTATTGTGGCATGTCATGCGTATGGGTGGATAAGAGAGCTCGGGCCAGTGGGGTCAGAATCTAACTCACATATATGCATAATAAAAGAGATAAAAGGGAGAATGACAATTCTTTTGGTAGAAGGTGGACTGGCCTATGGGGAAAAAGCATCACGTATGATCATATGCTAAAAAACCCTAGGTAGTATCCGGTGGAGAGAGATCATTTATATATTTATCAATAAGGCATGCTCCGGGGAGCTTACACAAGTAGGAGAATAATATAACATAAGTGCTCCAGAGAGCTTACAATAATAGGCCGGCATAGGCCTTTTTCTGAAATCAATAAAAAAGAAGAAAAAGCAGAAGATCCCACCTCTCAATAGAGAGCTTTGTCATATTTATATGTTCTAATTCTTGTTACCCACTCCATCAATTTAGTCAATCAATCCACATTATAGGAACACTGATTTGGCATTGATTGAGTTGAATATTTTCTCATTAATGACGTTGTGAATGACCATTTAAAGAGTTGACTGATTTCTCATTAATGGCATTGTGAATGCCCATTAAAGAGTTGACTGATGTCTCATTAATGGCATTGTGAATGGCCATTAAAGAGTTGACTGTTTTATCATTAATGGTGTGTTACTGCATGCTGCTCTCATTATGCCGTGGTCTAGCTCTTCCTTGGTAATTTGGCAAATGGTGTATTAAGACCTCCCTTGCTGATGTCTTTTATGCTAGGAGGTCGGGAGGTGCTCAGAGGACCGGTATGGGCAGGAACCATGTTACGGGGTACCGAGTACCAAGTATGAGGTACCAGGTACGGGGTACGAGGTATGGGGTACGGGGTACCGAGTGCGGGGTACCGAGTATCTGGTACCAGGTGTGGGATACCGGGTACCGAGTACGAGGTATGGGGTACCGGGTACTGAGTGCGGGGTACCGGGTACCAGGTGTGAGGTACCGGGTACCGAGTACGAGGTGTGCTCAGAGGACCGGTATGGGTAGGAACCATGTTACGGGGTACTGGGTACCAAGTACGAGGTACCAAGTACAGGGTACCAGGTACCAGGTACGGTGTATGGGGTACAGGGTACGGGGTACCGAGTGCGGGGTACCGAGTATCTGGTACCAGGTGTGGGATACCGGGTACCAAGTACGAGGTATGGGGTACCGAGTACGAGGTATGGGGTACCGAGTGCGGGGTACCGGGTACCGAGTGCGGGGTACCGGGTACCAAGTGTGGGGTACTGGGTACCGAGTATGAGGTACGGGGTACCGGGTACTTGGATAATGATATGGCATGACATCAAGATATTGTGTATCATGGATTATGCGGTAGCGGGGTACTGGGATAGTGTGGTAGCGGGATCCTCAGGATCCTGGGTTAACTCTTTCAACAATCAAATGACCTTGACATGGATGGAAAACTCTTCTTTGGACCCCTGCCAAAAAAGTCGGTTAACAGAAGTCCCCTCTAACTTGAACACCGGTACCTAGTTGGGGTTGGAGTTGGAGTTGGAGTCAGGATCCAAAATGCATGAAGAATTTTTCTCATCCCTTCTTACTAGTAATCATCACTTGAAACGAAATTCGTTCCTAGCACATTTGGCTTAGGCGAACCAGGGCAGTAGATATTCCAACATCAGGAGTCTTAATGCTTAGGCGAAAAAGTCCTGGTAGGCAACTAAGGCCACTTAAGCACTAGTTCTTCATATGGCAAATCTGTGGCATCATGTATCTCGATAAGCGATCTGTCCTGGAGAGGGGTATTCCCCGACCGAGGCTTCAGGATTACCGTATAGGCTCTCATGGTCTAGAGGATGACTTCGCATCCTTAATCAGGCTGACAACTATACCACTTAAGCACTTGTGCACCAGATTCTTCTTGGAGGAGGGTATTCCCCGACCAAGGCAGTAGGAATGCCATATGGCTTTTCTTGGTCTTGAGGCGATCAGTTATGGAGATCCTCCTGGAGGGGTTTACCCAGTCCAGGGTATCAGGAGTGCTATGTAACCCTCATGGTCTTGATTCAGTAATGGAGATCCTCCTAGAGGGGTTAACCCGGTCCAGGGCATCAGGAGTGCTATATAGCCCTCCTGGCTCGTTACGACAATCCTCTTGGAGGGGTTATCCTGGTCCAAGGCATTAGGTATTTCTACACAAGAAATCCTGGTCTTCAGGCGCTTTTATCATAGATTGGTAACCTAGTCAGATCTCTGAATGTAAGGTGTCACCGTCCTTCCCTTGGGGATTGTAAGAGAGAAATGTGAGCTTTCAGTCCCTAAGTACTACAGCCGGTCTAGAGGCCTACTCAGGGTAGACGAAAGTTTTCAATAATCATAATGGGGCTCGAGGTTCCTTTGGAACGAACCGGGACCTCGGTTGTTTACTGGGGCGTTAAGTGGCCCGGTACAAGAAATCAGGAACTACTGGTCCTCCTTTGATGGTATTGGTCTAGAGGCATGTTTCGGATTCTAGAAGTCCCCAGCAACTGAAATAAGGCTCTAGACTCCACTCGGACGAACTAAAACCTTGGAGGCTCACTTGGGCGTTGAGGTGCCCGGTACAAAAGTGAGGAGCCTTCTACATGATGTTGGTCTAGAGGCTTGCTAGGGCATCAAGAAGTACCCAACAGCTAAAATGAGGCTCTAGACCCTGCTGAAAAGAATCGGAACAATAGTGGCTCACTTGGGCGTTGTTAGGCTCGATACAAAAGGTGAGGAACCGCTGGTCCTCTTTTGATGGTACTGGTCTAGAGGTATGTTTGGGATTCTAGAAGTCCCTAGCAACTGAAATGAGGCTCTAGACTCCACTCGGACGAATCGAAACCTGGAAGGCTCACTTGGGCATTGAGGGGCCTGGTACAAAAGTGAGGAGCCTCCTATATGATGTTGGTTTAGAGGCTTGCTAGGGCATCAAGAAGTACCCAGCAGCTGAAATGAGGCTCTAGACCCTGCTGAAAAGAATCGGAACAATAGTGGCTCACTTGGGCGTTTTTAGGCCCGATACAAAGGGTGAGGAGCCACTGGTCTTCTATTGGTCATGCTACTCCTAGTGCTCACAGAGGCAACCCGTAATGCTTTATTTCCCAAATCCCGTGCAGTAATTCTGGGTTGACCTTTAGGTAGTAAAATGGTCATAACTCACTCTAGAAAACTCGAAATCACAAACCGTAAAACTCTACGGAAAGCTAACTTTCGTACCTTTCCAACCATATAAGACTCAAAACCCGTTTCCTTCTGAGATGATACAGTTTAATTCTTGAAGTGTACTCATCAGCAGTAGAAATTTTGGGCTGACCTTTATGTAGTAAAATGGTCATAACTCATTCTAGAAAACTCGAAATTGCAAACCGTAAAATTTTACGGAAAGCTATCTTCCATACCTTTCCAACCATATAAGACTCAAAATCCGGTTCCTTCTAAGATGATACAGTTTAATTCTTGAAGTTGACCCATCAGCAGCAAATATTCTGGGATGACCTTTAGGTAGTAAAATGGTCATAACTCATTCTAGAAAACTCAAAATTGTGAACCGTAAAATTCTACAGAAAGCTAACTTCCGTACCTTTCCAACCATATAAGACTTGAAACCTGGTTTCGTCTGAGATGATACAGTTTAATTCTTGAAGTTTACCCATCAGCAGCAGAAATTCTGGGCTGACCTTTAGGTAGTAAAATGGTCATAACTCATTCTAGAAAACTCAAAATTGTGAATCGTAAAATTCTACGGAAAGCTAACTTTCGTACCTTTCCAACCATATTAGACTTGAAACCCGATTCATTCTGAGATGATACAGTTTAATTCTTGAAGTTGACCCATCAACAGTTGAAATTCTGGGCTTTCCAACCATATAAGACTTGAAACCCAGTTCCTTCTAAGATGATACAGTTTAATTCTTGAAGTTGACCCATCAACAGATGCTGCATTCTTAGGCTTGATCAAAAATATTCCGAATTACTTCCAATTATCTCCTAGTACTTGAATAGTTGAGAACTATGAGCGTTTGAAAAG
This sequence comes from Acer yangbiense, assembly GCA_008009225.1. Classification (NCBI taxonomy): domain Eukaryota; kingdom Viridiplantae; phylum Streptophyta; class Magnoliopsida; order Sapindales; family Sapindaceae; genus Acer; species Acer yangbiense. The sequence continues at coordinate 23,510,089 of CM017763.1, forward strand.
TGGATCCGGTGACATGAGGGGATCCGTATGTACAAGTGCAAATCTGGTTGATCTACTGGGTAGGAACTCTACCGGTACCAGAGTAAATCAACTGTAAGGAAGCAGGATGGGTGCAACTCTGCTGCATAGGAGCTCTAAAAGTACTGGGGTGGATCTACTGGATTGGAGATCTACCGATAGTGGAGTAAATCTTCTGTAAGGAAGCAGGAGAGGTACGGATCTACTGCATAGGAGCTGTAAGGATTCCCGTTGTTTTTAATTTGCTTATTTCGTGATCAAACCATATGTGGGGGTTCTTTGTAAGGGTAGCCTAAGTATCGGTCTTATTGTTCGAAGCCCTTTGAAGACCTCGTGTTGATAAGCACCGAAGGTAAATTTCTATGTGCTTACTTTTCTTTGAAGAGATTAGTTGCACACACACACTTAACATTCATTGCATATGTGTGCATTCTCTTCATTTGTCACATTTCACACTTGCACTTATTTATTATATTTTGTTGTGTGTAATTGTGTCATGTTGTTGTGTAATTCGTTTCCCGATAACTTTCGGAAACGTCCGCGCATGCACGAGAATGTGCTTGGTTTAGCGCGAGGACCGCCTATGGAGAATGCCCTTGGCTTCACCTTGGTTTTCACCTATCTAGGTGATCGGCGGTTATGATCGGCGGCCTGGCCGCCGAATGAAACCGCCGTTGCAGTCCAGATTGGTCTGAAGCATTTTCTGCGGTTAAGATCGGCGGTCACAACCGCTGTTCGAAACCGCCGTTTCAAGACCTGATTGATTTATCTCTCAGTCTAATTCGGCGGTTGAATCGGCGGTCGCGAAACCGCCGTTCATACCTGATTGATTTTGATCTCTCTGTTTTGATTCGGCGGTTGGAATCGGCGGTCACGAAACCGCCGAATGAAACCGCCGATTGGCGCGTTTCTTTGAAACTTACTTAAATGACCTCACTTTGATTTGGCCCCCTATATATATGCCACTTTGACTTTAGGTCAATTAAGAGAGTTCATATTCAGAATTCATACTTATGATATTTTTCAAAGAGAAGAAAAATTCCAAGAACTCAATTATTGATTCTCAAACACTTTTTCATGATCATCAATCATCATCTAGCATCATCTTAGATCATCTAGATGTCATCTAGCATGGAATCTTCATCATACTTTGCTTGGTAAGCTTTTCACTAATATCTTACATGTTTTGTGTTTCTCTTATCTAGCAATCTCAATTAATTACTTGTTTGTTATTTTGTATGCTTTGGATACAATATTGAGATGAGTATGATGTATGTTTGAGAAGTTATATTGTGCTTGCATATTAGGTTTTGTGCTTAATATTGATTAGCTAAACTAATTGACATGTCATTTAGTTTTGATATCTAGGATTGTTCTTAATTGCATATTAATCATCTTAGATAAGCATATAGGGTTTCCCTTGCTCTATGTTGCATTTTGGATATTCACATATATTCACTTAGGGTTGTATTCTCTTCATAGAGAAAGTAAGTCTTGTGTGTAGCATCCGGGATTAGGTTGCTTAGAACGCAAGCAAATTGGACTAGGTTCACTCATACCGGGATTAGGTAGGTGTGTGATTACTTCCGGGATCAGGTTGTAATCGTTTGCACATTTAGTGGATTCGAGGTTCGAGTGTGGCTTACTTACATAGCCCGTGGTTTTTCCCATGAGGGTTTCCACGTAAAAACCAAGTGTTGTTTTAATTTCTGCACCATATTACACTTGCTTGTTTATATTATCTTGAGGGCATTTTCGTAATTTTGACTAACACGAAAAATTGGGTAAAAAGCGTAAAATCTATTCACCCCCCCCCTCTAGATAGCTTTATACACACAGTGCTATAATTTGTTTCAGGAGCTCTAGGTGTACCAGAGCGGATCTGCTTGATTGGAGATCTACCGGTAGTGGAGCAGTTGTAGAGGAGCTCTACAGGTATATGAGCAGACTTGCTACATCGGGGTAGCATAGGATACCGGCTCCACTAGGAGCCCCATACATCATATTTGCTCCACATCAAACAAAAGTCGTCAAATGACAAAATGAGCACCATTCGTGGTGCACATGCAGTATATACAAATATGGATAATGGATATACCACATGAATAATATGCCATGAATAATGAATCAATCACCTCAATAGTAGAAGGTTGAGCTTGCATGGTAATAAATAAATTAGATCTTATGGATCTACATCATGAAGCACTCCATATGTTTAACATATTTAAGTGGCAACATATATTAGACGAAAATATCAATCAATCAATCATAGTAGGATTCCATGCAATCTTTTTTATATAATTACTATAGTAATAAAGGAACTAGTAGGGCAAAATAAAGTATCATGGCATCATAGCATCATGGTATAAACATGTAGTGAATATAGCAGTGGAATGCGTTAAATCGCATGTAACATGATAATATGTAAGGGATAGAGAAACATACGCTCATGTAGAGAAAAGGGAGCCACGTTTGTCTAGTGAACTCCCCACAGACGGCTCCAAAATGTTAACGGAAAATTCACTCTAGGTGAGGAATTTCAATTAACACCCTTAAGCTGCTACCTGGTAGGCTGCAACAGGGTAGGTACCTCTAGGTACCATGGTTTTGTACGAGTGAAATATCCGGAGTAAGGTGCAATAGGTAGGAGAAGACCTCACCCAGCCCGTCGGGGCTTCGAGCATATGGAGAAGATATGGCGCTTGGGGTTCCCATGTTGGTGTAAGGGCTTTGATCCTTTGTTATTATGGCATGTCATGCGTATGGGTGGATAAGAGAACTTAGGCCAGCGAGGTCGGAATCTAACTCACATATATGCATAATAAAAGAGATAAAAGGGAGAATGACAATTCTTTTGGTAAAAGGTGGACTGGCCTAGGGGGAAAAAGCATCACGTATGATCATATGCTAAAAAACCCTAGGTAGTATTCGGTGGAGAGAAATCCTTTATATATTTATCAATAAGGCGTGCTCTGGGGAGCTTACACAAGTAGGAGAATAATATAACATAAGTGCTCCAGAGAGCTTACAATAATAGGCCGGTGTAGGCCTTTTTCTGAAATCAATAGAAAAGAAGAAGAAACAGAAAATCCCACCTCTCAATAGAGAGCTTTGTCATATTTATATGTTCTAATTCTTGTTGCCCACTCCATCAATTTAGTAAATCAATCCATAATTATAGGAACACTGATTTGGCATTGATTGAGTTGAATATTCTCTCATTAATGACGTTGTGAATGGCCATTTAAAGAGTTGACTGATTTCTCATTAATGGCATTGTGAATGCCCATTAAAGAGTTGACTGTTTTATTATTAATGGTGTGTTACTGCATGCTGCTCTCATTATGCTGTGGTCTAGCTCTTCCTTGGTAATCTGGCAAATGGTGTATTAAGACCTCCCTTGCTGATGCCTTCTATGCTAGGAGGTCGGGAGGTGCTCAGAGGACCGGTCTGGGCAGGAACCATGGTACGGGGTACCGAGATACGGGGTACTGGTATACGTGTGCGGGGTACTGGGTTCCAGGTGTGGGGTGTCGGGTACCAAGTACGGGGTACCAGGTACGGGGTACGGGGTACCTGGTACTAGGTGCGGGGTACCGGGTACCGAGTACGGGGTACGGGGTACGGGGTACGAGGTACGGGGTACGGGGTACGGGGTACGGGGTATGGGGTATGGGGTATGAGGTATGGGGTACCGGATACCGGGATACCGATGTGGCACGACATCAAGATATTGTGTATCATGGATCATGCGGTAGCGGGGTACCAGGATAGTGTGGTAGCGGGATCCTCAGGATCCTGGGTTCACTCTTTCAACAATTGAATGACCTTGACATGGATGGAAAATTCTTCTTTGGACCCCTGCCAAAAAAGGCGGTTAACAATTATGAAGCTATCTTTCTCAATAGCATTCACCATACATACAAGTACATATAGAAGAAGAAACCCCAAGGTAATTGAAGGTTATAAAAGAAGAAATCTCAAAGATATGAACACTACCTCAATCTCACGAGCTGGTTCGGTTTTCTGGGTAGAACCACTCCAAAAATCGATCAAATAGTTGCAAGACCACTTGGAAAAGGTAGAGGACTCAATTACGAATAATCTCCAACTTGAATCAACCAATTCCGACTTCGTATGAGAAAGTTATGATGTTTGGAAGGTGAGAAAAATTGAAGAGAAAATTCTGGTGAGATTCTAACTTTTTCTTCTTGAAATGAAAATGGGAGGGAATGGAAATATTTAAAAGGAAGAGAGAGAGAGAGAGAGAGAAGGAACCAGCCAATCAGCATGTGCCACATCAGCACCACGTGTGGACCGTGTGTGGCACACGTGGGCAGAGGGCCATGCTGGCTATGTGGCACCACTACAAGAAAATTATGCCTTTCTTGACAGTTAAAAACTGTCAAGAAAGGCTTCCTTGACAGTTTTTAAAACTGTCAAGGAAGCCAATGTCAAGAATTACCTTGATAGTTTTTCTTGACAGTTTTTAACTGTCAAGGATCAAGAAAATTTTATTTTTTTTCATATTTACACACAATCCATGCATGATTGACTCTCATAACCTCTTTTGATTTTGCCTGGCCCTGCTCCATTTGTGGAGCCCAAGACTCAGATGATGAATATCATGCCACCACCTGTAATCTATCAAGTCCTCAACTGGCAATCCCACAATGCTAGGACTCAAAACAGAGTTCGTAACTCTATTGATCAGAAGATTGATCGCGTCACACGACATGTTTCTCAATATGATCATCATCTCCAGAGTCTTGATGCCACCTTTAGAGACTTGGCCTCTGACCTTTAATCAAGAATTGCAAAGCTTCATTCTGATCTTCACAGATATATTTCTCATGGATATTCTGGCCTAGATTTTGATACAAAAGAAAGAGAAATCAAGCAACTTAAAGAACAGCTTGAGCAGTTGACCAAAGATCATTCTTACAAACCAAAACCTTATTCTCATCACTCACAATCACTGTTTTTCCCCGTGTCTCCTACACGTTTACCCCCATCCAAACCTGATGATTTTTCCAAACACTTTAGATCCACTGGTGAATTATTCCAAAAATATCCCACACTCTCTCCCCCACCAGAGAAACCTAAGAAAAGGTCCCCTTCAAAGCGGAAAGACAAATAAGCTTCTTCCAGCTCATACGACCCGGTCCTGTTTGCTTCTAAAACATTTTCCTCCTCGTCCAAGTCTGATATAGCGTCCTTCTCTGAAGACACTTCCTCTCAGTCGTCACAGACTTCCTGTCATTCATCCTGGCTGGATACTGCCGCCTCTTCTCCTCATGATCATGCAGATCTTACTCAAGTTTTTATGGCATCTCGCATAGACCCTCAACCCTCTACAAGAACCTATGAGTCTCCTGATGAGACTACCTTCACTACTCCAGCTCCATTTGTGGAAGAACCTCCAGAACATGTTCCTGGTCGTCCTCCTGCTAAACCAACTAATGACCCTTGGTTTACCCTTGATGACACTTCTCCTGGTTCCTGGAGAAAACGGGTTTCTGAGATGAGCGCATGGCTTGACCTACAACTAGCAAAGTCTGAACAGAACCTTGAAACAATTTTACGTGAGTTCGTCTCTCGTTTTACTGGTTCTCTCAGAGATTGGTACCAGGCTCTTGGCAAATATAGACAACTCCAATTTGTTCGAGTTCCCTTAGCCTCACAAGCCATGGGATATATTTTCAGAGAATTCCTTGGTGATCCTGATCATATCCATAAACAAGCTAGATAAGAATTCTTTGACATGCGTTGCTGCTCTCTCAAAAGAAAAGACATCGAGTTCCATTACAAGCGAATGTCTCAACGATATCATACCCTTGGTGGAATTAATGATCATAGTCTTAAACAAGTCTATGTCAACTCCCTTCCAGAAGACCTCCAAGATGAGATACAATGGAAAATAGACACCTCGGGACGATCTCTCAATGACACATCCTTAGGTGAACTCCACATGTATGCTCTCAGCTCTCTGGATAAACTCTGTGCCACTCAAAGATTCTTCTCCAAGATGCTCACAGAAGGCAAAAAACTACAGTCCCAATGCCGTCAACCTTCTCTCCAGAATCTGCAATCAATAAAAATATTCCTCTTGTGTTCTAATTTCTCATGTCTTGCTAAATATTCCCTCCTCTTCCTTCGAATGCATGTCTCTCATATAAGTAACAGTCTGTAATTTTCTCAGTATGCTCTGTGCTTGCCTCTAGTTGAGGATCATGCACATCAGTAAATGAGATGTTTTTGGCTTAAGGTCCATGTCTGTCTCTAGATGGTTGAAATGTTAGTACCCTGTTTAGGCCATAGTCAGGCCGTCATTGTGGGGAAAGCTCTAAAAACTCTAGAGAGGCACCCAGGGGTACCTGCCACCCGACTGGTATATATATTATATTATATTATATATATTATTATATGTATTATATATAATATATATGTGTATTATATATATTATATTATTATATATATATATGTATTATATATATTATATTATTATATATATTATATATTAATATATTAAATATAAAAAAATATATAGTTATTTGTTGACAGTTTTTTAACTGTCAACAATGTTAAAAACTGTCAAGGATTGTTAACAGTTAAAAACTGTCAACAAAAAACTGTCAATAAAGACATATTTTCTTGTAGTGACACGTGGCTCACACGTGGCCACCAAGCTTGGCCATTGGCCTAGCTTGCTCCTCCCGTGCTCATCTCGCGTTCTTCAGCTGTATTTGGGCCTCCGAACTCCGATTTTGAATCCGTCTTTGGATTACAAATCGTGACTCCCTCACACATAACAAAGACTACAAAATTTTGATAAAAGGTTGAGAATTCATCTCGAAAAACGACGACGAAGACAACTCAACGAATGAGAACGCAAAGTAGCGTAGCGTAGCTATATCGTTTGGACTCGAAACCTAATGAATGAGTAACCGAAATGACCAGGACTCAATAAGAAATCGTAAGAGATCATGTTCAAGTCCAAATACAATAAAACGGAAACAAATAAACACAAGATCACAAAAGTATGCCATTTCCTAGACATATTCTTAAAACATGCATTTCTAAAATGTATGACAATATGAGTTCAATGCATGAGGATACTAAAACATGTGAAAGTGTTATATAAATGGTGAACAACAATGCAGGGACACTCATGAATGATTTGTGTGTGTGTGCCTATGCCTTGTAAGAGGAATGAGGTCAATTATACATTTGATGAGCAATGAAGCTAATTCCCCTTAACAAGCCACCACCTTGCATGAACCATAGCCGAGTCTTTCCTTGAAGCTTTGCATCATCATGATAATGACAATGACCACTAATCAATACAAGATAAACATCGTTTTGATATGGAATATATGCCAAGACAAACCAAAAACCTAACAGATACTAGCTGAGAATGATGTCAAGGCCACGTTAGATTCAAGGGCAGATTTAGGGGCCATCAACAGTTTATTAAGGAAAAGGATTGTGACTCTCTTCTTGCTATTATGGGCCATATTATGAAGACTATGAGCTCTAAGTTTAGGATATCTTTGATCTTGAAGAGGAGATTCTCAAAGTCATGGTTATGGGCACAGCCTTGGGTTTTGATTTTAAAGACAAAGAAGTTATGGTAGAAGAAGTTATTTCCAAAGCGATCTCAAAGCTAAAGGGTGGTGGGAAGAAAATGGAGAAGTTCCCGTAATCTTTTGTTGGGCTCTGGTTTGTTAGGTGTGTCTTTTTCCTTTTGGGCCCTAGGTTGTTTTCATTTTTGTGTTTTGTTGCGGGCTTGTTTGTGGGGCCTTGTTTTGCTTGTGTTTGTCTTTCTTTTGTTTGTCAGGTTGTTTAGTGGGATTTTGGTTGTTCTCTGGTTGCTTGTAAGCTTGTGTGGACCGTTGGTTGGGCTTTTTGTAGCATCAGAATGATCTTTGGCTCTCAGGCCCTTTGAATAAAATTTTCGCCGTTCCAAAAAAAAAAAAAATAAGAGACTCAAGCTTGGTGAAATGGACGTAGGCAAGGGTTGGCCAAACCACATTAAAAGCTTGGTGTTTGATTTATTTTTTTTATGTCTTATCTCTTTAATTTGTGTGTGCAATTTACTTATATTGTTGATATTTATATTTATACATTTCATATCACATTTAAATTGCATTTCATGGTTAGGAATTTGCTAAAGTTTTTAGAAACCCAATTCACAACCATGAACCACCCCACCCCCGGGTCGCCTTTCGGTCCAACGGTAATGTGTTAAGATGTAATATTCAATATTACAACTAATATGTGATGAAACATAATGTTAAATTGTATGAAATTGAATTATTTTAGTCCAACCCAACCCAACCAATCTAAGTAGTTGGGTTGAATTTTATATTCGGTTGCATTGGATTGAATTTTTTCCAACCCAATGCGCTAATGCTCAATCCTACTAAAAAAATCATTATATTCTAGTTTCTAGCCATTGCATGCTCATTAAATATGTCAACCATCTTACTGGACGATTGTGGCATACAATCAAAAGTCGTTACAGGGTTTTCAAAACCATATCTAGCGGAAATAGTACCTTGTTCGAGGAGTAGTCCCTCCAAATGTAATAACATTTTATGTTGATTTTTAGGATTTTCAAACTTAAGGTTTTGGGGATACATCATGAACGATATTTTAAAAATGTATTCAAGCTAACAGGGGCTGTTTTTATATGTTTATTTTGTTTTAAAACATGTGAATATTTATTTGGTACATGAGATATGTTTGATAAGCTAGCCATATCTGATATCATTGCTGCTAGTAGCTAGCCGTTTCAATGGCTTTTGTGTGGACTGAGGAGCCCATCAACTTTAACACTTGATAGCACTAAAATGGCTTACTACTTTTAAGAATTTCCTTGAAAGAGAGGAGCAAAGTGCGGATAGCAGCTGACACTGTCACATTTACTTTTATCAACTCAATTATTTTCACCCATTATCTATCTACAAGCAAATACAACTAAAACACTTCACTATTCACAATTTATATTTATATGATACGTTATCTGTTGGTTGTAAAATAGCAAAAAAAAATAATATGAGCCTCGTAAGTGGAGAAATCGTAAACGATAGTATAGTAGACAAGCAAGGATCGTTCACACAATGAATAAATTACTCACTAAAATTCTGAATTTGAAAACACTAATTTAAGACACACTAAGGAGTCGTTTGTTTTTTTATCTAAAGACTGATTTGTTCTAAATTTTACTGAAAACTGAATAGTGGCTGAAATCTGAAACTTACATGTTTGTTTTTTTTATTTTTATCACATATGAATAGACGTCAACTTGTTTGTTTTTTTATAGATAAAATGGTTTAAAAACAAGTAATTTGGCATTTATACCATTGTTACTATTAATTGTTATATATTTTCATTTTATATTATACAAACAAATAAATGAAAAAAATTTAACAAATCCAAAACCATTTTTATGTAACATTAATGATAAGATATTATTCATGATTAATATAAGATAAATATATTTTTTTTAATATGATAAATAATTGTAAGGATTCCCGTTTTGTTGATTGGCTTATTTCGTGGTCAAACCACATGTTGGGGTTTTGAATGTAAGGGTAGTCTAAGTGTTTAGTGTTGAAGATCAAAGGCCCTTCCATGACCTCAAGATACAAGCACGCCAAAGGTATAATCTCTTGTGCTTGTTTTTCTTTGAAGAGATTTAGTAGCACACACACACTTAGCATTCTTGCTATGATTGCATACTTGCTTATTTTTATGTGCATCTCTTCTCATGTCACTTTACACACTAGCACATTGGTTGATATATCTTGTTGTGTGTATATGTGCCTTATAATTCGTTTCCCGACATTGTTCGGAAACGTCCGCGCTTGCACTAATGAGTGCTTGGTTTCGCGCGAAGACCGCCTATGGAGAATGCCCTTGGCTTCTCCTTGGTTTTCACCATTGTTGGTGATCGGCGGTTATTATCGGCGGCCTGGCCGCCGAATGGAACCGCCGTTTCAGTCCAGATTGGTCTGAAGCAATTATGCGGTCAAGATCGGCGGTCACGACCGCCGTTCGAAACCGCCGTTCTTACCTGATCGATTTTAATCTCTCGGGTTTGATTCGGCGATTGGATCGGCGGTCACGTAACCGCCGAATGAAACCGCCGTTAATGCTCTGTTCTTCACGAGCTCAATTCGGCGGTCGTCATCGGCGGCCTGGCCGCCGATTGAAACCGCCGAACGGTGCGTTTCAGGGGCAAAAGTGTCTTTTCACATGCCCAATTCTTGATGTCTATAAATATCTTGTTTTCTCAATCTCTGAATAAGTTTCTTGAGCAATTAGAACCCTAATCTTTCAAGAGAGATTTTTGAGAAAAAATCAAATCAAGAACCTATCTTTAAACACTCAAATCAATTCCCTTTTGCATCAAATTTCATATTTGATCTTCTATGCCTTCATAGAATTGATCCATGCATGGTTTTGAATCATCACATCTATTTGGTATGTTCTTCACTAATTTCATATTACTTTAGTGTTTTTCATATTAATACATCTCTTTAATTACTTGTATGCTTTTGATTATATGCTAGATACAAGTTAGAGATTATTTGTGATGAAAATTAATTGAGTGTTGTTTGTGATAGCTAATTAGGTTTTTAATTAATCTTGATTTGCTAAGCTATTTGACATGTCATTTAGCAATTGATATCTAGGGTTGATTAAATTGATTATATCATCATCCTAGATAAGCATCTAAGGTTACCTAGCCTTGTTTGTTATTTGAATATTCATATATATATTCACATAGGTTGTTTCTCTTCTTAGAGAAGTAAGTCTTGAGGCTAAGAGTGCTTAGGCCTCAAGCAAATTGGAATAGGGTTGCTAATAAAGGCCCGCTGGGTAGAAGTGAGGGGTTACAGACCGGAATGTTAGACGAGGTCTACATAGGTTGTAAACTTCATTTCAATTAGTGATTTCGAGTTCCGAGTGTGGCGCACTATACAGCCCGTGGTTTTTCCCAGTGGTTGGGTTTCCACGTATACATCAAGTGTTATTTAAATTCCGCACTATATTACACTTGTATGTATTTTTGACTAGTAGGGGCATTTTCGTAAAATTGACTTGCATGCGAAAATTGGGTAATAATAGCTAAAATCTATTCACCCCCCCCCCCCCCTCTAGCTTTATATTGAACACGCCTCGAGTATTTTTTTTAATATGATAAATAATGATTTAGAAATTGTTTTGATTTTACAAAAAAAAAATAATAATAATATAATTGAAGGTTCAACAATGGTGTTAAAAGAGACAATATGATTAATTATTATTTTTAAGCTATTTATCATAAGTAATAGGTTAAAAGAAATAAATTTGTATAATATAAAATTATGATAAATTTGGAAATATGTTATCTTTGGGATGATAATCTTGGAAGAAAATATATTAAATGCAATCCAGTGATTTGGAATTAAGTTAAAAATAATGATTTTTTACTTTTAATTTTTTGGTATTTTTTAAGTTGTTTGATCACTTAAAAAAAAAAAAAAAAAAAAAAAACAAAAAAAAAAAAAAAAAAAAAAACAAAAAAAAAAAAAAAACAAGCAAACAAGCAAACAAACAAAACAATTTAATAATTTCAATTCAAACCCATTAAGTTTTATGTGCAAAAAACAAACGACCCCTAAGACTCTAAAACAACTAGAAATAAAAATGGATATTATTATTTTCCCCCCTGAGGTTTACCCTATTGTTAAGACGAGAACAAGGTTTGGCCATATTAGTCGTTCTTCCCCCTAAATAAAAAAAAAAAACGTTAAAAAAAAACCCCTTTTGTGAACTGTTCCGTCCATTTTGGACGTTGACTTTCAATTTAAAATGGGTAATTTCGTAATCTAATAAAAAAATAATTTACATTTCACAAAAATAAAAAAATAAAACAAAACATTAAAAAAAATATATTAAAAAATTTATTGATCTGGTGATCTCCACCAAATCCATCTCCACTGTCAATCGAAACACCCACCAAACCCATTTTCGAAATCAAACCTAACCCAGCTCAAACACCATCAGCTCCATCTTCATCTTCAACCTCATCACCAAACACCAATTAATCAATTTCTTCCCAACACAGCACCAACCCAGAACACAACACACCACCTCCAGTCAACAGAGCTGATCAGCTCACCAGACCCAAACCCAGAATGCCAGACGTGACTGAGTTCCTTACCACCACCCACCACCGGGCTGATCGGACAATCGTCGCGACGACGACGGTGACTGGCACGGACAATCGCAGCGACAAAGATGACCACCCACGCCATCTCTCTCTCTCTCTCTCTCTCTCTCTCTCTCTCTCACTCTCACTCTCACTCTCTCTCTCTTCGTTCTCGTTCTCGATCTCTCTCTCACCAGAGTCGATTGGGGTTCGATTGACAGTGGGTGTTTTGTTTGGCTTGGGGGTGGTGTTTGATGGTGTGTTTATGGGTGGCTAGGGTTTGATTTGTGGTGGTTGATGGTGTGTTTGTGGTGGTTTGGTAAAGATGAAAGATGATGGTGTGTTTGTGGTGATTTCGGTTTGATTTGAAATTCATTTTGGTTTGATCGAACCCAGTTCTTGATTTCGGTTTAACTTGAACTGATTTCGAGTTGATTTTGGTTTGAATTTGTTGATTGAGAGGTTGATGGTGGTAATTCAGAGATGGATGATGGTGGTTGTGGTTAATTATACAAGCTTGTGGCTTGTGATGGGTGATGTTGCAAGTAAACTTGAAGGGTTTTGATGAATTTGATTTCTGGGTTTGTTGATGAATTTGATTTCTTTTTGTTCCTGACCAATTGAACACTAATTAAAAATTAATGTTCTTCTAGTGGAAGGCAAAATAATTTGATCTCTGTGGGAGGAATATGGATCATTAGCAAATTAATGTGAACCAGATCTACAAATTAAATTCTGGTGGAGAAGATGATGATTGTCGGGGTTGATTTCTGGGGAAGATTTATTTATTTATTTATTTATTTAAGCTAAATCAAATTTGTGAGACAATAAAAATATATATTTGAAGTAAAGATTTTATTATTATTATTATTATTATTATTATTAAATTTAAATAAAAAAATAAAAAAGATATATCTCCGCCGTCCATCTCAAAGATGGACGGTGAAGATCCATCTTTTTTATTGTTTTTTTTCTTTCTGTTTTTTAAAATATTTTTTTATTTAATAAATATTTTGAGGGTTAAATGGTAATTTTAACGGCAGAAGGGGCATATTATACATTAAATGGTTGGAAAAGGTGTCAGAAAGGGTATATTATACATTCTTTCCATTTGAGGGGAAAGAACGGCCAATATGGCCAAACCCTGTCCTCGTCTTAACAATAGGGTAAACCTCAGGGGGGAAAATAATAATATCCCAAATAAAAACACTAACTCACACACGAAAGGGGCTTTGGATTTGATTTTTTTTTTTTTAAAGACTAAGAAAATCAAACAAATAATAAGTAAAAACACAGCAAAAAATTATTTAAGAAATATCAATACAGAGAAACTAGTTAGGACCTCTTATTCACCACTAAACAATGATTCAATCCATAGATAACAATGAAGTTGAAAAATAATCAAAGATATTCAGGGGCGGACAAGTTAGAGGGGTTGACCCGGGCTGTAGCCCGAGTCAAGTTTTTGAAAAGAAAAAAAAAATTATAAATGAGACAAAGACACACAGTTCGCAAACCAATCAAACCTCTTCTCACATCACATCATACCATCCCTCCTCTAGTCCCTTTAATTTCCAGTCCCACACTTCTTTTTTTTTTTTTACAAAACCCACACATCTAAAGTCTTCTTTCTCTTAAATGTTAATTAAAAATTAAAATCTCAAATTATAAAATAACAGTCAACCATCTTTGATCTCAATTGAAGAAAAAAAATGCATCCCCTGCTCTTACACTTAGAGGACATTTTCTTAATTTTTAATAGGTTTCTATTTAACAAGTTAGGGTTTTGAGTTTGTTATTTTTAATTTTGACTCCATATTTTATTACTTCTAATGAAATAAGATTGGTCTGATGGTAAACCCCTCATACTTGCACCACAAGGTTGTGAGTTTGAGTTTTCCACCTCAAAAAAATAAAAATAAATAAATAAATAAACCCAAAATTTATGTGATACTTTAAAAAAAAAAATGAAACAGCACCCAAATTTTGTAATTTTAGACACACTGATTAGTCGACTGATGGTGAGCTCTGTCCAAAAAAAATTATACTTTTAAAAAAAAAAAATATATATATATATATATATATATATATATATATATATATGTTATTTTATCGAAAGTTTATGTAATTTGTTTAGTATATGCATCTTGAGGGATAAGGCTCGTTCTGTTTCCCTATATAAATGTATTTTCGCTTTTCGACTAATGAAATTTCCTCGTAAAAAATTATAGTTTTGTTTTAGCCCACCCCAACAAAAAATCCTGGGTACACCCCTGATTAAGTTGTTTGATCACTTAAAAAAAAAAAACAATTTAATAATTTCAATTCAGACCCATTAAGTTTTATGTGCAAAAAATAAACAACCCCTAAGACTCTAAAACAACTAGAAATAAAAACTCTAACTCACACACACTAAAGGGGTTTTGGATTTGATTTAAATAAAATAAAAAATAAAAAACTAAGAAAATCAAACAAATAATAAGTAAAAACACAGCAGCAAATTATTTAATAAATATCAATAAAGAGAAACTAGTTAGGACCTCTTATTCACCACTAAACAATGATCCAATCCATAGACAACAATGAAGTTGAAAAATAATCAAATATGATGAAGATATTCATAAAAAGTTGTTCGCATCTCACTCAAGTTGTATTGATTCTCCTTTTTTTAGTATGTATATAAGTTGCATGACATCTGCACATGCAAATACATGTATTCCAAATTATAAACTAGCATGGGCATTTACTAGATTTAATAATAGGAATTCTTTAAGAACGAAGATAATATAAATATCACATGAACCCTAAAACATTGCATTTATTCTAGATTTCTAGGTAATTCATGAATCAGTTTCCCTTAATTGGGTCTTAATTCAATTAATTATTGCATGTAAGAATATATCCGTGTGTCATTCGTGCTCTATCCTACAACATAGATTCTATAATAAAATAATAATGCTCATAAGGTGATTAATCAAAGAAACATAATAATTTATTTTTTTTCAAACGGTAAGCTTTATTTAAGGGACCCGGAAGGAGCCCAACGAAACAGGAACAACAAGAGGCAATGAGGCCATAGGTGGTCCTCTAACAAAAAAAACAACTCACAAAAGCAACAAAGAAGACAAAAGAAAACAAGCAATCAAAAAACGCAAGCCACAAAACACAAAAACCAAAACCAAAACCAAAACCAAGATCAAGCTAGGCAACGACAACAACAACAACAACAGCAAACAAAAGCAGAAACAGAAACAGAACAAAGAATAGATAACACACCACTACCTCCAGCCATCACTACCACACCACCCAAAACCCAAGAAGCCTTCTCCCTATTGTTGGTCCAAGTAAAAGTCGAACCTTTCATCGGTAAGTCGACCACTTTGGCTTTAAGAATGAAATCCTTGAAGCTTCTCAAAGAACCCATCCAACATTCCCCTCCCCGTCTCTCCACCGGATCTAACACTGTATTGAAATCTCCTCTTATACACCATGGCATGGGGAAAGCACCTTGAGAGCCCACAATGAAATCCCACATGGCTTTCCTATCGGTTTCAACATTAGAAGCATAGATGTTGCAAAAGACAGCCTCTTTCCCCAAATGAACCATCTCGCCCACCACCATGATGCAACGATTACTAGTAATGCACGATTTACAAATGAAAAAATCTTCATTCCACAAAGTAATCAGACCACTTATCGTACTATCCGCTTCCACACCTACTCCTCTAGTGAGTAAAGAACCTCCCAGAGAACTAATCACCCTATTATCGAACTTTCCCAACTTGGATTCTTGAATGAAGAGAAAGATAGGTTTGTGGCTCACTACCAAATTCCTGATCACTCTCATCTTTTCTCCATTTATGAGACCTCTAACATTCCAAGATAATGCTAACATAAACATCAAGAGACCCCTACCCAAACAAAGAGATCAAAAAGCTAGTTATTCTTCGAATCTCTAAACCTCTGAAAGTCCTGTAACTCCTTTGTCATGATTTCATTTACAATGTCCTCGTTTCTTCCATTGAAATCAAAACCAAGAGCTACCCCCATTTATGTCACATTGGTAATTTCCATCTCTAGATTCCAATCCTATAAGTCGAAATCCATATCATTTTCTTTTAGAAAAATTGATTCATCTTACTGTTCCTTCAACAACTTCTGCAATCTCCTCTTCCAAGCTTAATTTATATGTATCATTTCCAGTCCCCATATCCTGTCTCTTTCTCTTTAGCAGCCTCTGTACCTCTGCCACCACCATTACTTATCTTCATAGAATGAGCCTTGGATGAGAGGTTTCTTTTCTTTCCTTTCGTACTTGTACTAATACTGATAGGCCCAATGTAGGATACTATCTCACCTTCCTCATGTTCCACCGAAATAAGAACCAAATCATTCTCCCTTGACACTTCCAAGCGAGTTGCATCATCATCCTCTAAGGAACCATCTTCTTGAGTTTGATCTTCATGGCCATTGACAAGAGATTGTTCAATAGCAATGGAGGGAGAACTCTTGACCCCAATATTCTTCTGGCTCTGTTTCTTCAACATTCTACGCGGTTTGCCACCATTCCTCTCTCTTTGATCGTCAAGGTTAAACTTTATCTTAGTAACAACTGGATCCGCTGAAAATTCTTAAGATGCACTCTTGCATCTACCTCATAGAACCATTATTAGGAAAACTGAACAGAATTCCTTCTTTCAGAACCGGCCCATCTGAAGTTTCCTTATGATTTTTACCAATAGATTCAAAATATTGAATTTTTTATTGAAATGGGCTTTCAAGTGTTAAGTGAGTCGATCCTTTTTAAATAATGATATTATCATTACTCCTGACTTTGCCATCTGGTCCAAGGTGGCCCAATTCCATTTCGTTGAACCTTTCAAGAGAAAGAATATTTCCACAACTTATCCTTTCCGTCTCTGAAAGCCCAATATCCTTCACAAACCTCTTTGAAGCCTCTTTAAGCCCATCAAACTTATCCATAAGAGATGACCCATAATTTGAACATTCCTCCTTCAGAAGTCTTAAATTCAAAAAAGACCCTCTACTACTTTCGGAATCAGACGAGGCTGAGCAGGAAACTGCGCTGCTCATATAACGATTGTTACTTTTCTTTTTCTCAATTTCCAGCTTAGATTTATAGTAAGGAAGTGACATCAACTTTATCTTTGGTTTTCAGACCATACAAGCTTTTCCTTTGTCCGAAGCTTCCCTCCCAACTTCACTCTCATCAGGTTTAAACTTAATTTTCCTAAAATGGGAACCATTTACTACCAACCTCTGATTCCTTCCTTCTCATGTGACATTCTTTCTGCGTAGATCCACTTTAACTAGTCTTGTCTCCATCTTTTGCTATTAAGAAGTCGTCATCACCCTAAACATACCTTTCTTGAGCCACTGACTTCTCCACCATTGAACAACGCAAGTCAAAACCTTCCTTTTGAGGGCTCAAATTCAAAAAGTCTAGAGATGACTTCAACCCTAAAAAATGAACCAACCATGACATTATCCCAACTTCCACATTAATGTTACATGAACACGAGTCCTCTTGATGAATTAAGAGTAAAACTTTACCACTGTCCACTCTAGCCCTTTATTAATTGTTTCTTCATTCACCGAAAGGTTTTCCCCAATCTGTCCTCTTACCTTTCAAAAGAAAGCATGACTCCAACAGCTCAATGGAACTCTAAAAAATTCTATCCAAGAAAGCCTACCTTGAGACGAAAACGAGTCAGGCCATTTTGACATGGAGTAAAAAGAATCATTACAGAATAAATTGTTCTTAATGAATCTGTCTCTATCACATTCCGATTCGAAGCTCCATAAGATATTTTTTTCCTCAAAGAAAAGAAAAGAAAATAACATGAAGCCTGTCTAGTTCAACATGTGGTTGACAATTGAAACACTCGAAAACTCTATGAAAATTCCTACCGCACATTTAGACAGCCACTACTCATCCCTTTTCGTTCTTAACCATATGTCATGGAAATGGTCTGCGCTTCTTTAATCTAATCCTCATCAAACCTCCTAGGTCTGCTAACCTTCACCACTTTGGCAAAAGACTGGTGTCCATGATTGGCGAAACTATTAACCCTAGTTCATTTGTTCCTTCTATCTTTTCCTATTTCTTCCTCACTAAAGCCTCTAAACTCGTCAAACCTTCCATGGGAGTTGTCAGAGGAAAAAACCTGCATTTCCATCCAAAAGAAGCCACCTTAGCACTAATCAGCCATCCATAAACATGCATTCCGTTGACCCTTGCCACCAGCTTCCTGGCTTCCTAGCTTCCTCTAAGGATTCGAATCTAATAAAAGCAAAACAGCTCCTTCTTAGGATCTTCTTAGGGATGAGAAAGACATCCCTTCCTTCCCAAATGGTTTGAAAATGCCCCACAATCCACTTGAGTCCACAATCGGGTTAATGTTATCTATGAAGATAAAGTATAAGTTCTCTCTAAAATCCTTCCTTTCACCAAGACCAAAGTTAACAAAATTCTTTCTTTCTTCATGGCTGAAAAAGTGGGAACTTCTCTCTCTTACTTTCTCTCTCATCATTATAGAATAACAGTTCTTATGGAGAAATTGAAATCATTATGTTGATAAACTAATGCTTCATTAAAACATAAAATTTGTCTATGGAATTGAAATCATTTTTAGGGTTTCAAGATAGCCCTAACTAACAAGAAAATTTGCTATACATAACTAAGCAAAATAAAAACATCTTAATTAAAGAAAGGTAGAAGAAAGAGAATGTTGATCTTAAGTCTTCAACTATGGACCTCCAACTCTTCTTAGTAGAAAATTCTTGGTATTTATAGGTGAATTATCCTTGTGAGTTCTTAATTCTTCTTGGTTTAGAAAATTCTCCAAGTAGAAAAGTTGTATGAAACAATGAATACAATTTCTTTCCTAATTTGGCTTCAATGCTTGATTAATTGACTTCCATTTGTGTTTAGGAAGTGTCCCCAACATCCATTGGTCTTCTAGAATCATTAGAATTTGATTTGGGAAGTTTCTACATAATGTAGACTAAGTTCGGAATTCCTTCTCGCTAGAGATCACAGTCTATGTTCAAGGTACATGCCTGCAAAACTCATTGGAAAAAGTTCGCTACCCACTTATCGCTATCTGAGCCCGCAACGTTGCCCGTGACATTCTTCTTAGCTCTGACCACCATGCACTAAAACAACCATAACTTTATCTTGAAAACTCAGAATCATGAACCGTAAAGTTTACCGGAAACTAGACATCTAAAAATTTCCAAATATATGTGGATCGCAACCCAATTTGATATGTGGAAAAAGTTACAGTCTTCACACGATGGACGTTCTGCACAATCACTTTCCCAAACTTCTCTAAAATCACCATTTTGTTTTCAATCTAATCTCAAGAGCTAATTTCTACACAAATTCAACAAACACATTAAAATGTTCAATTTCATCGAAGAACATTATAT
The DNA here is from genome assembly GCA_008009225.1 of Acer yangbiense. Classification (NCBI taxonomy): domain Eukaryota; kingdom Viridiplantae; phylum Streptophyta; class Magnoliopsida; order Sapindales; family Sapindaceae; genus Acer; species Acer yangbiense. The sequence continues at coordinate 23,529,767 of CM017763.1, forward strand.
AAAACATAGGAATTAAGGATCTCACATACAAATATTTATCGACCTAACATTATCTTTGGTGTGGTTTGGAACAAATTTGGCACAAGTCATATTCAACCCAACAACCCAATTCAACTTGATAATCACACACACACACACACACACACACACACACACACATATATATATATATATATATATATATATATATATATATATATATATATATATATATACAGAAATTCTATTATCAGTTCGAACTGACAAAAGTTATATCAGTTTGAACTGACAAAAGTTATATCAGTTCCTTGCATGTGGGCCACTAGATTTAAATACTTTGACTTGACTGTATGCACTTGTCAGTCAAAGTATTTAAATCCAGTGGCCCACATATAAGGAACTGATATAAGTTTTGTCAGTTCGAACTGATAATAGAAAGACTGATATATATTCCTTTTGAAAATTCTTCAATAATTTACTTTAACAATTGGTTTGTGGAGACATAGCCGAGCCCTGAGGCAATCATGCATCTAGAATGACAATAATCACAAAATATAAAAATAAATAAATAAATAGCCGATGCCTAGGATGAGGGTTTGGCGTTACAAATTTACAATCATTAAAAGATAACTATGTAAGAGAGCCTTAAACCATAAATATTAAAAACTCCTTGTACCCTTTTTCAGTCACATTTTCTAATTAAAATTTTTTTTTTTTTTTTTCTTATTTAAACAAAAATTCCTTTACGGCTAAAAGTGAATAATATTATTATGTGTTTGGCAGCCAACTTTTTCATGCACAAGGGTGTTATTACGTATAATCATTGATTGAATTAGTGGCAGCGGCTGGGCCATTAATATTGGCTTATACCAAACTTATCAATATATATCTATATCTTCAACAACTCTATTTAATTAATTCTAAATAATTACCACTCTTGATCTTGAAACGGCGCAGAATCATTGTTTCTCATAATTAATTCGATCACCACTAGTTTAATAGTTCATCTAGGGTGTGTTCGGCATATAGATGGGATAGGATAGGGTGGGACAGGATAGGGTGGGACGGGACAGGACAGGACAGGACAGGATAGGACGGGACAGTTGTTTTGTATTGTGTTTGGAAGGTCTGTGACAGAATTGTTAACTGTACTGTTATGCGTTTAGTTGGTATGGCTGAGATAGGACGGGACAACAGGTTTAAATTACCAGAGATCCCCTCACATGTATATATAATAGGACGGGACAACGGGTTTAAATTACCAGAGAGCCCCTCACATGTATATATAATATAATATAATATAATATAATATAATATAATATATATATATACAGTCTTTCTATTATCAGTTCGAACTGACAAAAGTTATATCAGTTCCTTCTATGTGGGCCACTGGATTTAAATACTTTGACTGACAAGTGCATACAGCCAAGTCAAAGTATTTATATCCAGTGGCCCACATGCAAGGAACTGATATAACTTTTGTCAGTTCAAACTGATAATAGAATTTCTGTATATATATATAATAATAATTCATATATATATTATTATTATAAATATTAATAATATATAAATATATTTAATATTATAATATATTATATGATATATTAAATATTATTATTTATAATATTTATATAAGATATATATAATATATTAAATATTATTATATATATAATATCTTATATATATATATTATTATATATAATAATAAAACATAATATATATCTCTAAAAACTCTAGAGAGGCACCCAGGGGTACCTGCCACCCGAATGGTATCAGAGCCATGTCTCGATTACCTGGAGTCCAGGAAAAGAGTTAGACTGTTATGAGTATTTTAGACTGGTTTAGAAAGAAGAAATTTCTCAAAAATGGCAAACACTACCACTAATCCGCTACTCTAATTCCTAATAGATTATCTTCTTCTATGTCCTTACCTTCTCCTACTATCCAAAGAACCCAGTCCAACAGAATCCAAGATTTAGTAGAATACACCCATATCCCTGCTTCAGCCTAGATAAATGAAACAACTTTCCCTCTACTTAATCCATACAACATCTTCAAGAGAAACAAATCTCTCGCCACTCGGTTAACTCGTCTTGTCCATACCAGACCACTTCCCATTAAAGAATATGTCCAGTCCGCAGGCTTAGATAAATGTTTGATTCCATCCTCTCCCAGTGAGCAATATGTCACTCTCACCATTGATCAAACCATGATAGATCAATGGATCAAAGACGGATACTCCCATCTCCACATAGGTGCTGTCCGAATCATCCTCTCTCTACACGGCCGAAAAGGCTTGCCTGTCACTGCCAGACTGGCCTTGCTCAACACCATCTACACTCAGTATGAACATGCTGTGATTGGCACTTGTCTATCTACTCTTCATGCTGGAAGCATATCCCTCACATATTATCCCAACTTTAACATTCTTTTAAGGGATCAGAACCTCCACGAATGTCTCAAAATCCAAGTTCAGATCCTTGGTGCGCCCATGCAAGCTAATTCCTACATGGCTACTGTTCATCACCAGCTTGCTTACAGACTCCAAGATCATGCTCTTGATCTCCCACTTCTTGGTCATAATGGTGATACGATCTTCATCAAAGCAGAAAGAGAAGATGAAGTCCCTACCATCCTTCAAATTCCAAAACAACTACCCAGAGAAAAGCTTACAGAAATCATGCCTCTTGAATGGCTCACAAATTATGAGAAGGTTTTCTAGGATGAAGCTCCTGTCATTGCTACGGATACAACATATGTTCCTCAGCCAGATGGCTCCATCAAAACTATCTATAAACCTCTCACCGGTTCTAAGGCTTCTTCCAGTTCGGAGACTCCTCCAATTTTCCAAGCCCTTATGATCCAACCTGTCACAACTGAAGATGATATTCCTATCCACAGTTTTGAAGCTAACGGATCTCTGATCTACACTGATAAGATCCGTGGTCACTTCATATGGGATGTTGATCCCAATATGTGTGATGCAGACTGCATATGTCGAAAATGTCTCAAAGACACTTCTCCTACCTCCTGTAAACCCTGGAACATACCTCGCAAACCAGATCACCCTGACAGTCCTTGGATAGGCCTCCATCCTATCAAAAATAAACCTTTACCCATTTATGACAGAGCTTTACAGATCCTGCGCTCTAAAGGTCTTCTACCTCCACAACCTACATTTGAAGTCCCTAACTCACCTGCACCAGTCCTTGCTACATGACCTCAGATTATGATTGTGATTTCCCTCCACTTGAACCTTCCTCAAATAAAAAAAAAACTCGCTTCTCAAAACCTTTTGTCCAATCTACCGAAGTCCAATCTGATGGTTCTTTCAAGCAGCCCTCTCAGGCTGAACAAGTCCTCAACTGGCAATCCCACAATGCCAGGGCTCAAAACAGAGTTCTTAACTCTATTGATCAGAAGATTGATTGCGTTACGTGACATGTTTCTCAACATGATCATCATCTCCAGAGTCTTGATGCCTCCTTTAGAGACTTAGCCTCTGACCTTCAATCAAGAATTGCAAAGCTTCATTCTGATCTTCACAGATATATCTCTCATGGATATTCTGGCCCAGATTTTGATACAAAAAAAAGAGAAGTCAAGCAACTTCAAGAACAGCTTGAGCAGCTAACCAGAGATCACTCTTACAAACCAAAACCCTATTCTCATCACTCACAATCACTATTTTTCCCTGTGTCTCCTACACATTCACCCCCATCCAAACCTGACGATTTTTCCAGACACTTTAAATCTACTGGTGAATTATTCCGAAAATATCCCATACTCTCTTCTCCTCCAGCAAAACCTAAGAAAAGGTCCCTTTCGAAGCAGAAAGACAAGCAAGCTGCTTCCAGTTCATACGACCTAGTTCTATTTGCCTCTAAGACGTTTTCCTCCTCGTTCAAGTCTGATTTCGCATCTTTTTCTGAAGACGCCTCCTCTCAGTCGTCACAGACTTCCTGTCATTCATCCTGGCTGCATACTGCTGCCTCTTCCCCTCATGATCATGTAGACCTTACTCAAGGTTTTATGGCATCTCGCATAGACCCTCAACCCTCTACCAAAACCTATGAGTCTCCTAATGAGACTGCCTCCACTACTCCAACTCCTTTTGTTGAAGAACCTCCAGAACATGTTCCTGGTCATCCCACTACTAAGCCAACTAATGGCCATTGGTTTACCCTTGATGACACTTCTCCTGGTTCCTGGAGAAAACAGGTTTCAGAGATGAGCGCATGGCTTGACCTGCAACTGGCAAAGTCTGAACAGAACCTTGAAACAATTTTACGTGAGTTCATCTCTCGTTTTACTGGTTCTCTCAGAGATTGGTACCAAGCTCTTGGTGAATACAGACAACTCCAATTTGTCAGAGTTCCCTTAGCCTCACAAGCCATGGGATATATTTTCAGAGAATTTCTTGGTGATCTTGACCATATCTATAAACAAACTAGACAAAAATTCTTTGACATGCGTTGCTGCTCTCTCAAAAGAAAAGACATCATGTTCCATTACAAGCGGATGTCTCAACGATATCATACCCTTGGTGGAATTAATGATCATAGTCTTAAACAAGTCTATGTCAATTCCCTTCTAGATGACCTCTAAGATGAGATACGACGGAAAATAGACACCTCGGGACGATCTCTTAATGACACATCCTTAGGTGAACTCCACATGTATGCTCTCAGCTCTCTGGATAAACTCTGTGCCACTCAAATATTCTTCTCCAAGATGCTTACAGAAGGCAAAAAACTGTAGTCCCAATGCCGTCAACCTTCTCTTCAGATCCAGTGCAAATCCTTAGCCTCTTGCACCTGCAAAACGAAAAAGAAGAATCATTTCAAACACTTCAAAAACAAGAAAGGTAGCTCTAAAAGATTCAAGTTCTTCAGGAAGAAAGCAAAACGCGGTTGGAATAAATCCCAACAATGCTACATTTGTGGCAAACCCGGACATTATGCAAAGAAATATCCCAACAAAAAGGCAAAGTCCGCCAGATTAGTACAGCAGCTAAAAGACATTGCTGATGAAGTTCCGTCCGATGCAGACATTGAATCCATCTTCTCTGAACAGGATCATGCAGATCCCTCCACAACCTTTGTTCTTCAAGAAGATCTTTCTGACTCGGAATATTCTGGCTCCTCTGACTACAGCTCTATTCCATAATCTTATCAATCTACTCCCCTCGTTTCTCATTCTGGACCCCAAGCTCTGGTTCGGATTCTACCTGACAAGTACTCCAAACCTATTGATGTCATTGCTTATTTTGACATAGGTTTGCACACCTCAATGATGAACCCAAAGGTCCTTCCTCCAGAATTTTAGAAATCCCAAGTTCGGTATTTCCGAGTCGCTGATGGAAAGGTTTTTTCCACTCATCTGATTTCCAGGAAAGCAATTGGTATCCAGTTTTTCCCATCATTTACTCTTTGGGTCTAAGTCGTCGGCACTCCTCTTCCGGATAAAGATATCCTCATCGGCTGGTGATCGGACTATTTTATACATATTTGAGGTCCCCCATTTCCGATCGTTTGTCTCGTTTTCGAGCGTATTTTTGTATATAATGTTTTGTTTGAGCTATGTGTAGGTACATAATCCCTACAATAGGTGTTTGAGCATAAATGAACGTTAGGGAAGCAAAATGAGCCAAAAACGGATCAAATGGAGTATATGTTGAGTGTCGTGCCTCTCCGTCGACACAGACAACGGCGTGATCTAAGCCTAGCCGTACCCACGGTTGATCCGTCGTCGAGATAGAATGCGACAACGAGACTGCGGCAGAACCCCCTCGACATTCCAGCAGCTTACGGATGAAGTGTAGAAAATCCAAATTCGGCGGTCAACATCTGCGGCCAGGCCGCAGAATTGAAACCGCCGATCAACATCAGTGAGTCCAGAAGCAAATTCGGCGGCCACAGTTCAACCGCCGATTCAACCGCCGATCAATTCCAGAATGTCACTTTTCCATTCTGCGGTTTGAAATCTGCGGCCAGGCCGCCGATTCAACCGCCGATCGCCCAGCGAGAGGCCGATTTTGGGCGAAATGAGAGGGGCAAACTCGTCAATTCATCCCCATTTCAGCCCTAAAACTCCCAGCACTATATAAACACCCTTTTTGCCTCATTCTTTCAGAATCCACACTTCCCACCACTTCCTCTTCTTCTTCTTCTTCATCTTCTTCACCTAATAAGAGAGAGAGAGAAGCTTTCTAGAGCATCCATGGAGGTTTTTCCTCCATGGATGCTCCCCACTTCATCTTCTACCCATCATCCACCCATTTAGGAGTAGATTGCAAGGAGAAAGGAGGGTCTTTGGACCAATTTCGAGCTAGGGTTTCATGGAGGACTTGGAGGAGGTTTTCTTCAAGGGTTGTCTCTTTTAACTCATCTCTTTGTATTTCTTGTTTTCTTAAATGTGTAATCCCCATTTGGGAATATTTGTAAACTTATATTTGTGCTCAATATATATAATGGTTGTTTTTATATCCAATTTGTGTTTTGATTCATTCTTGATTGTTGTTGAATATATCTCTTATCTTGAAATGCATGTTTATTGATGATTGAAAATTGATATGTGTTCATGGATGGGATTAGGAGTAGATTAACTTAATTGTAGGAGTAGTTGTAATCAAATATCCCATTTGTGTATGTATGTTGATGGAAGGTCGAAATTGCATGTCATGAATTGGTTTGAGTGAATTAGAGTTAGGATTGTGCTTTTGGAGGGGCTCTCCGGGCATAGTTTTGGCTAATTAGCTAGGAAGAGTGGGTGAACCTATAAATTGTCATATTAAAAGGGTTTGGTTCATTGTTCTTGTAAACAATTGGACTTTAGCTATTTCTCACTCTAGGGGCTCTAGGTGAGTCATGGTTAGAGTTACAATTATTGGTCTTTGGCTATATCTCATGCTAGGGGCTCTAGGTGAGTTATGGTCGGAGATACAATCACTCTTTCCACACTCATTAGACTTTCACGTTGCCATTTTACATTACGAAGCAATCATTGGGGCTCAATGTAGTTTTGTTTGTAGAATCGGTTCACATATGTTGGTTGCGGTTTCGTGTTTGAGAGGTTCTCGGCACACTCTTCAACCGTTAGCTCTATGAGTGGGTATAAATCGGATTGAGGCAAGAACGAACCCTTAACTAAAATTGGATGTACTTAATGTCTAACAACCAACTATTTGTGCACTTATGTATAGTGAACTTGTTGAACCTTGTGTGACCATTTTCTTGCATCTCTCCTATCCATCATTTTATTTATCACTTTAATCACCATTCTCACCCTTCCATATTCTCTTTGTTTTTATTTATTTTCATTTTTATTCTCTACACACACACACACATCGCATTGTACATACATTTCACACACATCATTCTTACATTTCCACATTCTATTTACATGCTTACAATAAACTCTAGAACTTGATATGGTTGACGAATCACACCTCCCTGCGGAACGATACCCTCGCTTGCCGCTTTACTAGTCTTTTGCTAGTTTAGAGCACATTGCGTAGGAAACCCCTTTTTAAATGAAATAATCTTTTGATCCTTGCGATTTCTTAACGACGGAAAAAGCCAGTATCAAAATGGCGCCGCTGCCGGGGAGGCGTATTCGTTGATTGTTTCTTGTTTTAGCTTAGGTTCTGTAAATGTTTAGATTTAATTGCTTTGCGGATTATGTTTAGATATGTTGAAAATAAACACTTGTTTTTTCTATTTTTCTTTATAGCATATGCGTTTAATGTTGTTTGAGTTGTGTTTGTGCAAGGAAAGGAAATTTCAGGTCGGATGGACCACACAACTCAAGAGAACCATACGGTGTGCTTATCATACCGCAACAACTCCCAAGTGAAACGGCAACGCCACAATGGCCTAGTTGGTTGTAGCCACAAGAGGTATCCTCTAAATTTGAGTTTAAATGGAGCACTTGTGGATTAGTTGTTGATTTAGGCGGAAATTGGCCATGAGCTTAATGTTAAAATGCTATGCTTGTAGTGTTTGTAACTTTTATTTTTGTTTAGATCTAAGAGTGGATTTGAATTGTGCTTAGATCTTAGGATTTGTTGTGTTTTGTTGTTAGTTTTTTATTTTCGTTCTTATCACCGAATCATGCTAAACATTGTCCATATTTTATGATTTGAACAACATTGAGGACAATGTTGAGTTTAGGTTTGGGGGTGTGGACACCTTCGTTGTTTGTTTTTATTTTTGTTACGTTTAGAAAATTTTCAAATCTCTGCACAAAACGATCAATTTTAAATTTTTATGGAAATGAGTCCATTTTGTTGAGTTGTTTTTCTTCGTGTGCCGGTAGAGACACATGTATGCTTTTAGCTCCGTGCGTCGCTTAAATTTGCTTGTACAGTGCCAATCTTTTGATGTTGAGGTGGATGAGACTTCTATGTTTGTTTAGCCTAGGAAAATAGTGGAGACTACCCGTGAGCTACATTGTGCCTAAATTGCGAAAATTTGAGGGTATATTATGTTTCTACTCTTTAAACACTCTTCGATTTTTTTGGTTTTGTTAATTGTGATCTCATTGTACATCAGCTTTGCATTGATTGCCTTAGAACATTCATGTGGACTGCTTGTTGAAACTTGTATTCCCTTGGTAGATGGACTTTTAGAAATGATTTTGAGCTTAAGTGTGTGCATAAACTACTAAAATAGCCTAAACACTCCCATACCCCTATATTCATTGCAAATTGAAGCCAAACACATATCCATTCTCTAGTTATTGATCATGTTGAGGTGTATAGCTTAGGAGAAGCTAGCTCTAAATTTTGTAAAAGCGTGTACTTGGACGAATATATGTAAATTGTGCTAGGAAAAGGCTTGCAAAAAAAAAAAAAAAAAAAAAAAAAAAAAAAAAAAGAAAAAGAAAAAGAAAAAGAAATTGAATAAGTGTTGAAATATAAAACACTTAAGCCTTCTAGTTCTCCAATGGTAAAGTTACTCACTAATAAGGGTACAATTGTAGCACAAAGCCAAGACGCTTGTATTGTAAATATGTAATAGAGCTAATTTTGTTGTAAAGTGTAATGTGTAAACACACCTTAGCATTGTTAATAACTTTATCCTTCCCGCTCCCACCATCTCTTACATCCCAAACACTACCACAAATCACCTTGGCCCTAATAAAAGTGAGGAAAAGTTCATTTGATCTCTTAGGAAGTCTATCTTGGGAATGCGAGTCAATGCATGTCTTTCCACGTTCGTGGCATTTCAATTCCTTCCATGAGATCCATTTTCAGAAATGTGCGTCATTGGAAAATACTCATATGTGATTATATTTGATTCCATATACCTAAACTCCAAATCACATATGTTTGCTAGAGAGTGCGCCTAAGTTCTGAGTGAAAATATGATTGAAATCCGGTGAGGATTAGAGTCGAGGCGAATTTTATCTTGGGCATACGGATGTAGTTGTTTTGTAAACCGAAAACATCCTAAGTATTGGCATACTTGCATTGTGTGATGCATTGTTATTAATTGGTATATTTGAGATTCTAGCATGCATGTGTAGTCTTTGCTTGGTATGTGCGGATTTGCATCTCAACTTTTATTGCAGAGTATACGTTTGTGGGTGTCGTAGCTGTAAACCCTCAGGAGACTATAACTCCTCCTCTAGGGATCGCCTAGTGGTTTAAAGGCTTGTGGCACATGCTAAGTGCCACCGTGTTTCCTACGGAAGTGGACTAGCTTAATTTTTAGTTTTTATTTATAAGTTTTTTTTATTTGTTATTTGTTATTTGTATTTTTATTCTCTTTGTTTTGCTCGAGGACGAGCAAATGATAGGTTTGGGGGTATTTGATCGGACTATTTTATACCTATTTGAGGTCCCCCATTTCCGATCATTTGTCTCGTTTTCGAGCGTATTTTTGTATATAATGTTTTGTTTGAGCTATGTGTAGGTACATATTCCCTACAATAGGTGTTTGAGCATAAATGAACGTTAGGGAAGCAAAATGAGCCAAAAACGGATCAAATGGAGTATATGTTGAGTGTTGTGCCTCTCCGTCGACACAGACAACGGCGTGATCTAAGCCTAGCCGTACCCACGGTTGATCCGTCGTCGAGATAGAATGCGACAACGAGACTGCGGCAGAACCCCCTCGACATTCCAACAGCTTACGGATGAAGTGTAGAAAATCCAAATTCGGCGGTCAACATCTGCGGCCAGGCCGCAGAATTGAAACCGCCGATCAACATCAGTGAGTCCAGAAGCAAATTCGGCGGCCACAGTTCAATCGCCGATTCAACCGCCGATCAATTCCAGAATGTCACTTTTCCATTCTGCGGTTTGGAATCTGCGGCCAGGCCACCGATTCAACCGCCGATCGCCCAGCGAGAGGCCGATTTTGGGCGAAATGAGAGGGGCAAACTCGTCAATTCATCCCCATTTCAGCCCTAAAACTCCCAACACTATATAAACACCCTTTTTGCCTCATTCTTTCAGAATCCACACTTCCCACCACTTCCTCTTCTTCTTCATCTTCATCTTCTTCACCTAATAAGAGAGAGAGAAGCTTTCTAGAGCATCCATGGAGGTTTTTCCTCCATGGATGCTCCCCACTTCATCTTCTACCCATCATCCACCCATTTAGGAGTAGATTGCAAGGAGAAAGGAAGGTCTTTGGACCAATTTCGAGCTAGGGTTTCATGGAGGACTTGGAGGAGGTTTTCTTCAAGGGTTGTCTCTTTTAACTCATCTCTTTGTATTTCTTGTTTTCTTAAATGTGTAATCCCCATTTGGGAATATTTGTAAACTTATATTTGTGCTCAATATATATAATGGTTGTTTTTATATCCAATTTGTGTTTTGATTCATTCTTGATTGTTGTTGAATATATCTCTTATCTTGAAATGCATGTTTATTGATGATTGGAAATTGATATGTGTTCATGGATGGGATTAGGAGTAGATTAACTTAATTGTAGGAGTAGTTGTAATCAAATATCCCATTTGTGTATGTATGTTGATGGAAGGTCGAAATTGCATGTCATGAATTGGTTTGAGTGAATTAGAGTTAGGATTGTGCTTTTGGAGGGGCTCTCCGGGCATAGTTTTGGCTAATTAGCTAGGAAGAGTAGGTGAACCTATAAATTGTCATATTAGAAGGGTTTGGTTCATTGTTCTTGTAAACAATTGGACTTTAGCTATTTCTCACTCTAGGGGCTCTAGGTGAGTCATGGTTAGAGTTACAATTATTGGTCTTTGGCTATTTCTCATGCTAGGAGCTCTAGGTGAGTTATGGTCGGAGATACAATCACTCTTTCCACACTCATTAGACTTTCACGTTGCCATATTACATTACGAAGCAATCATTGGGGCTCAATGTAGTTTTGTTTGTAGAATCGGTTCACATATGTTGGTTGCGGTTTCGTGTTTGAGAGGTTCTCGGCACACTCTTCAACCGTTAGCTCTATGAGTGGGTATAAATCGGATTGAGGCAAGAACGAACCCTTAACTAAAATTGGATGTACTTAATGTCTAACAACCAACTATTTGTGCACTTATGTATGGTGAACTTGTTGAACCTTGTGTGACCATTTTCTTGCATCTCTCCTATCCATCATTTTATTTATCACTTTAATCACCATTCTCACCCTTCCATATTCTCTTTGTTTTTATTTATTTTCATTTTTATTCTCTACACACACACATAAATCGCATTGTACATACATTTCACACACATCATTCTTACATTTCCACATTCTATTTACATGCTTACAATAAACTCTAGAACTTGATATGGTTGACGAATCACACCTCCCTGCGGAACGATACCCTCGCTTGCCGCTTTACTAGTCTTTTGCTAGTTTAGAGCACATTGCGTAGGAAACCCCTTTTTAAATGAAATAATCTTTTGATCCTTGCGATTTCTTAACGACGGAAAAAGCCAGTATCAGCTGGGATGTTTTCTGCCAAAGTAAATCTCTCCGGATTCTCCCTATTGGCATTCGATACAAAAGGCATTTCAAAGCTTTTTCTGACATTCCGAAGATTTTTCCGCTTTAAGAAATCCAAGCCCCCTTTGAACACATTCAACATAAATTGCTCCTGCTTTATGCTGACAATCATGCCACTTTCTCTCACCCTTCTCCTCTGTAGAAAAATCCAGATTTCTTTATCAAGCTTCCCTTTAAGCTTAATGAAGATAATAATCCTACCAAGGCTACCCACTCAGGCATATCTCCCTCAGATCTCAAGCTCGCTAATGAAGAATGCAATGACCTCCTTCTTCAAGGTTTGATAGAACATACCTCTTCCCCCTGGGCATGTCAAGCCTTTTAAGTTGAAAAACGCACAGAATTGCTCAAAGGAAAAAAGAGATTAGTCGTGGATTACAAGCCCCTCAACCTTTTTCTCAGAGATGACAAGTTTCCTGTTCCCAGGCCAAATGTCTTATTCTCTCAACTTCCAAAAGCTACGATCTTCTCCAAATTTGACCTCAAAGGTGCCTTCTGGCAGATTGGTATTCATCCAGATGAAAGATATAAGACAGCATTCTGTCTTCCTAATGCACAATACCAATGGACTGTTCTCCCCTTTGGTTTAAAAACTGCTCCATCCCTTTTCCAAAAGGCTGTTACCAGAATTTTTCATCCTCTCTTACACTCAGCCCTCATCTACATTGATGACATCCTCATGTTCTCTCTAAATGATACCTCTCACAATCTCCTTCTCCAACAGTTCCATGACATTGTTCATCACTATGGTATCATGCTCTCCGAAAAGAAAAGCATAATTGGAAAATCTGAAATTGAATTTCTTGGAATGCACATTTCCAACGGCCAATACCGTCCTGGTCCTCATTTGGTTGTCCGATTATTAGACTTCCCTGATTCTGATCTCAGCGTGAAACAAGTTCAACAATTCCTCCGCATCGTCAACTATGTCAGAGACTTCATCCCTCATGTCAGTCATCATACCTCAGTCCTCTCCACACTACTTAAGAAGCATCCTCCTCCCTGGAATTCCTCCAACACTGAGGCCGTCATCAAATTAAAGGAGATCTCTCAATCTCCTCCTGCCATCATCATCCCTTCTTCGGGCCAACTCATCCTCCAGACTGACGCCAGCGATATTTTCTGAGGAGCCGTTCTCATTGAAGATCGAGAAGGTCAACGAAAATACTGTGGTCATGCCAGTGGAAAATTCAAAGATGCCCAATAGCATTATCACACTATCTATAAAGAGATTCTTGCTGTCAAATATGGAATCCAAAAGCTTGATTTTCACCTCCGGACAAGAAACTTTATTGTTGAAATGGACAACTCATCCTTTCCAAAGATACTCGATTTTCGTAATAAGATTCCTCACAATCCTCTCCTTTTGAGACTCAAAGATTGGTTTGCTCGATATGACTTCACTGTACGCCACGTGAAAGGCCATCATAATATAATTGCTTACATGCTCTCCAGGCCTCCACTCACCCATCTCATTACACCCACAGGTCACTATCCTCTTATCTTCATGACTTCTCCTGCTAGTCCCTCATCATCTTCATCATCCTCACCAACCATCCATGATTACTCGTTCCCACCAGAACTCTTGGCCACGTTGCCACCTGATCACCAGCCTTCTCTAGACCAGATCCAGTCCTTCGCCAAGGCTCAACTTTCGGTCTATTTAGCCCACATCAATAGTCAAGACTGTCGTCACACCGTCAACAATCTATCCAGACCATTTCTTGACCCATTCATAATGCCACCATTCTACTACTTTTCTCCTCAACTCATTTGGTTCCTCTGGTGTTTATCAGTTCTACATCACCATGCCATCGTCTTCCCACTTCAGGCTTTATATGGTCATCTTCATGATCCTTCTCAACAAAACTCTCTGTTATGGATTTTCCTCCAATGGTTCACGTCCTTGACAAACTGGAAAAACGAACTCACTAAGCTCATAAGACAATATAACCTTTGGAAGCTTGATCAGGAGTCAGCTGCCTCTGTATGCTGTATATAAATCCTCCATAGGCCCTACAGGTATAATCCCCACAAACGACTCCTATGGACTGCCAATACCAGTTATGAATGGCACACCACTTATGATTATCAAAAGCTGTACCCATAGATTCTCCAAGTCTCACTGCTCAATTTCCTCTGTGATGTTAATTACGTCCCCACCGATGAAGTTTTCATCCTCCCTGATATCCCTAGAGACCCCACTCAAAGCTGGAACCCCTTTCAAGATTCGTACATGATTAACTCTCAGGACCCCTTTGATTTTGCCTGGCCCTACTTCATCTGTGGTGCCCAAGACTCAGATGATAAAAATCATGCCACCTGTAATCTATCCAGTCCGTAATCTCAGCTCAGCCCGAGTTCCAAGCTCGTGATCTTATCTTGTGTAATAATTTACTTTCATTATTATGTTTAGGCACTGTTTGGATATATTATGCCCATTTGTCCTTATTAGGCCTTGTCTGTTTGTATTTAGTTACATTTGGCCAATGGCCCCTAGTTTGCTTTAGTTTACTTTTATTTATCATCTGCCACGTTTGTTGGCTTTACTATGTACTCAGTTTGGATGTTTCCTATCTCTCCCTCTATATAAGGAGAGCTCGTCTCTTGTAAAATTCAGAATCTGAAATAAAAAATATTTCTCTTGTGTTTTAATTTCTCATGTCTTGCTAAATATTCTCTCTTCTTCCTTCGAATGCCTGTCTCTAATATAAGTAACTGTAAGGTTCCCATTTGTTGATTGGCTCATTTCGTGGACAAACCACATGTTGGGGTTCTTTGTAAGGGTAGCCTAGGTATCGGTTTTATTGTTTGAAGCCCTTTGAAGACCTCCTGTTGATAAGCACCGAAGGTAAATTTCTTTGTGCTTACTTTTCTTTGAAGAGATTAGTTGCACACACACACTTAACATTCATTGCATATGTGTGCATTCTCTTCACTTGTCACATTTCACACTTGCACTTATTTATTATATTTTGTTGTGTGTAATTGTGTCTTGTTGTCGTGTAATTCATTTCCCAATAACTTTCGGAAACGTCCGCGCATGCACTAGAATGTGCTTAATTTAGCGCGAGGACCGCCTATGGAGAATGCCCTTGGCTTCTCCTTGGTTTTCACCTATCTAGGTGATCGGCGGTTATGATCGGCGGCCTGGCCGCCGAATGAAACCGCCGTTTCAGTCCAGATTGGTCTGAAGCAATTCTACGGTTAAGATCGGCGGTCACGACCGCCATTCAAAACCGCCGATTCAAGACCTGATTGATTTATCTCTCGGTCTAATTCGGCGGTTGAATCGGCGGTCACAAAACCGCCGTTCGAAACCGCCGTTCATACCTGATTGATTTTAATCTCTCTGGTTTGATTCGACGGTTGGGATCGGCGGTCACGAAACCGACGTTTATGCTCTGTTCTTCACGAGCTCAATTCGGCGGTCATGATCGGCGGCCTAGCCGCCGATTGAAACCACCGATCGGCGCGTTTCTTTAAAACTTACTTAAACGACCACACTTTGATTTGGCCCCCTATATATATGCCATTTTGTCTTTAGGTCAATCAAGAGAGTTCATATTCAGAATTCATACTTAGGATATTTTTCAAAGAGAAGAAAAATTCCAAGAATTCATTTTTTATTACTCAAACACTTTTTCATGATCATCAATCATCATCTAGCATCATCCTTGATCTTCTAGGTGTCATCTTGCATGGATTCTTCATCATACTTTGCTTGGTAAGCTTTTCACTAATATCTTACATATTTTGTGTTTCTCTTAGCTAGCAATCTCAATTAATTACTTGTATGTTATTTTATATACTTTGAATACAAGTTTGAGATTAGTATGATGTATGTTTGAGAAGTTTTTTTTTGTGATAGCTAATTAAGTTTTGTGCTTAATCTTGATTAGCTAAACTATTTGACATGTCATTTAGTTTTGATATCTAGGATTGTTCTAATTGCATATTAATCATCTTAGATAAGCATATAGGGTTTCCCTTGCTCTATGTTGCATTTGGATATTCATATATTCATTTAGGGTTGTTATTCTCTTCATAGAGAAAGTAAGTCTTGTGTGTAGCATCCGGGATTAGGTTGCTTAGATCGCAAGCAAATTGGACTAGGTTCACTCATACCGGGATTAGGTAGGTGTGTGATTACTTCCGGGATTAGGTTGTAATTGTTTACACATTTAGTGGATTCGAGGTTCGAGTGTGGCTTACTTACTAGCCCGTGGTTTTTCCCATGAGGGTTTCCACGTAAAAATCAAGTGTTATTTAATTTCCGCATTTTATACTTGATTTATTGCTTTATCTATTTAAGGGTAATTTCGTAATTTTGACTAACACGAAAAATTGGGTAAAAAGCTTAAAATCTATTCACCCCCCCTCTAGATAGTTTTATACACACCGTGCTATAATTTGTTTCAATTGGTATCAGAGTTGGTTCCTAGACATACAT
Source organism: Acer yangbiense (assembly GCA_008009225.1). Lineage (NCBI taxonomy): Eukaryota > Viridiplantae > Streptophyta > Magnoliopsida > Sapindales > Sapindaceae > Acer > Acer yangbiense. Next base: position 23,546,180 of record CM017763.1, read on the forward strand.
AGGTGATCCTTGCTTATTTTGGTGTGTTTTGCATTTTGTGTGATTTTTGATCATTCATACATTTGCATTCATTTCATTCATTCATAAACACTATGAGTGGAAACGGTGGAAATGGTGGTGGCCACGAAGGTGCTTCTAGCACAAGGCCTCCACTTCTTACCGGTTTGAATTATTCCCAATGGAAAGGGAAGATGGAATCCTACATATGTCAAATTCATGACCGTGCATGGATGGCGGTGGAAGACGGATATGATCTACCCAAGATGACTCCCGGTGGTGGAGGAGAAGAAGTTTTGAAGCCTAAGGAGCAATGGAACGCGCAAGAGTTTGAGGCTTCAAAGTGGAATAGGAAGGCTATGCATGCCATCATGTGTGCAATGGATGAGAATCAGTACAAGCTTATTCAGAACACTCAGATTGCAAAAGTGGCATGGGACATCCTTCAAGTTGCACATGAGGGAACCGAGGTGGTGAAGGAGTCCAAGCTTCAAGTACTCCAAACTCAATTTGAGCTACTTAGGATAGGAGAGGATGAATGCTTCAATGACTTCGAAATCAAATTGATGGACATTGTAAATCAAAGCCATCAACTCGGAGACCCGTATTCGGATAGGAGAGTCAAGCAAAAAATTATGAGATCTCTCCCCGATAGGTTTGAATCAAAGGTGACGGCCATAGAAGAAAATAGTGGCTACATGGATATGAAGCCAAGTGAGGTGATTGAACGTCTCCTTGCATATGAGTCTAGGAAGGCTCCTAGCACCACTACTCCTCCTAAGAAGTCTAAAGGAATAGCTTTGAAGGCATCTAAGGATGCAAAGGAGGCAAAGCATGAATCGGATGAAGACCTTGCCTTATTCGTGAAAAGGTTTAATAAGGTTATGAGGTTCAAGAAGAAGAAGGGATTTGGGTCAAGAGGACAAGACTTGAAGAAAAAAGGTTCCTTCAAGAAGTTTGAGCCTAGACAAAAGAAGACCGAAAGGAAAGGGGTCTGATGCTTTGAATGTGGTGGGATTGGTCACTTTGCCCCCGAATGTGCTAATCACAATGAAAAGAAGAAAGGCAAAGTGATGGCCGCCACTTGGAGTGGGAGTAGTGATAGCTCAAATGAGGAAGACGAGTCTTCAAGTGAAGAAGAGCTCATGGCTAACTTCCTAGCTTTTGCCTCATCTCACAAGAGCAAAAGTGCTAGTGAGAGAGAGGAAATGAGTCAAGAGGAAATTGACTCTAGTGAAGTAGAAAGTGACTCCTCTTCTAAGTCCATAAAGAAATTTGTGGAGCAAAAGGTGCTTGCTAAATACCATGCCGAGTTCAATGATTTAGCAATTAAAAGCACAAGAAAGATTGAGAGGTTGAGAGAAGAGAACCTTGAACTTTCGGCTCATAATGACCACTTAAGTGAACAAGTGGAGAGATTGAAGAGGAGAGAGGATAAGTTAATTGAGGAGTTAGACTTATCTAAGAGAAGTGAAGAAGGCTTGAAGAGGGAACTTGTAGAAGTTAAAGGGTCCTTGGCTAGGATAGATTCTAGCACCAAGAAGCTTGACCATATGCTTGGTGTTGGAAAGAGTCCATGTGACAAGAGGGGTCTTGGGTATGAAGATGACAAGAAGATCTCTACCTCTAACAAGACCGTGTTTGTCAAGAGCTTGAAGAAAGAAGAAACTTCATTTGTGCAAATTCCTAGGAAGAAGTTAGAAATAGGACAAAGTTCAAATGCTCAAGTGAAGATGGGACCAAGAAGGCAACCTCAAGCTCAACCCCCTAGGGTCCCTCAAGCCAACATTCCTCAACAATTGGCTCACAAAGGAAAGAGACCAATCATGCAACCTCAAGCTTGGAAGCAACCTAGACCGGTTCAACAACGAAGATGGATTAAACCCACTTATCCACAAAGAAATGGACGAGCTCCCATACGTGCACAAAGACAAGGTATGATTCCTTTTTTCATCCCTATTTGTCACTTTTGTGGTTGTGATGGTCATATTAGACCAAATTGCTTTCAATATATTAAAATGTGTAGAACACGAAGCATGATTGAAAAGAGAAAGAATAGAGCCAAGATGCATGTTCCTAGGAATGATAATTTTATTTTGCATGATCCTAGGACATCTAGAGCCCATGTACCAAAGACCACTAAGAAAGCTAAAATTGTTGCTAAGTGGATTAGAAAGAATGAAAATGTTTGCCATGTTGCACAAATAGCCTTGAAGGCAAATTCTTCTAATTTTTGGTATTTTGATAGTGGGTGCTCTAGGCACATGACGGGAAACAAGATTTTCTTCGAGACTCTTGTTATGGAGGAAGGTGGAAATGTCACTTTTGGTGATGGATCCAAAAGAAATGTTATAGGGAAAGGACCCATTTTCGTTCCCGGATTACCCTCATTATCCAATACTTTATTTGTTGATGGCTTGAAAGCCAATTTAATAAGCATTTCACATCTTAGTGATGAAGGATATTCCGTCTTGTTTTCTAAAGATTATTGCTCTATCCTAAAACCTGATGGACAAACCTTGTTGAAGGGCATGAGATCTAGCGACAATTGTTATTGTCTTGAAGCTAGTATTGTATCTAATCATGTGTCCATGGATGAGCAAATTGAGTTGTGGCATGAAAGACTTGGCCATATGAACTTTAGGGATCTACGGACCCTTAGAAAGTTCAATTGTGTGCGTGGCCTCCCTAAGCTTGGGAAGAAAGCCAATGGTGTTTGTGGACCTTGCCAACAAGGAAAGCAAACTAAAAGCATGCACAAAAAGGGTAAGTATCTCACCACCAAGGAGCCTCTTGAGCTTCTCCACATGGACCTCATGGGTCCTATGCAAACCGAAAGTTTGGGTGGAAAGAGATACATTTTTGTATGTGTTGATGATTTCTCTAGGTTCACATGGACATATTTTCTTAGAGAAAAATCCGAAACTTTTGATAAGTTTAAAATGTTTTGTAATAAAATACAAAATGAAATGAATTCTAATATTAAAAGCATAAAACGGATTAGAAGTGACCATGGGAGGGAATTTGAGAATGCTACTTTTGAAACCTTTTGTAATGGTTTAGGCATCTCCCATGAGTTTTCGACTCCTAGGACACCTCAACAAAATGGAGTTGTTGAGAGGAAAAATAGGGTCCTTCAAGAGATGGCCCGTGTGATGTTGCTTAGCAACAATGTCCCTAGGAACCTATGGGACGAAGCCATCAATACGGCTTGCTATATAGGAAATAGTGTTTTCCTAAGGCCCGGTACTAGAAACACCTCCTATGAGTTATGGAAAGGCAAAATGCCAAATGTTAGCTACTTCCATACTTTTGGAAGCAAATGCTACATTTTGAATGACCGTGATCAACTTGGCAAATTCGATGCTAAGAGTGATAAGGGTATTTTTATTGGCTATGCCTTGAATAGTAGAGCATATAGAGTTTTCAATTTAAAGACTCTAAGTGTTATGGAATCATCCAATGTCGTATTTGATGACACTAGGCTCAAGTCTAATGATCATGAGGAAAAAGTTATTTTTAGTGATTTTTCTCCTTTGGAGAAGGTTGTGGTGTCTCCTAATGATGGGACATCTTGAAACAAATAATAGCACGGTGTGTATAAAGCTATCTAGAGGGGGGGGTGAATAGATTTTACGCTTTTTACCCAATTTTTCATGTTAGTCAAAATTACGAAAATACCCTCAAGATAATATAAACAAGCAAGTGTAATATGGTGCGGAAATTAAAACAACACTTGGTTTTTACGTGGAAACCCTCACGGGAAAAACCACGGGCTATGTAAGTAAGCCACACTCGAACCTCGAATCCACTAAATGTGCAAACGATTACAACCTAATCCCGGAAGTAATCACACACCTACCTAATCCCGGTATGAGTGAACCTAGTCCAATTTGCTTGCGTTCTAAGCAACCTAATTCCGGATGCTACACACAAGACCTACTTTCTCTATGAAAAGAATACAACCCTAAGTGAATATATGTGAATATCCAAAATGCAACATAGAGCAAGGGAAACCCTATATGCTTATCTAAGATGATTAATATGCAATTAAGAGCAATCCTAGATATCAAAACTAAATGACATGTCAATTAGTTTAGCTAATCAATATTAAGCACAAAACCTAATATGCAAGCACAATATAACTTCTCAAACATACATCATACTCTTCTCAATATTGTATCCAAAGCATACAAAATAACAAACAAGTAATTAATTGAGATTGCTAGATAAGAGAAACACAAAACATGTAAGATATTAGTGAAAAGCTTACTAAGCAAAGTATGATGAAGATTCCATGCTAGATGACATCTAGATGATCTAAGATGATGCTAGATGATGATTGATGATCATGAAAAAGTGTTTGAGAATCAATAATGGAGTTCTTGGAATTTTTCTTCTCTTTGAAAAATATCCTAAGTATGAATTCTGAATATGAACTCTCTTCATTGACCTAAAGTCAAAGTGGCATATATATAGGGGGCCAAATCAAAGTGAGGTCGTTTAAGTAAGTTTCAAAGAAACGCGCCGATCGGCGGTTTAATTCTGCAGCCAGGCCGCCGTTCATGACCACCGAATTGAGCTCGTGAAGAACAGAGCATAAACGGCGGTTCATTCGGCGGTTTTCTGACCGCCGATCCCAACCGCCGAATCAAAACAGAGAGATCAAAATCAATCAGGTATGAACGGCGGTTTCGAACGGCGGTCGTGACCGCCGATCTTAACCGCAGAAATGCTTCAGACCAATCTGGACTGAAACGGCGGTTTCATTCGGCGGCCAGGCCGCCGATCATAACCGCCGATCACCTAGACAGGTGAAAACCAAGGAGAAGCCAAGGGCATTCTCCATAGGCGGTCCTCGCGCTAAACCAAGCACATTCTCGTGCATGCGCGGACGTTTCCGAAGGTTATCGGGAAACGAATTACACAACAACATGACACAATTACACACAACAAAATATAATAAATAAGAGCAAGTGTGAAATGTGACAAATGAAGAGAATGCACACATATGCAATGAATGTTAAGTGTGTGTGTGCAACTAATCTCTTCAAAGAAAAGTAAGCACATAGAAATTTACCTTCGGTGCTTATCAACACGAGGTCTTCAAAGGGCTTCGAACATTAAGACCGATACTTAGGCTACCCTTACAAAGAACCCCCACATATGGTTTGATCACGAAATAAGCCAATTAAAAACAACGGGAATCCTTACAATCTCCCCCTTTGGCTATTTCGTGATAAAACCATCACTCACATTGATTCCTCACAAAAAAATAGAAACTACGGGACTACAATGATATTCTACATTACAAAGAGATAAGAGAATGCAACTTGAAGTCTTCAATCCTCTTGTAGAATAATCAAACCCTGAAAAGAGTTTCTAACATTTCCAATACAAGAAAAGTGTGAGATTAATCATGTGAGAACAATACCAAGCATTTGCATTTTTAGAATTTAGAATTTAGGCACAACATTACCAAATGTATGCAATGTATGATAAATGCAATGCTCCCCCTCAACGGGTTACTCCCCCTCAATGTATGTTCTCCCCAAAGTGCACAATAGCTTTTATATTTTGCACCTCCCCTTACCATGTCCTACTCCCCCTTTTTGTCATGATATAGGCAAATGAGTAGTCCCCAACCGGGTCACTCATAGCAACGAGAGATAGAAGCATGCAAGATTGGCATATACATATAAGTCACTTTATGCACTTTAATTAATTTGAGAGAAACAAGGAGATTTATTTTGAGAAAATGTGTGAATCCAACATGCTTTGCATACAAGACATATAGCATTCAAGTCCAAAATACAATGGTATTTGGCAAAGCAAATGACAAAGGTTTCTAATAAGAATTCAAACCAATTTTACCAATGTCATGGGAAAAGCAAGGATATAGAGATTATTGATTTCAATATAAGAGCAACTATATCCAACTTTATAAGCGAAATATGGCATGAGCAACTTTGCACCCTTTTTGATTTTTCCGGATAAGATATCCGTATGATAGTAGCCATGTTCAACCAATAAAGAAAGAGAGACATTTGGAATATAAATTCCTTTGAACGGATACAAGATCCTTTATTCATTTTGAGTCTCATAAGCTTTCACACAAGTTTTGCATTTTTAAGAATATGCAATCATCAATTCATGCTTTTCATGTGAGCATGTTATATGAATTTCATGCTTTTTCATTTGTCATTAGCATGTTATTAAAGAATCATCATGTCATGGAGATAATCATAGGTCATTCAAATCATACTTCTAATATACATCTCCTAGTCCAAAAATGCATGTTTGAACATAAATATGACATGGATTGTAAACAAGCAAGGTTCACACTTATTGAATTGAAAACATATATACATATGTGCAACCAAGCTTACTCAAGCAATTAAAAGAAGAGGCATAAGATATTTCAAATTTTTTGCAAGTGACAAGAATGCAAACTAGCTCTCTTTGCTTGAGTTCCCCATATGGGGTTAATCATAGAACATCACTCCACAAGACATACCCCAATAGATCTACTAAGAGTTTTAAATCGAGTAGCATCTAAGGGTTTAGTAAATAGATCCGCAAGTTGATCATTAGTACCTACATGTTCAAGTACTATGCATTTATTTTCAACAAGCTCTCTAATGAAGTGATGGCGGATGTCAATATGCTTAGTTCTAGAATGTTGCACCGGATTCTTGGAAATATTAATGGCACTCATGTTATCACAAAAGAGAGTGAGAGTACCTTGGTTGAATCCGTAATCCACTAGCATTTGCTTCATCCACATAAGTTGAGTGCATCCACTCCCCGCGGCTATGTACTCGGCTTCCGCCGTGGACAAGGAAATCGAGTTTTGCTTCTTGCAAAACCAAGACACCAAGTTGTTGCCTAGAAAGAAGCAACCGCCCGATGTGCTCTTCCTATCATCATAATTTCCTGCCCAATCCGCATCACTATATCCTACAAGACTAGGATTAGTGTCAAATGAGTACCAAATCCCATAGTTGGAAGTCCCATTCACAAAGCGAATGACTCTCTTAACCGAAGAGAGATGGGACTCCTTGGGATCGGATTGGTACCTAGCACAAACTCCTACACTAAATGATATATCGGGCCTACTTGCGGTCAAATAGAGCAAGCTCCCTATCATGCCACGATATAAGGTTTGGTCCACACTTTTACCGCTAGCATCCTTGCTTAGCTTCAAAGTGGTGCTCATAGGAGTGTCACAATGTTTGGCTTTTTCAAGACCAAACTTCTTCACAAGGTTTTTGGCATATTTGGCTTGGGTTATGAAGATCCCATTATCAAGTTGCCTAATTTGCAAACCTAGGAAGTAATTAAGCTCACCAACAAGACTCATCTCAAATTCATGAGACATAACATCAACAAATTGTTGGACCTTGGTGTTGTTGGTGGAGCCAAACACTATGTCATCGACATATATTTGAGCTATGAAAAGCTCATCATTGTCTCTCTTGATGAATAGTGTCTTGTCAACACTACCTCTTGTGTAGTTATTGTCAACAAGAAATTGAGTGAGGTGCTCATACCAAGCCCTCGGTGCTTGTTTCAACCCATATAGTGCCTTCTTGAGGCGATAGACATGGTTGGGGTGGTGAGCATCCACAAACCCCTTGGGTTGTTCAACAAACACTTCCTCTTGCAAGAAGCCATTGAGGAAGGCACTCTTGACATCCATTTGGTGCAATTTGAACTTGTGCACACAAGAAATGGACAAGAGAAGCCTAATAGACTCTAAACGGGCAACGGGAGCAAATGTCTCCTCAAAGTCAATACCCTCAATTTGAGAGTACCCTTGTGCTACAAGTCTAGCCTTGTTCCGCACTATGTTGCCATCCTCATCGGATTTGTTCCTAAATATCCATTTAGTGCCTATGACATTAGTGGTCTTAGGCCTAGGAACTAGAGTCCAAACCTCATTCCTTTCGAATTGGTTTAGCTCTTCTTGCATGGCAAGAACCCAAAATTCATCATGTAAGGCTTCTTCAACCTTTTTGGGTTCAATTTGAGAGGTGTAGCAAGTATAGCTAATAAGATTAGCAAGTTGACGTCTAGTCCTAACACCCTCATTTACCTCTCTAATGATATCTTCTTTATCATGGAGTTTCCTAACCCATGGAGCGGGTTCTTTAGAGTCCAAGAGAGGAACTCTAGCAATAGGTTGTGTGTCATCATTGTTGACATTAGATGTCCCAACATTAGGAGGCACCACAACCTTCTCCAAAGGAGAACCATCACTAAAAATAACCTCCTCCTCATGATTATTAGACTTGAGCCTAGTATCATCAAATACGACATTGGATGATTCCATAACACTTAGAGTCTTTAAATTGAAAACTCTATAGGCTCTACTATTCAAGGCATAACCAATAAAGATACCCTCATCACTCTTAGCATCGAATTTGCCAAGTTGATCACGGTCATTCAAAATGTAGCATTTGCTTCCAAAAGTGTGGAAGTAGCTAACATTTGGCCTCTTGCCTTTCCATAACTCATAGGAGGTATTTCTAGTACCGGGCCTTAGGAAAACACGATTCCCTATATAGCAAGCCGTATTGACGGCTTCGGCCCATAGGTTCCCAGGGACATTGTTGCTAAGCAACATCACACGGGCCATCTCTTGAAGGACCCTATTTTTCCTCTCAACAACTCCATTTTGTTGAGGTGTCCTAGGAGCCGAAAACTCATGGGAGATACCTAAACCATTACAAAAGGTTTCAAAGGTAGCATTCTCAAATTCCCTCCCATGGTCACTTCTAATCCGTTTTATGCTTTTAATATTAGAGTTCATTTCATTTTGAAGTTTATTACAAAGCATTTTAAACTTATCAAAAGTTTCGGATTTTTCTCTAAGAAAATATGTCCAAGTGAACCTAGAGAAATCATCAACACATACAAAAATGTATCTCTTTCCACCCAAACTTTCGGTTTGCATAGGACCCATGAGGTCCATGTGGAGAAGCTCAAGAGGCTCCTTGGTGGTGAGATACTTACCCTTTTTGTGCATGCTTTTAGTTTGCTTTCCTTGTTGGCAAGGTCCACAAACACCATTGGCTTTCTTCCCAAGCTTAGGGAGGCCACGCACACACTCGAACTTTCCAAGGGTCCGTAGATCCCTAAAGTTCATGTGGCCAAGTCTTTCATGCCACAACTCAATTTGCTCATCCATGGACACATTGTTTGAGACTATTCTAGCTTCAAGACAATAGCAATTGTCGCTAGATCTCATACCTTTCAATAAGGTTTGTCCATCGGGCTTTAGGATCGAGCAATCATCTTTACAAAACAAGACGGAATATCCTTCATCACTTAGATGTGAAATGCTTATTAAATTGGCTTTCAAGCCATCAACAAATAAAGCATCGGATAAGGAGGGTAATCCGGGAACGGAAATGGTTCCTTTCCCTACTACTTTCTTTTTGGATCCATCACCAAAAGTGACATATCCACCTTCCTCCATAACAAGAGTCTCGAAGAAACTCTTGTTTCCCGTCATGTACCTAGAGCACCCACTATCTAGATACCAAAAATTAGAAGAATTTGCCTTCAAGGCTATTTGAGCAACATGGCAAACAATGTCATTCTTTCTAATCCACCTAGAAACAATCTTAGCTTTCTTAGTGGTCTTTGGTATATGGGCTCTAGATGTCCTAGGATCATGCATAATAATATTATCATTCCTAGGAACATGCATCATGGCTCTTTTCTTTTTCTTCTCTATCATGCTTCTAGTTTTGCACATTTTTATATATCGAAAGCAATGTGGTCTAATATGACCATCAAATCCACAAAAATGACATATAGGAGTAAAATAAGGAATCATACCTTGTCCTTGTCTTTATGGATGAAAGGGTTCAATCCTTTTTCGTTGTTGAACCGGTCTTGGTTGCTTCCTAGCTTGAGGTTGCATGATAGGTCTCTTTCCTTTGTGAGCCATTTGAGGAGGAATGTTGGCTTGAGGGACCCTAGGGGGTTGAGCTTGAGGTTGCCTTCTTGGCCCCATCTTCACTTGTGCATTAGAGCATTGTCCTACTTCTAATTTCTTTCTAGGAGCTTGCACAAATGAAGTTTCTTCTCTCTTCAAGCTCTTGACAAACACGGTCTTGTTAGAGGTAGAGATCTTCTTATCATCTTCATACCCAAGACCCCTCTTGTCACATGGACCCTTTCCAACACCAAGCATATGGTCAAGCTTCTTGGTGCTAGAATCCATCCTAGTCATAGAATTTCTAACTTCTTCAAGCTCACTCTTTAGACTTTCTTCATTCCTCCTAGATAAAGCTAACTCCTCTCTTAGCTTATCTTCTATCTTCTTGAATTTTTCCACTTGTTCACCTAAGTGGTCATTATGAGATGCAAGCTCAAGATTTTCTTCTCTCAACATCTTGATCTTTCTTGTGCTCTTGATTGCTAAATCATTAAACTCGGCATGGCATTTAGCAAGCACCTTTTTCTCCACAAAACTACTTATGGAGTTAGACGAGGAATCACTTTCTTCTTCACTTGAGTCATTTTCCTCTTGACTCATTTCCTCTCTCTCACTAGCACTTTTGCTTTTATGGGAGGAGGCAAAAGCTAGGAGATTAGCCATGAGCTCTTCATCACTTGAAGACTCATCTCCCTCAATGGAGTCATCACTACTTCCACTCCAAGTGGCGGCCATCACTTTTCCCTTTTTCCTCTCATTGTGATTTGCACATTCGGGGGCAAAATGACCTATGCCACCACACTCGAAACATCGGACCCCTTTCCTTTCGGTCCTCTCTTGCCTAGGTTCAAACTTCTTGAAAGAGCCCTTTTTCTTCAAGTCTTGACCTTTTGACCCGAAGCTCTTTTTTCTAAACTTCATAACCTTGTTGAACCTTTTTACAAACAAGGCAAGGTCTTCATCCGAGTCAACCTTCTTTGCCTCCTTTTCATCCTTGGAGGTTTTTAAAGCAATTCCTTTTTGCTTTTTAGTGGGTGTGGAGATAGGCCCTTTCCTAGACTCATAAGCTAGAAGTCTCCCAATCACCTCACTCGGCTTCATATCCTTATATCCACTATTTTCTTGTAAAGCCGTCACCTTCGATTCAAACCTATCGGGTAGAGATCTCATAATCTTTTGCTTGATTCTCCTATCCGAATATGGATTACCAAGTTGATGGCTTTGGTTGACTATAACCATCAACTTGATCTCGAAGTCGTTGAAGCACTCATTCTCCTCCATCTTAAGCATCTCGAATTGAGTTTGGAGGACTTGAAGCTTAGAGTCCTTCACCACTTCGGTTCCCTCATGTGCAATCTCTAGGATGTCCCAAGCCTCTTTAGCTATCCTAGTATTTTGAATCAATTTATATTGATTTTCATCCATAGCACACAAGATGGCATGCATCGCCTTCCTATTCCACTTTGAAGCCTCAAACTCTTGCGCGTTCCATTGCGCCTTAGGCTTCAAAACATCTTGTCCTCCACCCTCGGGAGTCATCATAGGGAGATCATATCCGTCTTCCACCGCCATCCATGCACGGTCATGAATTTGGCATATGTAGGATTCCATCTTCCCTTTCCATTGGGAATAGTTCAATCCGGTAAGAAGTGGAGGCCTTGTGCTAGAAACTCCTTCGTGGCCACCACCATTTCCACCGTTTCCACTCATAGTGTTTATGAATGAATGAAATGAATGCAAATGTATGAATGATCAAAAATCACACAAAATGCAAAACACACCAAAATAAGCAAGGATCACCTATGTATGTCTAGGAACCCGCTCTGATACCAATTGAAACAAATAATAGCACGGTGTGTATAAAGCTATCTAGAGGGGGGGTGAATAGATTTTACGCTTTTTACCCAATTTTTCGTGTTAGTCAAAATTACAAAAATGCCCTCAAGATAATATAAACAAGCAAGTGTAATATGGTGCGGAAATTAAAACAACACTTGGTTTTTACGTGGAAACCCTCACGGGAAAAACCACGGGCTATGTAAGTAAGCCACACTCGAACCTCGAATCCACTAAATGTGCAAACGATTACAACCTAATCCCGGAAGTAATCACACACCTACCTAATCCCGGTATGAGTGAACCTAGTCCAATTTGCTTGCGTTCTAAGCAACCTAATCCCGGATGCTACACACAAGACTTACTTTCTCTATGAAGAGAATACAACCCTAAGTGAATATATGTGAATATCCAAAATGCAACATAGAGCAAGGGAAACCCTATATGCTTATCTAAGATGATTAATATGCAATTAAGAGCAATCCTAGATATCAAAACTAAATGACATGTCAATTAGTTTAGCTAATCAATATTAAGCACAAAACCTAATATGCAAGCACAATATAACTTCTCAAACATACATCATACTCATCTCAATATTGTATCCAAAGCATACAAAATAACAAACAAGTAATTAATTGAGATTGCTAGATAAGAGAAACACAAAACATGTAAGATATTAGTGAAAAGCTTACTAAGCAAAGTATGATGAAGATTCCATGCTAGATGACATCTAGATGATCTAAGATGATGCTAGATGATGATTGATGATCATGAAAAAGTGTTTGAGAATCAATAATGGAGTTCTTGGAATTTTTCTTCTCTTTGAAAAATATCCTAAGTATGAATTCTGAATATGAACTCTCTTCATTGACCTAAAGTCAAAGTGGCATATATATAGGGGGCCAAATCAAAGTGAGGTCGTTTAAGTAAGTTTCAAAGAAACGCGCCGATCGGCGGTTTAATTCTGCGGCCAGGCCGCCGTTCATGACCGCCGAATTGAGCTCGTGAAGAACAGAGCATAAACGGCGGTTCATTCGGCGGTTTTGTGACCGCCGATCCCAACCGCCGAATCAAAACAGAGAGATCAAAATCAATCAGGTATGAAAGGTGGTTTCGAACGGCGGTTTCGTGACCGCCGATCCAACCGCCGAATTTAGACTGAGAGATAAATCAATCAGGTCTTGAAACGGCGGTTTCGAACGGCGGTCATGACCGCCGATCTTAACCGCAGAAATGCTTCAGACCAATCTGGACTGAAACGGCGGTTTCATTCGGCAGCCAGGCCGTTGATCATAACCGCCGATCACCTAGATAGGTGAAAACCAAGGAGAAGCCAAGGGCATTCTCCATAGGCGGTCCTCGCGCTAAACCAAGCACATTCTCGTGCATGCGCGGACGTTTCTGAAAGTTATCGGGAAACGAATTACACAACAACATGACACAATTACACACAACAAAATATAATAAATAAGAGCAAGTGTGAAATGTGACAAATGAAGAGAATGCACACATATGCAATGAATGTTAAGTGTGTGTGTGCAACTAATCTCTTCAAAGAAAAGTAAGCATATAGAAATTTACCTTCAGTGCTTATCAACACGAGGTCTTCAAAGGGCTTCGAACATTAAGACCGATACTTAGGCTACCCTTACAAAGAACCCCCACATATGGTTTGATCACGAAATAAGCCAATTAAAAACAACGGGAATCCTTACACATCTAATGTCAACAATGATGACACACAACCTATTGATAGAGTTCCTCTCTTGGACTCTAAAGAACCCGCTCCATGGGTTAGAAAACTCCATGATAAAGAAGATATCATTGGAGAGGTTAATGAAGGTGTTAGGACTAGACGTCAACTTGCTAATCTTATTAGCTACACATGCTACACCTCTCAAATTGAACCCAAAAAGGTTGAAGAAGCCTTAAATGATGAATTTTGGGTTCTTGCCATGCAAGAAGAGCTAAACCAATTCGAAAGGAATGAGGTTTGGACTCTAGTTCCTAGGCCTAAGACCACTAATGTCATAGGCACTAAATGGATATTTAGGAACAAATCCGATGAGGATGGCAACATAGTGCAGAACAAGGCTAGACTTGTAGCACAAGGGTACTCTCAAATTGAGGGTATCGACTTTGAGGTGACATTTGCTCCCGTTGCCCGTTTAGAGTCTATTAGGCTTCTCTTGTCCATTTCTTGTGTGCACAAGTTCAAATTGCACCAAATGGATGTCAAGAGTGCCTTCCTCAATGGCTTCTTGCAAGAGGAAGTGTTTGTTAAACAACCCAAGGGGTTTGTGGATGCTCACCACCCCAACCATGTCTATCGCCTCAAGAAGGCACTATATGGGTTGAAACAAGCACCGAGGGCTTGGTATGAGCGCCTTACTCAATTTCTTGTTGACAATAACTACACAAGAGGTAGTGTTGACAAGACACTATTCATCAAGAGAGACAATGATGAGCTTTTCATAGCTCAAATATATATCGATGACATAGTGTTTGGCTCCACCAACAACACCAAGGTCCAACAATTTGTTGATGTTATGTCTCATGAATTTGAGATGAGTCTTGTTGGTGAGCTTAATTACTTCCTAGGTTTGCAAATTAGGCAACTAGATGATAGGATTTTGATAACCCAAGCAAAATATGCCAAAAACCTTGTGAAGAAGTTTGGTCTTGAAAAAGCCAAACATTGTGACACTCCTATGAGCACCACTTTGAAGCTAAGCAAGGATGCTAGCGGTAAAAGTGTGGACCAAACCTTATATCATGGCATGATAGGGAGCTTGCTCTATTTGACCGCAAGTAGGCCCGATATATCATTTAGTGTAGGAGTTTGTGCTAGGTACCAATCCGATCCCAAGGAGTCCCATCTCTCTTCGGTTAAGAGAGTCATTCGCTTTGTGAATGGGACTTCCAACTATGGGATTTGGTACTCATTTGACACTAATCCTAGTCTTGTAGGATATAGTGATGCGGATTGGGCAGGAAATTGTGATGATAGGAAGAGCACATCGGGCGGTTGCTTCTTTCTAGGCAACAACTTGGTGTCTTGGTTTTGCAAGAAGCAAAACTCGATTTCCTTGTCCACGGCGGAAGCCGAGTACATAGCCGCGGGGAGTGGATGCACTCAACTTATATGGATGAAGCAAATGCTAGTAGATTACGGATTCAACCAAGGTAGTCTCACTCTTTTTTGTGATAACATGAGTGCCATTAATATTTCCAAGAATCCGGTGCAACATTCTAGAACTAAGCATATTGACATCCGCCATCACTTCATTAGAGAGCTTGTTGAAAATAAATGCATAGTACTTGAACATGTAGGTACTAATGATCAACTTGCGGACCTATTTACTAAACCCTTAGATGCTACTCGATTTAAAATTCTTAGTAGATCTATTGGGATATGTCTTGTGGAGTGATGTTCTATGATTGACCCCATATGGGGAACTCAAGCAAAGAGAGCTAGTTTGCATTCTTGTCACTTGCAAAAAATTTGAAATATCTTATGCCTCTTCTTTTAATTGCTTGAGTAAGCTTGGTTGCACATATGTATATATGTTTTCAATTCAATAAGTGTGAACCTTGCTTGTTTACAATCCATGTCATATTTATGTTCAAACATGCATTTTTGGACTAGGAGATGTATATAGGAAGTATGATTTGAATGACCTATGATTATCTCCATGACATGATGATTCTTTAATAACATGCTAATGTCAAATGAAAAAGCATGAAATTAATATAACATGCTCACATGAAAAGCATGAATTGATGATTGCATATTCTTAAAAATGCAAAACTTGTGTGAAAGCTTATGAGACTCAAAATGAATAAAGGATTTTGTATCCGTTCAAAGGAATTTATATTCCAAATGTCTTTCTTTCTTTATTGGTTGAACATTGCTACTATCATACGGATATCTTATCCGGAAAAATCAAAAAGGGTGCAAAGTTGCTCATGCCATGTTTCGCTTATAAAGTTGGATATAGTTGCTCTTATATTGAAATCAATGTATTCTATATCCTTGCTTTACTCATGACTTTGGTGAAATTGGTTTGAATTCCTATTAGAAACCTTTGTCATTTGCTTTGCCAAATACCATTGTATTTTGGACTTGAATGCTACATGTCTTGTATGCAAAGCATGTTTGATTCACACATTTTCTCTCAAATAAATCTCCTTGTTTCTCTCCGATTAATTGAGATGCATAAAGTGACTTATATTAATTATGCAAATCTTGCATGCTACTATCTCTCGTTACTATGAGTGACCCGGTTGGGGACTACTCATTTGCCTATATCATGACAAAAAGGGGGAGTAGTATATGGTAAGGGGAGATGCAAATTGGTGTTGCAATTGTGCACATTGGGGAGATAACACATTGAGGGGGAGTAACCCTTTGAGGGGGAGCATTGCATTTATCATACATTGCATATATTTTGTAATGTTGTGCCTAAATTCTAAAAATGCAAATGCTTGTTTTGATATCACTTGATTAATCTCACATTTCACTTGTATTGGAAAATATAGAAATCTTATTTACAGGGCTTGATTATTCTACAAGAGATTGAAGACTTGAAGTTTTATTTTCTTATCTCTTTGTGTTGTAGAATATCATAGTTGTCCCGTAGTTTCTATTTCTTTGTGAGGAATCAATGTGAGTGGTTGTTTTGTCACGAAATAGCCAAAGGGGGAGATTGTAAGGTTCCCATTTGTTGATTGGCTCATTTCGTGGACAAACCACATGTTGGGGTTCTTTGTAAGGGTAGCCTAGGTATTGGTTTTATTGTTTGAAGCCCTATGAAGACCTCATGTTGATAAGCACCGAAGGTAAATTTCTTTGTGCTTACTTTTCTTTGAAGAGATTAGTTGCACACACACACTTAACATTCATTGCATATGTGTGCATTCTCTTCACTTGTCACATTTCACACTTGCACTTATTTATTATATTTTGTTGTGTGTAATTGTGTCTTGTTGTCGTGTAATTCGTTTCCCGATAACTTTTGGAAACGTCCGCGCATGCACTAGAATGTGCTTGGTTTAGCGCGAGGACCGCCTATGGAGAATGCCCTTGGCTTCTCCTTGGTTTTCACCTATCTAGGTGATCGGCGGTTATGATCGGTGGCCTGGCCGCCAAATGAAACTGCCGTTTCAGTCCAGATTGGTCTGAAGCAATTCTGCGGTTAAGATCCGCCGTTCGAAACCGTCGATTCAAGACCTGATTGATTTATCTCTCGGTCTAATTCGACGGTTGAATCGGTGGTCACAAAACCGCCGTTCGAAACCGCCGTTTATACCTGATTGATTTTAATCTCTCTGGTTTGATTCGGCGGTTGGGATCGGCGGTCACGAAACCGCCGAATTAACCGCCGTTTATGCTCTGTTCTTCACGAGCTCAATTCGGCGGTCATGATCGGCGGCCTAGCCGCCAATTGAAACCGCCGATCGGCGCGTTTCTTTGAAACTTACTTAAACGACCACACTTTGATTTGGCCCCCTATATATATGCCATTTTGTCTTTAGGTCAATCAAGAGAGTTCATATTCAGAATTCATACTTAGGATATTTTTCAAAGAGAAGAAAAATTCCAAGAATTCATTTTTTATTACTCAAACACTTTTTCATGATCATCAATCATCATCTAGCATCATCCTTGATCTTCTAGATGTCATCTTGCATGGATTCTTCATCATACTTTGCTTGGTAAGCTTTTCACTAATATCTTACATATTTTGTGTTTCTCTTAGCTAGCAATCTCAATTAATTACTTGTATGTTATTTTATATACTTTGAATACAAGTTTGAGAAGTTTTTTTTTTGTGATAGCTAATTAAGTTTTGTGCTTAATCTTGATTAGCTAAACTATTTGACATGTCATTTAGTTTTGATATCTAGGATTGTTCTAATTGCATATTAATCATCTTAGATAAGCATATAGGGTTTCCCTTGCTCTATGTTGCATTTGGATATTCATATATTCACTTAGGGTTGTTATTCTCTTCATAGAGAAAGTAAGTCTTATGTGTAGCATCCGGGGTTAGGTTGCTTAGATCGCAAGCAAATTGGACTAGGTTCACTCATACCGGGATTAGGTAGGTGTGTGATTACTTCCGGGATTAGGTTGTAATTGTTTACACATTTAGTGGATTCGGGGTTCGAGTGTGGCTTACTTACTAGCCCGTGGTTTTTCCCGTGAGGGTTTCCACGTAAAAATCAAGTGTTATTTAATTTCCGCATTTTATACTTGATTTATTGCTTTATCTATTTAAGGGTAATTTCGTAATTTTGACTAACACGAAAAATTGGGTAAAAAGCTTAAAATCTATTCATCCCCCCTCTAGATAGTTTTATACACACCGTGCTATAATTTGTTTCAGTAACAGTCTGTAATTATCTCAGTATGCTCTGTGCTTGCCTCTAGTTGAGGATCCTGCACGTCAGAAGATGAGATATTGTTGGCTTTTGGCTTAAGGTCCCTGTCTGTCTCTAGATGGTTGAAATGTTAGTACCCTGTTTAGGCCGTGATTAGGCCGCCGTTGTGGGGAAAACTCTAAAAACTCTAGAGAGGCACCCAGGGGTACCTGATATAATATATATTATAATATAATATATATGATTTAATTTATATATATTATATATAATATATATATACATAATATATATTATTATAACATATACATATTATAATATATATTATTAATTAATATATATATATTATTATAACATATACATATTAATAATATATATATATTACAATTATATATATTATTATATATATATATATATATATATATATATATATAATATTGCACAAGTTTGTGATTTTTTAAGATTTAAGGGTAAAAAGGTCTTTTTGAGACTTGTCTCATGCATGGGACAAGTCTGGCCTAGGGTCTTGGGTGGGACAGAATTTGGTGATTTTTGTCCCACCTTGTTCCGTTCTATCCCATGCTAAAGTCGCCACAAATGTGGGATAAGAAGAAATTATCCCACGTTGTCCTGTCCCGTCCCATGTATCAAACGCACCCCTACTTAATAGCAAGATCTTTATTTATTTTAATTCTTGCTGAAATTTTCTTTTAAATCTATAAGTTACTATTAATAACAAACTGTTTGGATGAGATGAGGTTGGTCTGATGGTAAACCCCTCACATCTACACCACGAGGTTACGGGTTCGAGTCATTGCCTCCCAAAAAAAAAAACCCAAATTTATGTAATTGTGTAATACTTCAAAATGATAATAATAATAACAAACCATTTGAATTAGTTTTCTTATTTTTAACAACAAATTACAAATAGGGGAATTACCATTTGGATGCCTAATTTTTTTTTTTAATTATCTATTTTTTAACTATCTTTCCCTTTTTAGCTCCCATGGTCCCTTTGACTGGATTTTTAACGGTCAACTCTCACGAAAAAAGTCAAAATGACATTTTTACCCTTAAAAAACTTAAAATAATAAATAAAAGAAAATGATAAAAATATATTAAAATTAATGAAAATTGTAAAGAATATTAATGAAAATCCTATATTTTTTTATATAAAATAATTAAATAGAGAAAATAAAAAAAAAAATTATAAGAAAATAATCTAACATTTGTATTAAAAAATGAAAATGAAAAGAACAAAACAAATAAACAAATTCAAAAAAAGAAAAACAAAAATATTTAAAAAGTTAGAAAATAAGAAATTGAGGTGGAGATCCAACACCTCCATGGAGATCCATCTGAATCTTTATCTCCATGGAGATCTAGATGGATCTCAATCAGGATCTCTATCGGAAATGGAGATCTCGACGACGGGATCTCCATCACCGATGGAAACCCGGCGCCCCAGGGAGATCGCACGATGGAGACGATCTCCCTCGCATTGGATCAACATTAGATAGAGACCCATCTGGATCTCCATAAAGGTCCATTGGATCTCCTAATTTTTTTATTTTATTTTATTTTATTTTTTTTTTTGTGATTTGATCACAACCATCCATGTCTGAGATGGATAGTAGAGATCCATCTACCAATTTTTTTATATAAATTAAAATTTTAAAAATAAATAAAACTCCACCGTCCATCTAAGATTTGGATGGTTCTTGGTTTAAAGATTCTATTTTGTTGGTGTTGAGTTCTTGGTTTAAAGACAAAAATACCCTAAAAACCGTTAAAGTTGAGTTACAGTTGACTACCTGAGGGACCAAATTAATGGTTTTTTAAAAACATAGGGACCACGGGAGCTAAAAAGGGTATTCAAAAAGAGTAACTAATGATAGTTATAAAAACAAATAATTCAAACAAACATAGGGTCCAAATGATAATTCCCCTTACATATGTAATTGGCTAAAAACAACAAATTAATAGAGAATTCAAATGATATATTTACAATAATAATAAAGGCAAAAATAAAAAACGTCCTTCTAGTTTGACCTATTGCCCATTCTGGTCCTTCTAGTTCCAGTATTGTCTCGTTTGGTCCAAACGTTTACTATAAATCATTTTTTTGGTCCCTACCATCAAATTTCGTTTGACATTTAACAGTGATTGAAGGGTTTAATGGTGATTGAAGGGTATAACGGTAAATGAGGATTAACATTAATAAATATATTTGAATTCAAGAATATAAAAAAATAAAACAATTAAAAATATATATCTTAAACTAAAACACTAAACCACTGAATCTCTCTCTCTCTCTCTTGATCTCATTCTCATCACACCAATCTCTCTCTCAATCAATCAATCGATCTCCATGCACCATTGTTTTGTTTGTTTTTTCAATTTTTATTTGAATCTAGTTAAGAGGATAAAAAAAATGTTTAGCTATTGGTGTGGTGATGAAGGTGGTCCAAACCTTGGTTTGGTTTATGGGTTTTGGGGGTGAATATAGTATAGAGGAGCTTGTTTTTGGTGATAGTCAATTCACGGGGTGGTGGTGGTTGGGATTGTTTTTTCAGTGGCCGGTTCAATAGGTTTTGGTGATGGTGGTTGGGTGATGAGTGATTCACTGGGTTCTAGGTTATGGTGGTTGGGTGATGGCAAATCACTGTGTTCTAGAAGTGACAATGGTGGTTTCTGATGGTGCAAATTGAAATCTCAAAAAAAATTATTTATTTATTTTTGCTCTTTGGATTTAGTGGAGATCCAATCTGAATGTCCACCAAATCCATTTTAAATTTTAAATGTTTTTTATTTTTTTTAAATTAAATATTTAGTAGAAGGGTAAAATAGTATTTTCACTAAAAATGTTAACAGAAGGATTAAAAGAGACAATACTGGAACTAAAGGGGCCAGAACGGCTAATAGGTTAAACTAGAGGGACGTTTTTATTTTTACCCTAATAATAATAATAATAATAATAATAGCAGCAATAACTTAGCCGAGTTGCACAATCAATATATATATATATATATAATAGAGTAAATGGTACTTTTACCCCCTGAATTGTTTGCGAATTGCTAATATGCCCCATGAATTCTTAAAATGGTCACTTAACCTCCTGAACTCTTTGAAATTGGCAACAAGTGACGGAAGGGGAGACGGACGTCTAGGGCAAATTGCACTTACATACCCTGATTCAATACAACAAATTTGAGCTATAGGGACAAGATTTTTAGGGACGAATTAAATTATTTGTCCCAAAAAAATGCAAACCAAAAAAATCTTTTAGGGATGAAGAAGTTTGTCCCAATAGAATGTCTATTGAGACGAAATATATTATTCATCTCTAAAAACTGCAAATCTGACAAGACCTTTAGGGACGGAATTTTTTTGTCCCAATAGAACGTCTATTGGGACAAAATAAATTATTCGTCCTAATAGACTATCTATTGGGACAAATTTCGTCCAAAGTGGTAAGACTTTTAGGGATGAAACATTTTTGTCCCAATATAATGTCTATTGAGACGAAATAAATTATTCGTCCCAATAGACTGTCTATCGAGACAAAAATTGTTTGATCTCAATAGGTTTTATTTTTATTTAAAATTATAATAATTAAATAATTTGTTGATATTCTTGATTTTTTTTTTTTTTTTTTTTTTTTTTGTTGAAGTTTTTCATAAGAAACAGATTAATAATTAAATTACCATATAAATTAGAAAATGTGGCAATACGAATCATTTTGTTCGTCCAAAGTGATTTTCTATCGAGATGAATAACAATCTTAAATATGTTGTGACCTTAAATATTATAATGCATGACCACTGTTAGAAAAGTAGTTGTACATTTCCCCTTCTCTTTTGTAATAGGAATTCGAATCTTACATTTGTTCATTAATCACAAGATATAGAGAAACATCTTCCCTACAGTGATAGTTGCATTCCAAATTGTGATTATAACAACCGATGTCACTAGGCTCCGATAGATCCCTAACTCTACTATATATGATTAAAAAAAAAAAAAGTTTTATTAAATTCTCCAATAAAATATTTTAACATTTTTTATTAGTGAAATGAGTTTAATTTTTTCAAACAAGTTTTTTTTTTTTTTTAATTTTTCCAACAAATTTTGATTTAAAATAATCAATGAAAATTTAACAACTTAAATATGTTATATATAAATATTGTGTAATAGATAATGAAGTTGCAGTTTTAGCCTGGTTGTAAAAGCATGTCAATTACTTCTGGTCTCAAGTCGTCGGTTGGATTCTCGCTTGGGTACTTGGGTGGTTGTATCTGATATGGAGTGGTGTGGCCGTGTGGGTAGGGTAGGTGGGTGTGAGAACTGGTTGTAGTCAATGGGGATAGGGTTAATACTATATATATATACAGTTTTTCTATTATCAGTTCGAACTGACAAAAGATATATCAGTTCCTTGCATATGGGCCATTGGATTTAAAAAATGCTTTGACTTGACAAAAGATATATCAGTTCTTGGCATGTGGGTCATTGGATTTAAATACTTTGACTTGACTGTATGCACTTGTCAAAGCATTTTTTAAATCCAATGGCCCATATGCAAGGAACTGATATATCTTTTGTCAGTTCGAACTAATAATAGAAAAACTGTATATATATATATATATATGTTATAATATATGTGGCTTTTACCATATGTGTTATACACACAAATATCATACAAATATCTCCTATAATATCTCCTGTAATATCTTATATAATATCTCTCTTAATATCTCCCCATAATATCTCATCACTTACTTCATGATTAAGTTAAACAATTTGCCTTTATATATATATGGCTTTCTTTGTAATTGTTTGGGTTGGCTGATAATTCAATACAAAAGTAATTTCTCTCATCTCTCTCTCAATTATCATATTAATTGTTCTTTAGCTGTTCTTCATCTATTTTATTCTTCTTTTCTTTTACAACTCGTTATCAGCACAAACGTATGTAAGTAAAAAGGATCCCCTGATGGGTGATTTACTCACATCTCAATATTCTGGATCTGTATATATTTCCGTATACAATATGGCTTATACCGTCAACAGAACATATATATATATAGTTCTAAATTTATTCATTTATTCTCTTTAAATCCCAATATTCTGGATCTATTTATAGTTCCGTATACAAGATGGCTTATGCCGTCAACGGATCATCTATATATAGTTCTGGATTATTATTTTTTTATGCACATGGCAGGTGAGCTTAGCCTCTTGGAATTGTTTTTATAGGACATATATACCGTCCTGAAATTATTTTTACAGAACATATATACCGTTCTGGATTTGTTTTTACAGGACATATATACCGTCCTGGAATTGTTTTTATAAGACATATATATTGTTCTGGAACTGTTTATTTACGAAACATAACAAGTGAGCTCAGCCTCTTGGAATTGTTTATTTATAGAACATATATACCGTTCTGGAACTGTTTATTTACGGAACATATGAGATTGGCTAGACCGACGAACCAGAACTTAAAGTTTTTGGAATTATGATATTTAAGTCGGCACGGTTTTGAAAATCGATGAGAACCTGGAGTTATGGATCCAGTGTTATATACATGAATGCCATACGGCACGGTTTTAAAAACCGATGAAAACCTGAAGTTCTGGATCCAGTGTTATATTCATGAATGTCATACTTCATTATTTGGAACTTGGGGATTCAAATCCACTCAGAATCTATAGTTTTCTAGATTTATTATATGAACTTACAGTTCATGTTCGAACCGAAAATTCGAAAAATCATTATGATCCATGATTTTATCTCTTCTCATATATATGAAATGATATATTTACATATCATTCATTTGAGAAAAGGGATTTACACATCCAACAGGATGTTGTGAGTATCATAAAAATGATTTAAGATCCTAATGTTTAATGAAATTGGAAAAAATATTTTATCAATTTCATACATGCTTGTTGAAAAATATATATAAACGTGTCCTAAAATAATCTAGAGGGGTGAATAGATTATATTCAATTCTTTTAACTAATTTTCATTATTAGTCAATTTTACAAAAAATCCCCGAACAAGATACAAAGCGGAAAATAAAGGACACACAATATTTACGTGGAAACCCACACGGGGAAAAACCACGGGCTGATGAGTGCGCCACACCTGAACCTCAATCCACTAATTGTAATGGCAATTACAACCTAGGTTGACCACGTCAAACCACACATGGTTACTAATCTACCACTACTACCCGCAGGCCTTTAAGAGTGAATCTAGTCCATGCTTGCAAAACTATCACAATAGTAACTACAAGACTTGACTCTAAAGGAAGAGATAAAACAACCTAATGTGAATATGTGAAATACTCAATATGCTAAAAATGCAAGGTTAGACATTCAAGCTTATCTAGGCATGAATGAACATGTTAGACATTCCTAGATATCATTTTGCTAGATGACATGCATATAGTATAACCAAATAAGCAACCAAAATCCTACATGTTCTATCTAGCACAATACAACTCACAAACCACAATAAAAGCAATCTTGAAACTAAGTCAAGTCATAAAGATGCAATCTTGTATCAATTCAAGTGATAAAAAAGCTATCTTGTAAAACAAGAACATATAGATATGAGAATGATGTTCTAGATACAAGTCATGTGAGCAATAATAAAAACCTTAAATGAAATCAACCTAGAATCATGCTAGATGATGTATGAAAGATGCAAGAAGAAGGGTTTTTGTGATTTTGAACCTTAAAGATGGAGTCTTGATGCCTTGGAGTGGAAGATGCTCAAGAAGCTCTCAAATGTGTAATTTTTTGCTCTAAAAACCGAGCCAAGGAAAACAAGACACATATATATGTGATCCAAATGAAGTGATGTCGTTTTGAAATAAATGCCTGAAAATACGACATTGGCGGTTTTAATCGGCGGTCAGGCCGCCGAATTAGACCGCAGAAAACCAACCGTCTCGACTTAAACACTAGATCGACGGTTTGGTTCGGCGGTTTGGTTCTGCGGTCAGGCCGCAGAACACAACCGCACATTTCTAGATGACATTCTGGAATCATTCGGCGGTCGAGAATATAACCGCCGATCAAACCGCACATTTGGGACAGAAACCACTAGGTCAAAACAGCGGTTTCATTCGGCGGTCAGGCCACCGTTTGAAACCGCACAATTCCAATCATGATACTAGAATGATTCGGCTGTCAAATTTGTGACCGCCGATCCAATCGCAGAAAATGGAACAGAATTCCATTTTCATTCGACGGTTTCATTCGGCGGTCTGGCCGTCGAATTAAACCGCCATTTGACCAAACTTGGAGAAATCAAAGGAGAAGCCAAGGCATTCTCCGAAAGCGGTCTTCACGCTTAACAAGCACACGATCGTGCATGCGTGGACATTTCCGAATCATCTCGGAAACGAATTACAACACACTAATGAAACGTAAACATGAAGTGCAAGAGTGATAAGTGACATGTGAATGCAATCTAATGCCTATCATGACATGGCAAATCAAACTAAGAGGCAACCACGTTAATAATTACACACAACCAACAAGAATGAGATCATGCAAGGATTTGTGAGTGTGTTCAACTACATCTCTTCAAAATAGAGTTAAGTCAAGAGAACTACCTTCCTTGAAGCTCTTGATCACACAATGAGGTTTTCTTCCATTCTAAGCTACCCTTACAAATAGAACCCCATTGTGATTTTGTCAACGAAATATGCCAATCAAAAATGAGGCACTTACAATCTCCCCATTTGGCTATTTCGTGACAAAATCACCACTCACATAGCATCCTCACAAAACAAAAACATTTGGTGAACAAAAATTTTCTACATTACAATAAAGCTCCTAGTTTAAGTCTTTGAACATCTTCAAGTCAATTCCAAGCTTGTAGAAAATTCCAACCTACACACAATCAGCAAGAAATATACCTTCCAAGAACAAGTGTGTGAGAGATGCTAATGACAAAAAGAAATGCAATTTCAAAAAGGAATCAATCATGCAATGCAACTCCCCATGAATGCAATTATCTCCCAACATGGGTTACTCACACTCAACTCCCCCTAAATGCAATGCCTAGAAGCACAAATTCTCCACAAACCTTACTCCCCCTTTTTGTCATGAGATAGGCAAAGGGAGTTGAAACAAATTAGAGGCGTGTTCTATATAAAGCTAGAGGGGGGGTGAATAGATTTTATCTAATTATTACCCGATTTTCGCATGCAAGTCAATTTTACGAAAATGCCCCTACTAGTCAAAAATACAAGCAAGTGTAATATAGTGCGGAATTTAAATAACACTTGATGTATACGTGGAAACCCAACCACTGGGAAAAACCACGGGCTATTTAGTGCGCCACACTCGGACCTCGAAATCCACTAATCGAAATGGAGTTTACAACCTATGTAGACCTCGTCTAACACACCGGTCAATAACCCCCCATTTCTACCACTCGGGCCTTTAAAAGTGGCTCTAGTCCAATTGCTTGAGGCCTAAGCAACCTTAGCCTCAAGACTTAATTCTCTAAGAAGAGATTATGCAACCTATGTGAATATGTATGAATATTCAAATAACAAACAAGGCTAGGTAACCTTAGATGCTTATCTAGGATGATGATATAATCAATTTAATTAACCCTAGATATCAATTGCTAAATGACATGTCAAATAGCTTAGCTAATCAAGATTAAGCACAAAACCTAATTAGCTATCACAATACAACTTCTCAAACATACATCATACTAATCTCAAACTTGTATTCTAAGTATATAAAATAACATACAAGTAATTAATTGAGATTGCTAGTTAAGATAAACACAAAATATGTAAGATATTAGTGAAAAGCTTACCAAGCAAAGTATGATGAAGAATCCATGCAAGATGACATCTAGATGATCAAAGATGATGCTAGATGATGATTGATGATCATGAAAAAGTGTTTGAGTAATTAAAAATGAGTTCTTTGTGTATTTTTCTTCTCTTGAAAAATATCCTAAGTATAGAATATGAATATGAACTCTCTTCTCTGACCTAAAGTCAAAGTGGCATATATATAGGGGCCATAAGTGAAGTGTGGTCGTTTTGAAAAACGCACCAGAATTTGCTCTGTGCGTTGGTGGTCTTGCGCTGGACGACAGGCGCACGACCAGCGCAAAGGCAAAAATTGCACAGGCGCTTGACGACCAGCGCTAAGACAGGCGCACGACCAGCGGCAAACCACTGGGCGTTTTGCGCCGGTGAGCTACGCTGGACTGGACCAGCGCACGACCAACGACAGACCACTAGGCGATCTGCGCTGGTCTGGCGCTTGACGACCAGTGCACAGCCCACTCCTTTGAACCCCACAAGAAAACATGCAAGGGGTAAAAAGGTAAAAGCAAGATGCATCCTAAAAGCCTAACATGCTATGACATTATAAACACAAGATGCATCAAAATAACAGTAAGAAGAGATGAGAATAAGCATTGATGCACAACAAAAAGAAACACAACATACAAAGATAAAACATATGCATGAGTTGTGAGTGTGTGCAACTATCTCTTCAAGACAAGTAAGCACAAAGAAAATTACCTTCGGTGCTTATCAACACGAGGTCTTCAAAGGGCTTCGAACAATTAAACCAATACCTAAGCTACCCTTACAAAGTACCCCAACATGTGGTTTGTCCACAAAATAAGCCAATCAACAGAACGGGAATCCTTACAATCTCCCATTTTGGCTATTTCGTGACAAAACCACCACTCACATTGATTCCTCACAACAAAATAAACCTATGGGTCAATGAAGATTTTCTACAATACAAAGAGATATAAAAAAAATAAAACTTGAAGTCTTCAATCTCTTGTAGAACAATCATTCCCTGAAACAAGGTTTCTGAACTTTCCAAAACAAGAAAAGGTGAGATGAATCAAGTGAGATTAAAACAAGCATTTGCATATTAAAAAAAATTAAGCACAACATCATGCAATGTATGATGAATGCAATGCTCCCCCTCAAAGGGTTACTCCCCCTCAATGTATTGTCTCCCCAACATGCATAATTGCAACCCCCCTTACCACCATTCTACTCCCCCTTTTTGTCATGATATAGGCAAAGGAGTAGTCCCCAACCGGGTCACTTAGCAAAGAGAGATGATAGCATTCAAGTCATTTGCATAATCACAAAATGCACTTTATGCAACTCTATCAAATGGAGAGAAACAAGGAGATTTATTTTGAAATAAATGTGTGAAACAAAGCATGCTTTGCATACAAGACATGTAGCATTCAAGTCCAAAATACAATGGTATTTGGCAAAGCAAATGACAAAGGTTTCTAAAAAGAATTCAAACCAATTTCACCAATGTCATGAGAGAAGCAAAGATATAAAGTTTTCATTAATTTTAATGTATGAGCAACTATATCCATCTTTATAAGTCAAACATGTCATGAGCAACTTTGCACCCTATTTGATTTTTCCGGGAATGAAACCCGTATGATAATAGACATGTTCAAGAAATAAAGAAAGAGAGACAATTTGGAATATAAATTCCTTTGAACGGATACAAGATCCTTTATTCATTTAGAGCCTCATAAGCTTTTTCACACAAGTTTTGCATTTAAAAATTGCAATCATCAATTCATGCTTTTTCATTTGAGCATGTCATTTGAATTTCATGCTTTTCATATGACATTAGCATGTTATAAACAACTCATGCTTTTCAATTTTTAAGCATGTCATTAAGAATCATCATGTCATGGAGATAACTATAGGTCATCCAAATCATACTTCCTATGTAAATCTCCTAGTCCAAAAATGCATGTTTGAACATAAATATGACATGGATTGTAAACAAGCATGGTTCACACTTATTGAATTGAAAACATATATACAAATGTGCAACCAAGCTTACTCAAGCAATTAACAAAGAAGCATAAGATTTTTCAAATATTTGCATGCAACAAGTATGCATAAGCTCTCTTTGCTTGAGTTCCCTATATGGGGTCAATATCATCCTTCATCAATGAAGGTCATGAGGTCCTATGGACCTCCCAAGTCCATTTGACTTGGTTGAACCTATTTGAGACTTGTTAGTCTCATAGCAAGCGGGTTCAATTTTCCTTATCCACATAGATATGACATTTTTCCTCCTAGTGGACAATGGTTCAAGAGTACTAGAATTAATAGGATCATGAATATGAATGTTTTCCTTCCTATTAGCATGCATTCTAGCTCTTATCATTCTCTTTTCAATCATGTTTTTGATTCTACATAATTTAATGAAATGAAAGCAATTTGGTCTAATGTGACCATTAATACCACAAAAGTGACATGTAGGGATAAATTTAGAATTCATACCATGTCCTTGTGCATGCATAGAAGCCATCCCATGACTTTGTGGTTGAGCGGGTTCAAATCTTCTTTGTTGTTGAACCGGTCTAGCTTGCTTCCTTGTTTCATTTTGCATGATTGGCCTCTTCCCTTGATGAATATGAGCTTGAGGGAAGTTAGGTTGAGGAACTTTTTGAGCTTGAGGTTGTCTCTTTGCAGCTACCTTTACTTGTGCACTTCTTGAACATTGTCCTAGATCAATTTTCTTCCTAGGAGTGTGCACCGGTGAGGCTTCTATCTTGCCCAAACTCTTGACAAAGATGGTCTTGGTTGGAGTAGTGATCTCCTTTCTTACTTCATACCCAATACCTCTCTTGTCACAAGGGTTCTTTCCACTACCAAGAATGTGGTCAAGTTTCTTGGTGCTTGTAGTCATCCTAGACAATGACTCTATGGCTTCAACAAGCTCTCTCTTCAACCCTTCTTCATTCCTCTTAGACATAGCTAGCTCATCCCTTAGCTTGTCTTCAATCTTCTTGGATGCCTCCACTTGTTTACTTAAGTGGTCATTGTGTGTTGAAAGTTCTAGATTTTCATCCTCTAAAATCTTCAACTTTATATTTTTCTTCTCCAATGAACTTTCACACTTGACTATAAAGTCATTTACATCCATTTTCTCTACACTTCCATTTGTAGAGTTAGATGAGGATTCATCTTCACTTAAGTTATCTCCTCCACTCTCATTCTCACTAATGGAGTCATTTCCCTCATTTAGACCTTTACCTTGGTCTCTTGAGTCAATGAGAGACATATCCCAATGAGTAGCTTTGCCTATTACCTCTAGAGCTACTTCTTCATCAATTTCTTCTATGGGATCACTAGTCAAGTCATTCTTACCAATAACTTTATCTTCTACACAAGTGGCCCCAAATGCCGTGTAGTTGATGGTAAGCTCATCATCACTTGATGACTTATCTCCCTCTCCGGAGTCATCACTTTCACTCTATGTGGCGGTCATCACTTTTGCCATCTTGTTCTTCAAGTTCCCACAATCCGATGAGATGTGACCTATACCACCACACTCATAGCATTGGACCCCTTTCTTCTCACTATGCTCTTGCCTAGGCTCAAAACTCTTGAAGGGAGCTTTTTTCTTCAAGTCTTGGCCTTTGGATCCAATGCCCTTATTCTCGAACTTGACAAACTTCTTGAATCTTCTAAGTAGCAAAGCCATGTCTTGGTCCGAGTCACCTTTTTCCTCCTTCTCAACCTTGGAAGCTTTCAAAGCAATTCCTTTTTGCTTTTTAGGAGGTGAAATACTAGGAGCCTTCCTAGATTCATAGGCGAGGAGTCTTCCAATCACCTCGCTCGGCTTCATATCCTTGTATGTGCTATTTTCCTCTAAAGCCGTCACTTTTGATTCGAACCTAGCGGGGAGAGACCTCATAATTTTCTGCTTAACTCTCCTATCCGAATAAGGATCACCGAGTTGATGGCTTTGATTCACAATATCCATCAACTTGACTTCAAAGTCATTGAAGCACTCGTCCTCCTCCATTTTAAGCAACTCAAATTGCGTTTGAAGGACTTGTAGCTTGGAATCCTTAACGACATCGGTTCCCTCATGTGCAACCTGTAGGATATCCCATGCCTCCTTGGCTATCCTGGTGTTCTGAATCAGTTTGTACTGATTTTCATCCACTGCACATAGAAGAGCATGCCATGCCTTCCTATTCCATTTTGAAGTCTCAAACTCTTCAGGTGACCACTGGGCCTTTGGCTTGAGTACTTCTTCTCCACCACTCGTGGGAGTCATCATAGGAGGTGCATACCCATCTTCAATTGCCATCCATGCCCTATCATGGATTTGGCACACATATGCCTCCATCTTGCCTTTCCATGAGACATAATTCACACCAGTGAGGAGAGGAGGCCGTGTGCTTGAAGCACCCTCATGGTTGCCACCAAATCCACTCATTGTATCAAATGAATGAATGAAATGTATGCAAAATGTATGAATGAGCAAAAATCACACAAATGCACAACACACCTAAAATGAGCTAGGATCACCTAAGTATATCTAGGAACCCGCTCTGATACCAATTGAAACAAATTAGAGGCGTGTTCTATATAAAGCTAGAGGGGGGGTGAATAGATTTTATCTAATTATTACCCAATTTTCGCATGCAAGTCAATTTTATGAAAATGCCCCTACTAGTCAAAAATACAAGCAAGTGTAATATAGTGCGGAATTTAAATAACACTTGATGTATACGTGGAAACCCAACCACTGGGAAAAACCACGGGCTGTTTAGTGCGCCACACTCGGACCTCGAAATCCACTAATCGAAATGGAGTTTACAACCTATGTAGACCTCGTCTAACACTCCGGTCAATAACCCCCCACTTCTACCACTCGGGCCTTTAAAAGTGGCTCTAGTCCAATTGCTTGAGGCCTAAGCAACCTAAGCCTCAAGACTTAATTCTCTAAGAAGAGATTATGCAACCTATGTGAATATGTATGAATATTCAAATAACAAACAAGGCTAGGTAACCTTAGATGCTTATCTAGGATGATGATATAATCAATTTAATCAACCCTAGATATCAATTGCTAAATGACATGTCAAATAGCTTAGCTAATCAAGATTAAGCACAAAACCTAATTAGCTATCACAATACAACTTCTCAAACATACATCATACTAATCTCAAACTTGTATTCAAAGTATATAAAATAACATACAAGTAATTAATTGAGATTGCTAGTTAAGATAAACACAAAATATGTAAGATATTAGTGAAAAGCTTACCAAGCAAAGTATGATGAAGAATCCATGCAAGATGACATCTAGATGATCAAAGATGATGCTAGATGATGATTGATGATCATGAAAAGTGTTTGAGTAATTAAAAATGAGTTCTTTGTGTATTTTTCTTCTCTTGAAAAATATCCTAAGTATAGAATATGAATATGAATATGAACTCTCTTCTCTGACCTAAAGTCAAAGTGGCATATATATAGGGGCCATAAGTGAAGTGTGGTCGTTTTGAAAAACGCACCAGAATTTGCTCTGTGCGCTGGTGGTCTTGCGCTGGACAACAGGCGCACGACCAGCGCAAAGGCAAAAATTGCACAGGCGCTTGACGACCAGCGCTAAGACAGGCGCACGACCAGCGGCAAACCACTGGGCGTTTTGCGTCGGTGAGCTACGCTGGACTGGACCAGCGCACGACCAGCGACAGACCACTGGGCGATCTGCGCTGGTCTGGCGCTTGACGACCAGCGCACAGCCCACTCCTTTGAACCCCACAAGAAAACATGCAAGGGGTAAAAAGGTAAAAGCAAGATGCATCCTAAAAGCCTAACATGCTATGACATTATAAACACAAGATGCATCAAAATAACAAGCAAGAAGAGATGAGAATAAGCATTGATGCACAACAAAAAGAAACACAACATACAAAGATAAAACATATGCATGAGTTGTGAGTGTGTGCAACTATCTCTTCAAGACAAGTAAGCACAAAGAAAATTACCTTCGGTGCTTATCAACACGAGGTCTTCAAAGGGCTTCGAACAATTAAACCAATACCTAAGCTACCCTTACAAAGTACCCCAACATGTGGTTTGTCCACGAAATAAGCCAATCAACAGAACGGGAATCCTTACAGGAGTCTCCCTTAAAAGGTAAGCATTAGCAACGAGAGCTTGTAGCACAAGCACATATGCATAATCATATAAGCAATTTTATGCACCTCAATCAAGTAAGAGAGATTCAAGGAGTTTTTAAAAAAAATGTATGACAAGGATGCTTCGCATGCAAGATGTTGCATTCAAGATCAAAAGCAATGGTATTTGGCAAAGCAAACAACAAAGGTTTCCTAAAGGAAGTCAAACCAATTTCACCCTTTGTCATGGAAAAAGCAAGGATATAGAGATTTAGCATTTCATATTTTAAAGAGCAACTATATCCAACTTTATAAGCAAAACAAGACATGGGTGACTATGCACCCTATTTGATTTTTCCGGGTAAGATACCCGTATGATAGTAGCCTTGTTCTACAAATAAAGAAAGAGAGACTTTGGATTTGAGTCTCAATAATGCTTTTGCACACAAATTTTCATTCAACATTTGTAACTAAACAATTCACATTTTGCATTTTATGCTTTTCAATTTGAGCATGTCATTAAAAAGAATCATCATGTCATGGAGATCAATTAAAGGTCATTTCAAAAAGTACTTTCAAGGTACATCTCCTATTCCAAAAATGCATGTTTGAGCATAAATATGACATGGATTGCAAGCAAGTCAATGTATCACACTTATTAAAAAAAACATATAAGTATGTACAACCAATCATCTCAAGCAATTAATTAAGAGGCATAAAATATATCAATGTAGCACAATGCATGATCATGCAACTTTGTTCTCTTTGCTTGAGCTCCCCATATAGGGTCAAGACAAACCAAATCAAACCAAGTCACAAATCCCAATAGACTTGCTAAGGTTCCCAAATTTAATGGTGTCTAAAGGCTTTGTGAATAAATCCGCTAGTTGGTCATTTGTTCCCATATGTTCCAATGCAATGGTTTTGCTCTCAACTAGCTCTCTTATGAAATGGTGTCTAATGTTAATGTGCTTTGTCCTAGAATGTTGGACGAGATTCTTAGAAATGTTAATGGCACTCATGTTATCACAAAATAAAGTAAGAGTACCTTGCTCCAAGCCATAATCGGCTAGCATTTGTTTCATCCACATCAATTGAGTGCAAGCACTACCGGCGGCAATGTATTCCGCCTCGGCCGTGGATAGGGAAATAGAGTTTTGTTTCTTGCAAAACCAAGAAACCAAATTGTTTCCAAGGAAGAAGCAACTGCCTGATGTACTCTTCCTATCATCACTATTTCCCGCCCAATCGGCATCACTAAATCCAACTAGACTTAGATTAGTGTCAAATGAGTACCAAATCCCATGATTTAAGGTACCATTCACAAACCGAATGATCCTCTTCACCGCAACAAGATGAGATTCTTTGGGATTAGCTTGGTACCTAGCACAAACACCCACACTAAAACAAATATCGGGCCTACTTACGGTCAAGTAAAGCAAGCTACCTATCATGCCACGATATAGACTTTGATCAACATCCTTTCCACTTGCATCTTTGCTAAGTTTCAAGGTGGTGCTCATGGGTGTGTCACAATGTTTGGCATTCTCAAGACCAAACTTTTTCACTAGGCTTTTGCATACTTAGCTTGGGATATGAAGATCCCATCATGCATTTGCTTGATTTGCAAGCCTATGAAGTAATTTAGTTCACCAACCATGCTCATTTCAAACTCATGAGACATGACATCAACAAATTGTCTAACTTTGGATTGGTTGGTGGAACCAAATACAATGTCATCAACATAAATTTGAGCTATGAATAGCTCATCTTTAGTGCACTTGATGAACAAAGTCTTGTCAACACTACCTCTAGAGTAGCCGTTGTCAACAAGATAAAGAGTGAGGCGCTCATACCAAGCCCTCGGTGCTTGTTTCAACCCATATAGAGCCTTCTTGAGGCGATAGACATGAGAGGGGTGGTGTGGATCCACAAACCCCTTGGGTTGCTCAACAAACACTTCCTCATGCAATAAGCCATTGAGGAAGGCACTCTTAACTTCCATTTGGTGTAACTTGAACTTGTACACACAAGAAATGGACAAGAAATGGACAAGAGAAGCCTTATGGACTCAAGACGGGCAACGGGAGCAAAAGTCTCATCAAAGTCAATACCCTCAATTTGAGAGTATCCTTGTGCAACAAGCCTTGCCTTGTTTCGCACAATGTTGCCATCCTCATCGGATTTGTTCCTAAACACCCATTTAGTGCCTATGACATTGGTGTTTCTAGGTCTAGGAACAAGAGTCCAAACCTCATTTCTCTCAAATTGGTTTAGCTCTTCTTGCATGGCAAGAACCCAAAACTCATCTTCCAAGGCTTCATCAACCTTTTTGGGTTCTATTTGAGATGTGTAACAAGTGTAGCCAATTTGATTAGCTATTTGACGCCTAGTCCTAACACCCTCTCTAACCTCTCCAATGATATCATCCTTATCATGGAGTTTTCTAACCCAAGGAGCGGGTTCATTAGAGTCCATGGGAGGAACTCTATTAAGAGGCAAATCATCATCTTCATCTTGGTTTGACTTCACACCACTTGAAGTCTCACCACTTTCCTTCAAAGGAAGGTCATCATTCTCACAAACATCCTCTTCATGGTCATTTTGTTTAGGCCTACAATCATCAAAGACCACATTTGAAGATTCCATCACAATTCGAGTCTTTAGATTAATAACTCTATAGGCCTTGCTATTAAGTGCATACCCAATGAAAATACCTTCATCACTCTTGGCATCAAACTTACCAAGTTGATCTCGGTCATTTAGTATATAGCACTTGCTTCCAAAGATGTGGAAGTAGCTCACATTGGGTTTTCTACCCTTCCATAACTCATAGGATGTTTGTTTAGTCCCGGGCCTAAGGAAGACTCTATTCCCTATGTAACAAGCCGTATTGATGGCTTCGGCCCAAAGATTCATAGGGACTTTGTTACTAATCAATATGACACGGGCCATCTCTTGGAGGACTCTATTCTTCCTCTCAACAACACCATTTCGTTGAGGAGTCCTAGGGGCCGAGAATTCATGGGAGATGCCTAAGCTATTGCAAAAGTTTTCAAAGCTAGCATTTTCAAATTCTTTTCCATGATCACTCCTAATTTTCCTAATGCTTTTAATGTGAGAAGTTTTCTCATTTTGAATTTTGACACAAAGCATTTTAAATTTCTCAAAGGCTTCGGACTTTTCTCTAAATAAGTAAGTCCATGTAAACCTAGAGAAGTCATCGACAACAACAAGAATGTACCTTCTACCACCTAGACTCTCGATTTGAATGGGACCCATAAGATCCATGTGGAGGAGCCCCAATTGTTCTTTGGTGGAGAGGTATTTGCCTTTCTTATGCACACTCTTGGTTTTCTTCCCTTGTTGACAAGGTCCACAAATTCCTTCAACCTTTTTCCCAAGCTTGGGAAGGCCCCTAATAACATTCAACCTCTCAAGGACTTTCAAGTCCCTATAGTTCATATGGCCAAGTCTTTGGTGCCACACATTAATTTGCTCACTAGTGGACAAGTTACAAGAGATAACATTAGACTCAAGACAATAACAATTGTCACTTGATCTCTTGCCCTTCAATAACACTTGCCCATTTTCCTTAAGAATAGAGCAATCAACTTTTCCGAACATAACCGAAAGCCCTTCATCACTCAAGTGTGATATACTAATGATATTGGCTTGCAAGCCATCAACATAGAGAGCATTGGGCAAGGAGGGTAAACCGGGAATAGATATATTACCTTTCCCTATGACTTTTTTCTTGGATCTATCACCAAAGGTGACAAACCCACCATCCTCCATCACAAGAGTTTTAAAGAAACTTTTGTTTCCGGTCATGTGCCTAGAACACCCACTATCAAGGTACCAAGTGTTAGAGGCGTTTCCTTTTAGAGCAACTTGGGCCACATAGCAATAATATTCATCATGCCTACTTATCCTAGGTGAAACATGGTCATTCCTAGGAGCCATTGGTCCATTAGCTCTAAGATTACTAGGTGCATGCATTGTGGCTCTTCTAAGCATATTTTTCTCAATCATACTTTCTCTTCAACACAATTTAATATACTTAAAGCAATTAGGCCTAATATGGCCTTCAATTCCACAAAAATGGCAAGTAGGAGTAAAGTAGGAATTCATACCATAGCCTTGTGCAAGCATTTGTGGTCTCCTTCTATTTTGAGTTGCTCTTGGGAGTTGAGGCAACTCTCTCCTTTGTGGATGAGCCAAGTTGGCACGTCTTCTAAGTTGAGCATGGAAGACTTCATGTTGAGCTTGTGGGACCCTTTGTTGAGGAGGTCTTGGTTGTGGGGGTCTTAGTTGAAGAGGTCTTGGTTGTGGAACTCTAGCTTGTGGTGGTGGAGCTCTTGTTGGAATCCTTGCTTGTGCTTGCTTGGAGGATTCACCAACTTCAACCCACTTGGTTGATTGTTGAGGGGCTTGAGCATGTTCAACCTCTTTGCTCTTGACAAATGTTGTCTTCTTTAAGGATGTGGCTTCCATTTCTTCCACATATCCTAACCCATTCTTGTCACTTGGACTCTTCCCACACGATAGCATCTTGTCAAGCTTCTCGGTTCCGGAAGTCATCTTAGCAATCAACCCTTTTTGCTTCCATGAGCTCTTTCCTCAAGCTTTCTTCATTCTTCTTGGCCAAGACTAACTCCATCTTCAACCCTTCTTCCATATCTTTAGCTTTACTCACTTCTTTGCTCAAATGGGTCACTTTGGAAGTTAATTCGAGCTTCTCCCCTTTCAACTTTTGTATCTCCTTTTTCTTTTTCAATCTTGAGTTCTCAAAGAATCTCATGAAGTCATCATAGTCCATCTCTTTATCAAACTCATAATTGGACATTGAAGAGTTGCTCCCACCATTTGAGTCATTTTCATCTACTTCTTCTTTATCACTTATGACTTCATTGCTATTATGAGAGGATGAGAAGGCAATGAAGTTGGCAACTTGGTCTTCCTCATCATCCGATGACTTGTCTTCATCTTCTAGGTCATCACTATCACTCCAAGTAACCGCCATGGCTCTTCCTTTCTTCTTCTTCAAATTAGCACACTCGGGAGCAATGTGTCCAAACCCACTACACTCATAGCATTGGACACCCTTCTTGTGGTCTTTCTCTTGAGCTTGCTCCACTTTCTTGAAAGGAGCCTTCTTCTTTACAAACTTTCCCTTGAAGCTAAACCATCTCTTCTCAAACCTCATGAATTGCTTGAACCTATTTGCCATCAAAGCAATTTCTTCATCCGAGTCTTCTTCATCCTTTTCAACCTTGACACTCTTCAAGGCAAAACTCTTTTGCTTCTTTGGAGGTGTTGGTGTAGGACCTTTCCTAGACTCATAGGCCAAGAGCCTCCCAATAACTTCACTTGGCTTCATTCTTGAATAGTCACTATTTTCTTCCAATGCCGTCACTTTGGATTCAAACCTCTCGGGAAGTGACCTCATGATCTTTTGTTTGATTCTTCTATCCAAGTAGGGATCACCAAGATGGTGACTTTGGTTCACTATATCCATAAGCTTCACTTGGAAGTCATTAAAGCACTCATCCTCTTCCATCTTTATGGTCTCAAATTGTGTTTGAAGGACTTGGAGCTTGGAATCCTTAACTACATCGGTTCCTTCATGAGCCGTCTCTAATATATCCCAAGCTTCCTTCGCTATCCTTGTAGTTTGAATGAGCTTGTATTGGTTGTCATCCATGGCACATAGGATTGCATGCATGGCTTTGTTGTTCCATTTTGAAGCCTCAAATTCTTGCGGAGTCCATTGTGCCTTCGGCTTGAGGACTTCCTCTCCACCTCCCGTAGGAGTCATCATAGGTGGCGTGTATCCATCTTCAATCGCCATCCATGCCCGGTCATGAATTTGACACACATACACTTCCATCTTACCCTTCCATGAAGCATAATTGACCCCGTTGAGCAATGGGGGTCTTGTGCTAGAGGCACCCTCACCTCCAATTCCATTTCCACTCATTGTGTTTGGGTTTGAATGAAATGAATGCACACAAACAAGCTAAGCACACACAACAATGCAAACAAATGCAATAGACTCTAACAAGAGCAAGGGATCTCTTAATTATATTAAGGAACCCGCTCTGATACCAATTGAAAAATATATATAAACGTGTCCTAAAATAATCTAGAGGGGGTGAATAGATTATATTCAATTCTTTTAACCAATTTTCGTTATTAGTCAATTTTACGAAAAATCCCCGAACAAGATACAAATCGGAAAATAAAGGACACACAATATTTACGTGGAAACCCACACGGGGAAAAACCACGGGCTGATGAGTGCGCCACACCTGAACCTCAATCCACTAATTGTAATGGCAATTACAACCTAGGTTGACCACGTCAAACCACACACGGTTACTAATCTACCACTACTACCCGCAGGCCTTTAAGAGTGAATCTAGTCCATGCTTGCAAAACTATCACAATAGTAACTACAAGACTTGACTCTAAAGGAAGAGATAAAACAACATAATGTGAATATGTGAAATACTCAAGATGCTAAAAATGCAAGGTTAGACATTCAAGCTTATCTAGGCATGGATGAACATGTTAGACATTCATAGATATCATTTTGCTAGAAGACATGCATATAGTATAACCAAATAAGCAACCAAAATCCTACATGTTCTATCTAGCACAATACAACTCACAAACCACAATAAAAGCAATCTTGAAACTAAGTCAAGTCATAAAGATGCAATCTTGAATCAATTCAAGTGATAAAAAAGCTATCTTGTAAAACAAGAACATATAGATATGAGAATGATGTTCTAGATACAAGTCATGTGAGCAATAATAAAAACCTTAAATGAAATCAACCTAGAATCATGCTAGATAATGTATGAAAGATGCAAGAAGAAGGGTTTTTGTGATTTGGAACCTTAAAGATGGAGTCTTGATGCCTTGGAGTGGAAGATGCTTAAGAAGCTCTCAAATGTGTAATTTTTTGCTCTAAAAACCGAGCCAAGGAAAACAAGACACATATATATGTGATCTAAATGAAGTGATGTCATTTTGAAATAAATGCCTGAAAATGTGACATCGGCGGTTTCAATTGGCGGTCAGGCCGCCGAATTAGACCATAGAAAACCAACCGTCTCGACTCAAACACTAGATCAGCGGTTTGGTTCGGCGGTCAGGCCGCCGAACACAACCGCACATTCCCAGATGACATTCTGGAATCATTCGGCGGTCAAGAATATGACAGCCGATCAAACCGCACATTTGGGACAGAAACCACCAGGTCATAACAGCGGTTTCATTCGGTAGTCAGGCCGCCGTTTGAAACCGCACAATTCCAATCATGATACTGGAATGATTCGGTGGTCGAATTTGTGACCGCCGATCCAACCGTAGAAAATGGAACAGAATTTCATTTTCATTCGGCTGTTTCATTCGGCTGTCTGGCCGCCGAATTAAACCGCCGTTTCCCCAAACTTGGAGAAATCAAAGGAGAAGCCAAGGCATTCTTCGAAAGCGGTCTTCACGCTTAACAAGCACACCATCGTGCATGCGTGGACATTTCCGAATCATCTCGGAAACGAATTACAACACACTAATGAAAAGTAAACATGAAGTGCAAGAGTGATAAGTGACATGTGAATGCAATCTAATGCCTATCATGACATGGCAAATCAAACTAAGAGGCAACCACATTAATAATTACACATAACCAACAAGAATGAGATCATGCAAGGATTTGTGAGTGTGTACAACTACATCTCTTCAAAATAGAGTTAAGTCAAGAGAACTACTTTCCTTGAAGCTCTTGATCACACAATGAGGTTTTCTTCCATTCTAAGCTACCCTTACAAATAGAACCCCATTGTGATTTTGTCAACGAAATATGCCAATCAAAACTGGGGCATTTACACTTGATACTTATGAAGAGCAATATTCAGAGAATGATCTACATATCCAACAGGATGTTGAGAGTATCATAAAAGAGATTTAAGATCCGAACGGATAATGAAATTGGAAATAATATTTTATCCATTTCATACACATCCAACAGGATGTTGAGAGTATCATAAAAGAGATTTAAGATCCTAACGAATAATGAAATTGGAAATAATATTTTATCCATTTCATACACATCCAACAAGATGATGTGAGTATCATATAAAAGGATTTTAGATCCTAACGTATAATGAAACTTGTTGACGGTGATTTTTCGTCAACACTCAATCGATGATTTGAGATCACGTTTGTGAGTGATAATAGTTTGAATCTTAATACCGTAAAAATAATGAGCAAGAGATATGTGGTAAAACTCCGATGACCGGAGAAACGTCCACGGGTTGTTGCCGAAGCAACGAAGCCAAAATCCACTATATAAGAATTGATTAGACAAATACGCTCTGGTCTCTTTTATGCTAAAAAAGGTCCTGCTTCCTTATGCGTTACAAAGGGTATTTATACATGTTGTTTCTAGGGTTTGGGGATACCGCTAGGGTTTG
Source organism: Acer yangbiense (assembly GCA_008009225.1). Taxonomy (NCBI): domain Eukaryota; kingdom Viridiplantae; phylum Streptophyta; class Magnoliopsida; order Sapindales; family Sapindaceae; genus Acer; species Acer yangbiense. Next base: position 23,587,826 of record CM017763.1, read on the forward strand.
GTGTCGTGGCGCCCAAGTCTTAAGCGGTTTCCCAGTCCTAGTCGGATTCTGTTTCCTTCTTGGGCGTGCTATGTTTCCTGTTTTGGCTGAGTCCGAGTTTGGGCGTGATTCTTTCTCCTTTATTCGCGGGAGACCTACTTGTTTCCTTGTTAAACTCTGAAGGGTTGCACTGCTACGTATTGTGGAGGTGCTCACTGTTGATTCCTTCCATGCATTTGGGAAGTGAGTTTCCGTAACCATCTCTTCTTGTTGATCCCCGAGTATGCCCGAGTAAGTGATGTTGCCCGAGCTGGCTTTCTTTGTTTGTGGGTTACTTGGGGAATTTCCCCCTTTCGAGTTGACTTTTCCTGACTCCTGCATATGTGGCTTCTTTATGGGGATGACGTGTCCTTTATGACGATTTTTACCTATAACAATACCCCCTTAAATATTTGAGCCGAATAACGCTTGCTCGGGATAAATATTTAACCCCTGTTTGCTTCGTTTCTCACGATTTTGTTTTCATTTGTCGTCTTCCATATTAATGTTGGTTTTCAGAATCCTTGTTTGATTCGAAGTATTACTGACGTGTCTCAATTATGTCCGCACATGCTTGATCAACCCACTATTCAGAAATCTTTTGATGGTGACACACTGACTTCCTGACGGCTCAAGGCTCTCTCTGCTTGCCACCTGTCTCCTTTTGCTTGGTTGTGGTAGGAGGCATTAATGGGGACACGACCCTTCTGTTCGTTCGTGCGTAGCCTACGTCACTCCCCCCGCCTATCTGTTTTCCCGCTTCTTCACCTACCCTCTCTAGGGTTTCGATTTCTTTTGAATCCGGTACCGCCTATATATATATCAGCTTGACGCTTCGTGGGAAAAATCCCTATTTCTCTGTAAAAAAATCTCCTGCCATTTTTCTTTTCTCTTCCTGATAGAAGTTCACTTACATCTGCTACTTTTCTTTGAGTTATTGAGATGCTCTTTTCTTAGTCTTGCCAAGATCCTCAACTTCAAAACCTGGATCTTTTCTTGAAGATCATTCCTCTTTCTCTGAAGATTTCCTCTACAGTTTGCGTAGCTCCAGTTTTCTGATACATCAAGGTTAGTTCTTATGGATCCTACTGCTAGGAATCGTCTTTTTACTGTTGGTATGATTGCTATTGAACAAGGTGATGTTTTTCTTGTCACGGTTGTCCACAGGTTGTTAGGAGACCTTCTCCCTGATCAACCCCAATTTTTAGACGCCGACGTTTCAGGGCTTTTTCGTGAAGGACCTGCTACTTCTGATGTTCCTCCTACTTCAGAAATTCCCTCCGTTTCTTTGAATTCATTACAGCCTGATTCTTATCAGCCTGAAGCTCAGTCAGATTCTTCTGCTTATGTTGGTGTTGATACTCGGCCGTGGAGACGAACGGGAAAGAGGATGAGTAATCGTAAAAATGATTCTCACTCCCTGGACAGCCGAGTCGGGACCCAGGGGGTAGTTGAGAACGATATTGAAGAGGAGCATAGGGCCGTTCGCATTCCGTTATCTCCCGAGCGGATATGTGCCTATGACATCGAACCGAACGTGGTCGGCCCTGAAGAGATAAAAAAGTATATGCGACGGTTCGACTTGGACAGCAACATGGTTTCGCTGATTTCTACTGACGGTCGAGCTGCATGGAACCCCCCACCGGGCCACGTGGCAATCTATGGGGTAATGCTTACTTGTGGTGTTACTCTTCCTCTTCAGCCTTTCATCACCTGGTTTTTGGCTGAGGCTCGACTTGCCCCGGCGCAGCTAACTCCGAATAGCTATCGGATTTTGATGTGCATGTGGCACATGTGACATAGGATGAAGCGGCCACCTCCCACACCTCGCGAAATCCGGCATTTTTATGCGCTGAGGCCCCTAGGGAAGACTGGGGTTTATTTCCTTTAATCGAACCAGCTCAATTTCTGGATCCCTAAAGACATGGTGGTTAAGAGTGAAATCGAGCCGGCCACAGACGAGAAGATGAAGGGATTTGTTTAGGGATTCCCCACTTCAAATCAATTTTGGAAGAACAGCTGGTTTTTCATGGGTAAACGCTGGGGCCAATCAATCAGTTTTGATCTTAATAGTACTCGGGTGACTTGCAGGGTTCCTCGGTAATTTCGTTCGCCCCAGTGGAACCATATGACTCCTGCCTTTACTAACGAGGAGCTCAAGACTTTGGCTCAGGCAGCCGTTCGCCCTTTGGAGAAGAGGGGCAAACCTTACCTCTTCAATGAGGAGAAAATGATTAGAGCTCGCCTTTTTCCCTAGATTTCTGCATGCCGTAAACGCCGTAAGTTTTTTATAAGCTTTCCCTGGTTATTCTTACATTCTGGCTCTTAAATCAGTCTACTGACTCGGAGAAACAACTTCCCTTCTTTTTCTTCTTTTAAGTGTTCGATGTAGACATAGCCTACGATGCTCAGGCACGCCGGATGAAAGGCATTATGGAGGCGAGCCGAAGAGCGGCTCTTCTCCAGCGAGATGCTGGGATAGCCCCCCCTGAAGGTGACTCTGATGAGAGTGCTCCCGAGAATCCTCCCGAGGGAGATGATGAAGAGGGAGTACCCGATTATGTGCCCGAGGAGACCCATGGTCAAGAAATGACCACATATTCAGCAGAGGCTGTGGGCGATCCGGAGGGCTTTGGAGCAAGTATGACCAACTTTGGAGTAAGTAGGACCGCTGCTGGGCAGAACAATCAAGCGGGTCCTTCTTGCTCTAAGGGGAAAGAAAAGGCTGGGCACTCCTCTGAGCCTGAGCCTGAGCCTGAGCCAGCGGCTCTCTCCCGTGGAACCAACTCTCCCCACTCTGCTGCAAACATGCTAAGTGCTACATTCCAGGGTGCTAAAGCAGCTGGGGAATATTTGGGCGTGATGGTTCCAGAGATTCCGACTCCTACCGAGCCAATTCCTACTCCTCTCAGGGACAGTGGTGTTGAAATGAGGCATCCCGATCCGGATTCTGAAGATCCTACGGCTGACTTGAATTCTCACGGGAGGTAATCTGGAAAGAGAAAAGCCTCGTTTTCTCCTGGTTGCCCTACCCCCAAGATTCCTCGAGTAGTTGCATATGTTGATTCATCTTCAAGTGATGAGGAGGAAGCAAAGGTTGGGAGAAAAACGGGGTATGACCCCTCTACGGGACCAGATCAAGGGCAGTGTTGGCAGATCCGTTAGCTCTCCTCGGGTGGCCTCGACTGCCGGGCTCCCTGAAACTTGCGTGGGTGGTTTGGGCCCCTCGACCCAGACAGACGATCCTACCCCCGAGACTATGCTGAGGGCCATGGCTTCAAGCCGAGCCTACATTGGGGAGGATCACTGGAGTCACTTTAGGGCTGGAACCGTGTCCGACCGGCTCTGTAATTTCTTCAACAGTGCTTCCTACGTGAGTAACGCCTTGATTATATGCATAATTTTGTATTTTTCTTCTCCTTTTTTTTTTCTTTTGTTACTTCACTCATGTTTGCTGTTGATTTGCTGCAGATGGTGACTGAGATGTCCGGGGCTTGCCAGGCTGGTGAAACCCAGGCAGAAAAGATAAGGCAGCTAGAAGCCCAACTGAAGGAGAGTGAGGACCATCGCTCTCGGGCTGAGTTAGCTTGTCAAGAAGGGGCTAGATCAAGTCAGGTGCTCCTGGATCAATGCTTGGCACGTCAAATAGAGGCTGAACAAAAGGCAACTTTTGCTGCTGAGAAGGCCAAATCCCTGCAAGATCAGTTGTCCTCCACTCAAGATGTTTTGCTCCAGTCCGAGCAGACCGCTGAGGATGCAAAAACCTCTTATGAACGCCGGATAGAAGACTTGGGGCGTCAGGCCTTGACAGTCAAATCTCTGTCAAAGGAAGCTAGGCTGGAGCTGGAGTTGGAGATACAAGGGGTCGACCGCTTTAAAATATCTCCAGCCTATGATGCTTTGCTTCTCAGGGAGTTCATTTAGGAAATGGTATCGGCTGGAGAATTCTTCAAGATGAAGAATAGGGCGACCGACCGGGCCAGGGCCAACTGGAGCCTTTCGATCAAAAAGCATGTGGATACATCTCTAGAGTCTCTTCAGATCCACATGAAAGAGTGGTGAGCATATTGCCAAAGTAAAGGTAAGGTGCCACATCCCATACATCTGGAGGTTGCCACCGCCGATTCCTTCTCTACTTTTCATGCTTGTCAGAAAGCGGGGATCGATGGTGAGAATCCTGATGTTGGTCCCGTCCCTGGGATGGACTATAGCGTCTGGATGGATGACGAAGAAGATGTGATTGCGTGGCCCTCTGATGATAGCCTCATCAGCGAGTACGTGATGGAGCCTGACCCGAGCGTTGGTGGGAGCAGCTCACAACCCCCGGCACCATCTTCTTGATTTTTTCTTCTGTACCTTTTTATAATTTTTGTACTCTTTTTGTAATGATTCTTTTATTAACCTTATATATATGAATTTTCATTCTTACCGTTTTACTTTCTAATTCCCGAGCACTTTGTTAACTGGTCGCTAGCTAGTTTAGCCGAGTATCTTATTTAACTGGCGATTAATTTGGCCAAGTATCTTATTCAACTGGCGATTAATTTGGCCAAGTATCTTATTTAGCTGGCAACTAACTGATCTTAGCCGAGTGTGTTATTCAACTGGCAATTAATTTGGCCGAGTATCTTATTTAACTGGTGATTAATTTGGCCGAGTATTTTATTTAACTGGCATTTTGTCTTTTTGACCTGTTTAGGTTTTACCTAAACGTTACGTCGAGGCTCACCACGACCATACGTTGAGGTCCTTACATAAGTCACCTAGGACGTCTCCCGGTTTTATCTGTGTAAGGTTTTACCGAATCGTTGGGGTATTATGTACCGGCCAACACAGCTGCGCATCTCACCAACCTTTCTGGTGGTGCTTCGAGCAATTTTCCAGTTATCTTTGTGCCTCGGTTTTACCTTTTTGCCAAGAAGCGCGTTTGCACTATCTTAACTAGGCAGGCGTGCTACTTCAGCTTCTTTGCCCTTCGAGCACTACTCGTCCGCTCTCTTGCAGCTTCATAGCGCCTGAATTTGTTCTTTTTTTGGCGTTTGCTTAGCAACTTTTAAGTGGCTGCTATTGTTCATAGGCCATGGAGTATCTTTGATCAAGGGATTTATCGACTTCAATGAATAACCTCTTTATTGGTAAATGAACTTTATTAGAAAATCAAATAAATCTGAAACAGTTAATGCAAAGCTAAAACTGAGCAAAAAAACAAACTGAATTAACATAATCATAGTGTAAGGATTCCCGTTTTGTTGATTGGCTTATTTCGTGGTCAAACCACATGTTGGAGTTTTGAATGTAAGGGTAGTCTAAGTGTTTAATGTTGAAGATCAAAGGCCCTTCCATGACCTCAAGATACAAGCACGCCAAAGGTATAATCTCTTGTGCTTGTTTTTCTTTGAAGAGATTTAGTAGCACACACACACTTAGCATTCTTGCTATGATTGCATACTTGCTTATTTTTATGTGCATCTCTTCACATGTCACTCTACACACTAGCACTTTGGTTGATATATCTTGTTGTGTGTATATGTGCCTTATAATTCGTTTCCCGACATTGTTCGGAAACGTCCGCGCTTGCACTAATGAGTGCTTGGTTTCGTGCGAAGACCGCCTATGGAGAATGCCCTTGGCTTCTCCTTGGTTTTCACCATTGTTGGTGATCGGCGGTTATGATCGGCGGCCTGGCCGCCGAATTAAACCGCCGTTTCAGTCCAGATTGGTCTGAAGCAATTATGCGGTCAAGATCGGCGGTCACGACCGCCGTTCGAAACCGCCGTTCATACCTGATCGATTTTAATCCCTCGGGTTTGATTCGGCGGTTGGATCGGCGGTCGCGAAACGTCTGAATGAAACCGCCGTTAATGCTCTGTTCTTCACGAGCTCAATTCGGCGGTCGTGATCGGCGGCCTGGCCGCCGATTGAAACCGCCGAACGGTGCGTTTCAGGGGCAAAATTATCTTTTCACATGCCCAATTCTTGATATCTATAAATATCTTATTTTCTCAATCTCTGATCAAGCTTCTTGAGCAATTAGAACCCTAAACTTTCAAGAGAGATTTTTGAGAAAAAATCAAATCAAGAACCCACCTTTAAACACTCAAATCAAATCCTTTTTGCATCAAATTTCATATTGCATCCTCTATGTCTACATAGAAAGCATCTATGATTGGATTGGCATCATCACAATATGCTTGGTAAGATTTTGATTAGATTCATCTTATTTTAGTATTTTTACTATCTAGCATATTCTCTTTTTATTTACTTGTATGTTGTTGATCATATGATAAATACAAGAATAGAGAATTAATTGTGATGAATTAATTGAGTGTTGTTTTTGTGATAGCTAATTAGGTTTTTGCTTAATCTTGATTAGCTAAGCTATTTGACATGACATTTAGCAATTGATATCTAGGGTTGATTAAATTGATTATATCATCATCCTAGATAAGCATCTAAGGTTACCTAGCCTTGTTTGTTATTTGAATATTCATACATATTCACATAGGTTGCATAATCTCTTCTTAGAGAATCAAGTCTTGAGGCTAAGGTTGCTTAGGCCTCAAGCAATTGGACTAGAGCCACTTTTAAAGGCCCGAGTGGTAGAAGTAGGGGGTTATTGACCGGAGTGTTAGACGAGGTCTACATAGGTTGTAAACTCCATTTCGATTAGTGGATTTCGAGGTCCGAGTGTGGCGCACTAAACAGCCCGTGGTTTTTCCCAGTGGTTGGGTTTCCACGTATACATCAAGTGTTATTTAAATTCCGCACTATATTACACTTGTATGTATTTTTGACTAGTAGGGGCATTTTCATAAAATTGACTTGCATGCGAAAATTGGGTAATAATAGTTAAAATCTATTCACCCCCCCCCCCCCCCCCCCCCCCCCCCTCTAGCTTTATATAGAACACGCCTCTAATTTGTTTCACATAGGGATGAGTTCCTTAGGGGTAGAAGATCTTGAGGTACTGTGCATTGCATGGTCGGGGTACTAGGCTCCCCCCTGGTCGGACTATCATGTATGCCCCGTGCCCCGTGACTCCCTGGACGATGTACGGCCCCTCCCATTTGTCGGCGAGGGATCCTGCTGACCTGTCCTTGGTGTTCGGGGACACTCTTCTTAGCACTAAATCTCCAAGCTGGAATCTACGCACGCGAACATGGGAATTATAGTACCTCGCAGCCCTTTGCTGGTATGCGGCGTTTCGCACTTGCGCTACATCCCTGACTTCTTCAAGCTTATCTAAGTTTTGCTGTAGCATGTTAATATTGTGCTCAGGGCTATATAGTTGTACCCTGGGTGATGTAAAACTTATTTCTGCTGGGATAACAGCCTCCGTCTCGAATGCTAACGCAAAATAAGTCTCCCATGTGGATGACCTTACAGTAGTTCGATATGCCCATAGCACCTCTGATAGCTTGTCCGCCTAGCTGCCTTTCTTGGCTTCCAATTTTGCTTTCAGCGTGTGCTTGATCACCTTGTTCATAGCTTCGGTCTGGCCATTGGTTTGAGGATGAGCAGGTGACGCATAGTAGTTTGCGATCTTATACTCTTCGCACATTTCTCTGAACTTGCTGTTGTCGAATTGGGTCCGATTGTCTGTTATGATGATGCTCGGGATCCCAAACCTATATATTATGTTCTTTCTGACAAAGCTGGTGGTGTTTGCCTCAGTGATGTGCACGAGAGCTTCTACTTCCGCCCATTTAGTAAAGTAGTCTACTGCCACAATAGCATGCTTCGCACCCCCCTTTGTTCCAGTGGGCATTGGTCCTATCAGGTCGAGGCCCCACATGGCAAAGGGCCAAGGTGAAGTTAAGTTTCTGAGCAACTCCGGGGTTGCCGAATATCGTTTGCTATTCTCTGGCATGTCTCACAGCTCTCCGTGAATCGCTGTGCCTCTGCAAACAAAGTTGGCCAATAGAATCCTTGCCTAAGTACTTTATGCGCCAGACTCTTACCCCCAGTATGGTTCCCGCATATTCCACTGTGAACATCCTTCAGGATCTTTTTGGTTTCTTCGCCGGCGATACACCTTTGCAGCACCTTTGAGAACCCTCTTCTGTACAATTCACCTCTTAGAATAGTGTACCGGGTTGACCTGTACTTGACATGTTTTGCTTCCACAACATCCTCGGGTAAAATGTTTTCCTCCAAATACTTTCTGAGCGGTGTGGTCCAGTCGCCTTGAACTGGTCGGATCTCCGACACCATGACTTCCTCAGATTCTGCTGTACTCAGCCTAGTCAGGTGCGCCACCGGTATCACTTTGGACCTGATACTCATGGTGGCTGAAGCTAATTTGGACAAAGCGTCTGCTTTCTCGTTTTCTTCCCAAGGAATATGAAAGATCTTGTACATCTTGAATTTTCTAAGCAGTTTCTTTGTAATGTCCAGGTAAGCTATCATGTGCTCCTCCCTTGCCTGGTATTCATCCAATACCTGGTTAACCACAACTTGCGAATCACTGTAAATCTCCAACTCATCTGCTCCTAACGCTATACAGACCCTCAAGCCAGCCAACAAAGCTTCATATTCTGCTTGGTTGTTGGTTGCTTTGAAATCGAACCTCATGGCGAACTCTACAGCGTCTCCCTCCGGGGTTGTTATAACTATCCCGGCCCCGCTGCCATGGGTGATTGATGATCCATCTACATGCAACCTCCATCGGAAACTATTTTCCTATTTTTCTTCCATTATTCTTCTCACTTCGGCATCTGGCTCAGTGAATTCCACTATAAAATCTGACACTGCATGCCCCTTGACTGCGGCTTTTGGGGTGTATTTGATGTCGAATTCGCTCAACTCCACCGCCCATTTAGTCAGCCTACCTGACAGTTCTGGCTTTTGCAAGATGAGCTTCAGCGGACAATCAGTGTACACCTCTATTGCATGCGCTTGGAAATATGGCCTTGGCTTCCTGGCTGCCGTGATCAAGGAGAGCGCTATCTTTTCTGTCGGTGAATACCTTGTCTCTGTAGGCAGCAACGCCTTGCTGGTGTAATACACCGGTCTCTGTATTCCTTCCACCATTCGGATCAACACCGAGCTTGTTGCCACTTCTGTGACCGAGAGGTATAGGTACAATGTCTCTCCAACCACTGGCTTTGAGAGGATGGGTGCTCGCCTTAAGTACTCTTTCAACTTCTGGAAGGCTGCTTCACATTTTTTGTTCCACTCGAGCCCTTTTCCTTTCTTTATTGCTTTAAAAAACGGGGCGCATCTGTCTGTTGATTTTGCTATAAATCGGTTAAGTGATGCGAGACATCCCGTCAGCTTCTGTACGCCCTTCAGCGTTCTTGGCGAAGCCATCTCTTTTAATGCTTTGATCTTCTCGGGGTTCACTTCGATTCCCCTCTGATGCACCTGAAAACTTAGAAACTTACCTGATGGTACCCCGAACACACATTTGTTCGGGTTAAGTTTCATCTTATACCTTCTTAGAACCTTAAAGGTTTCTTTTAGATCTTCCGCGTGTCTCTCTACCGTGACACTCTTGGTCAGCATGTCATCTACATAGACCTCCATGTTCTTCCCAATCTACCGAGCGAATATCCTGCTCACTAACCTCTGGTACGTTGCCCCAGCATTCTTCAATCCGAATGGCATCACCTTATAGCAATACAACCCCTGGTCTGTGGTGAATGCCGTTTTCTCTTCGTCAACTTTATTCATTCGGATCTGATTGTACCCCGAGTAAGCATCCATGAAGCTTAACAATTCGTGCCCTGCTGTTGCGTCCACTAGCTAGTCGATCCTTGGTAGTGGGAAGCTGTCTTTCGGGCAGGCCTTGTTTAAATCCGTGAAATCCACACACATCGTCCACTGGTTGTTCTTTTTCTTTACTAGCACCACATTGGCCACCCATTCCTGGTACTTGACTTCCCTTATCGATCCTGCGGTAAGTAACTTTCTTACTTCATTTTTAATAGTTGTACTCCTTTCGGGGTTGAACAGCCGTCTTTTCTGCTTCACCGGGCGGAACTCCTGGTTGATGGAGAGGCAATATGATATCACCTTCGGGTCTATCCCCAGCATATCTTCGTGGCTCCAAGCAAAAACATCCTTGTAATCTCTCAGTAGTGTGACAAGCTGAGCTTTGACATGTACATTTAAACTTGCCCCTACCTTGACTGTCCTACTCGGATCTTTTAGATCCAGTGCCACTTCTTCGGTCAGCTCATCTTTCTTAGCCTCGGGTTCTTCTCTGGGATCCAACTCAAATTCTTTCGACACTTCTGCCTGCTCTTCAAGTTCACCAACCTCTCGCTCGGCTGTTACCGCGTATACTTGGTGTACTTCCCTATCTTTATACACTGACTAATTTGCCCTTCGGGTCATTTCTTGTGACCCCTTGATCACTCCTACCCCATATTCTGTCGGGAACTTCATCATTAGGGCGTAGGTTGTGGTCACTGCTTTGGCTTTATTCAAGAATGGTCGGCCCAATAAGGCGTTGTATGGCCAATTTTCTTTATCCACCACCACAAAGTCGAGTAGCACTGTTTTTTGGCAAGGAGCCTTCCCGACCTTCACGGGTAATTTCACCGTGCCAAGTGACCTTACTTCGACTCCTCCAAATCCTCTAAGCGGTGTGGGAAATGGTTGTAGGTCTTTCCTATCTAGCCTCAGCTGGTCATATACTTCTGCACTTAGAATATCTGCTGAGCTGCCATTGTCAATCAAAATCCGATGAACCTCTCTATGACCAATCAGTGCGCTGATCACCAGCACGTCGTTTGGCCTAACATCAACTCCATGTGAATCGGCTTCTGTGAATATGATCAGGTCCTAGCCTTCCTTGATTCTCTTCGGGTCAGGTTCAATAGAATTGACGTCCAGGTCTCTCCGTGCTTCCACGGCCTCCCGGATTTCCTGGGTCCTTTCCCTGTTACTCTTGCCAGTCGCTGGTCCCCTGAAGATGGTGTTGATTGCTCCTTCATCCCAGCTTTCTTAGGACTAGGCTTTCTTGCCCGTCTGTCCTGTTGGCTATCCTTCTGTCCGTCCGCCCTGTCAGCCTTTTTTAAGACGATGTCTTTCAAATGTCCTTCCCTGATGAGGGTTTCGATGTGGTCCCTTAGCTGGAAACACTTAGATGTCTCATGCCCATTCTCCTTGTGGAACCTGCAATGCTTGGTGGTGTCCCTCCGAGCATACGTTGATTGCTTAGGCGGTTCTTTAGACATGTTCTTTTCTTCTAGGATTGCCAAAATTTCCTCTTGATCTTTCTTCAACGGGGCATAGTTTGTATATCTGCCCTGGAACCTCTGCCACGGTTGATCGGTTTTTGGGTCATATGATCGACGTCCATCCCGACCATCCCGCGCCTTATTCTTTTGTTTGTCACTTTTGGTATCGGGCGCCCTTGCTTGGTCTTTGGTTTTAGGTCCTTCTAGGCTACCGCCATGTACGAAGTAACCTCCTATGGCAATTTCTTCCTCCTCAGCCAGGGCGTAACCCCCGGCCATGTCCATCATATCGGCATAACTGGTTAGTCGGGCTCTTCGGAGGTCAAATGACAATTGGCCGTTCTGAAGGTTGTTGATGAAAGCGGCAATTATGGCTTCGTCATTTGCACTCCCAATCTCGGACACTTCCTGACCGAACCTCCCTAAATATTTCTTCAGTGATTCATCTTTTCCCTGTCTTAGCTAGGATAAGTGGGCCACCGACTTCTTCCTATGTACATTACCGAGGAATTGCCTTGAGAAGGCTTTACTCAGCTCGCTGAAATTGCCTATACTCGCTGCTGGCAACCTGCTGAACCACCTGGAGCCTAAATCCCCGAGAGTTTGGGGGAAATTCAAACACAGCAAGGCGTCATTGTAGACATACTGGGCCATGGCACTCTTATACCTTCTGACGTGTTCCTTCGGATCAGTGTCCTTTTTTAATTGCTCTACGTGAGGCATCCTGAACCTCTCCGGGAAGGGTGTCCTCAGGACTTCATTGGTGAAAGGGCTTCCGGACTCGTCGTCCGACAATTCATTACGCCCATATCGCCTGACTAAAGCATCCATCTGTCGAGGATTATTCTGAACTTCCCGGGTCAAACTCTGTATGAGTATGTCCCTGTCTCCTTCCGGTTCTCCCATCGCATTAAAATTCTAACTTACGGTCAACTTTTGGTCCCTTTCCTCTGGATTCAATTCTCTATGTTCTCGGTTTAGGCCATGCAGCTGAACTATGCCCCCTTTGCGCTTGCGATGATAACTCTGCTCACTCTCTCCTAAAGATGATGACCGGGCTCTGCGATGAGCACGTCTCCTGAGGCGATCCCAATCCCTGGCCATCCGATCCTGATCATGCCTTCTGTCAGAATCATTCTCCTCTCTATGCTCCCTGCTATCCCTGGCTAACCTTTCAGACAAAATTGCTGGCCTGTCTGCAGGACCTTGGCCCGCCTTCATGGGTGCATCCGGCGTTGGTACCACCACCGTGGAACGCAATCTTGTTGCCTGCTGATTCGGGGTGGAAAGATTGTGAGGTGTGAAAGTTCATTAAATACTCGAGGTGTGTTTATCAATATAAAGCTAGAGGGGGGGTGAATAGATTTTATCTAATTGTTACCCAATTTTCGCATACAAGTCAATTTTACGAAAATGCCCCTAGCAAGTCAACAAAACATACAAGTGTAATAAGATGCGGAAATAGTAAATGACACTTGATGTATACGTGGAAAACCCAACCACTGGGAAAAACCACGGGCTGTTAAGTGCGCCACACTCGGACCTCGAAATCCACTATATGAAAATACGGTTACACCCTCAAGTGATTCTCGGACTCTCACCCTAGATAACCTCAGGCTATGGACACTACCAATCGCCACTCTTGGTTCAATCCCTAGTGATATCCCCTGATACACTACTCTTGGCGTGAGCACCCTCTAATCTACCACGCGGGCCTTTTACAGCGGCTCTAGTCCAATTTGCTTGCGTTCTAAGCAACCTAATCCGGATGCTACACACAAGACTTACTTTCTCTTTGAAGAGAATACAACCCTATGTGAATATATATGAATATTCAATAAATGCAATAAGAGCTAGGGTACTCTAAATGCTTATCTAGGATGATGATATATTCAATTTAAATCAACCCTAGATATCAATTGCTAAATGACATGTCAAATAGCATAGATGATCATAGATTATAAAAACCTAGATATCTATCAAAAACAACACTCAATCAATTCATCACAAATAATCTCTTTTCTTGTATTTAACATATGATCTAAAACATACAAGTAATTTAAAAGAGATGGCTTGGTATTTAAAATATATAATAAGATGAAATTAATCAAAATCTTACCAAGCAAGTTGTGATGATGCAAACCCATACATGGATGCACTCTATATAGACATAGGAGATGCAATATGAAATTTGATGCAAAAGGGTTTGATTTGAGTGGTTAAGATGAGTTCTTGATTTGATTTTCTCTCAAAATCTATCTTTGAAGATTAGGGTTCTTAAGAGTCAAAGAACTGATTCAGATAATGAGAAAGTGTGATATTATAGACATCAAGAACAGGGCAAGTGAAAAGACAATTCTGCCCCTGAAACGCACCGTTCGGCGGTTTCAATCGGTGGCCAGGCCGCCGATGACGACCGCCGAATTGAGCTCGTGAAGAACAGAGCATTAACGGCGGTTTCATTCGGCGGTTTCGTGACCGCCGATCCAACCGCCGAATCAAACCGAGAGATTAAAATCGATCAGGTATGAACGGCGGTTTCGAACGGCGGTCGAGACCGCCGATCTTGACCGCATAAGTGCTTCAGACCAATCTGGACTGAAACGGCGGTTTCATTCGGCGGCCAGGCCGCCGATCATAACCGCCGATCACCAACAATGGTGAAAACCAAGGAGAAGCCAAGGGCATTCTCCATAGGCGGTCTTCGCGCGAAACCAAGCACTAATTAGTGCAAGCGCGGACGTTTCCGAACAATGTCGGGAAACGAATATAAGGCACATATACACACAACAAGATATATCAACCAAAGTGCTAGTGTGTAAAGTGACATGTGAAGAGATGCACATAAAAATAAGCAAGTATGCAATCATAGCAAGAATGCTAAGTGAGTGTGTGCTACTAAATCTCTTCAAAGAAAAACAAGCACAAGAGATTATACCTTTGGCGTGCTTGTATCTTGAGGTCATGGAAGGGCCTTTGATCTTCAACACTAAACACTTAGACTACCCTTACATTCAAAACCCCAACATGTGGTTTGACCACGAAATAAGCCAATCAACAAAACGGGAATCCTTACAAGGTGACGTCAAACCCTCCGTGGTGTAAAGGTCAACACCCTACCTTGCCGCGTCCGACATGAGTTGCTGTAGAGAAGCACGGAATCTTTACACGATTTCTTCATTAGTTGGGGGGAAGCGTTGGAGGCCAACCAGGGCAGTTGATTGATCTACAGTTGCTAAGGTTGCATCCACAGTGTTGGGAGTGGCGTCATCCTCCAACCCATTTGTAGGTAATCCGTGACTGTACCTGGAATCGCTACCATCTCCTTCGTCGGCCATTGCTTCACAAGTGCTTCGATCCCCCTCCTTCTAGCGCCAATTGTTGACGGTGATTTTTTGTCAACACTCAATCGATGATTTGAGATCACGTTTGTGAGTGATAATAGTTTGAATCTTAATACCGTAAAAATAATGAGCAAGAGATACGTGGTAAAACTCCGATGACCAGAGAAACGTCCACGGGTTGTTGCCTAAGCAACGAAGCCAAAATCCACTATATAAGAATTGATTACACAAATACGCTCTGGTCTCTTTTATGCTAAAAAAGGTCCTCTTTCCTTATGCGTTACAAAGGGTATTTATACATGTTGTTTCTAGGGTTTGGTGTCGTGGCGCCCATGTCTTAAGCGGTTTCCCAGTCCTAGTCTGATTCTGTTTCCTTCTTGGGCGTGATATGTTTCCTGTTTTGGCTGAGTCCGAGTTTGGGCGTAATTCTTTCTCCTTTATTCGCGGGAGACCTGCTTGTTTCCTTGTTAAACTCTGAAGGGTTGCACTGCTACGTATTGTGGAGGTGCTCACTGCTGATTCCTTCCATGCATTTGGGAAGTGAGTTTTCGTAACCATCTCTTCTTGTTGATCCCCGAGTATGCCCGAGTAGGTGATGTTGCCCGAGCTGGCTTTCTTTGTTTGTGATCGGGTCGCTTTGGTTTCAGCCGAGTGGGTTACTTGGGGAATTTCCCCCTTTCGAGTTGACTTTTCCTGACTCCTGCTTACGTGGCTTCTTTATGGGGATAACGTGTCCTTTATGACGATTTTTACCTATAACAAAACTGGATATAATATTTTATCCATTTAATTCACGTTAATTTGATGCTCCTGGAGAGCAAAATTCAGAGTTGTTGAAAAGAAAAAAAAAAAGGGAGAATTCTAAGATCAATAGTCTAATTGACAGTAGATGAACTTGATGAACATGTGAATGTGATGGGTGTTGGATAATCAAATCATCTGACCTGGTATCACCAAACCCCGATCTGGGTTTGCTTCTGGGTTGGTGGGTTTCAACCCAGACCCATCGCCTCCTCGAGTTAACACCACCTCGTCGGAGGGCTTCGTCGATTTTCGCACCAACCTAATGCGTTTTACGGTGACGATCAGAGATTGTCGGTCATAACCCATGATCTAGTCCAAATCGGTCACATAGCTTATTTTTGCTCTGGGCCACTTTTGGAGAATTCGATATTCTTGATGGACTATTTTGTAATTATTTTGGGCCATTTTGTAATTTTGACAAAATTTTGGATCAATTTATAATTACCAAAACTTATTAGTCCAATTTGCAAATTTCAAAGAGTTTTATGGCTGATTTATAATTAATAAAATTTTTGAGGGGCCTTTCCGTAATTTTACAAAATCAGGGGCAGCTTTATAATTTCTCTTTAAAAAAATATATTAAAAAAAAAAGAGGGGGAATTATTATCATTTCAGATGAGATATAAAATGACATTACACATAATGTCTATAAAATTTCTAGAATGAAAATTATATGTCTTGCCGAGAGTGCAACGACTCATATAATTCTATGGAGTCAGAAATATTTTATGAATTCGACTTTGCTGAGAGCAAATGTTATTAATGTATTAGGTCCAACGAATCTGATAGAAAGCTCTGGAAGAGCCATGATATTGTTATCAAACAATACTAAATTATGTATCAATGATACTTGATATTATTCAAGAACAACATAAAAAAAATATGTTTAGTTTAAAGGCATTTAAAGTTAATACCAGATCAAATCTAGCGGATCTGATGGATCTGGTTAAAGGCTCTAGAAGAGCCACAATCTTATTACCATATGGTATTCAATTGTGTATCAATGATACTTTATATCATTCAAGCAGAACATAAAGAAATCTGTTTAGATCAAAGACATATAACTTTATTAATGTCATATTGAGACCATGAATAATAAGAATGTTGAACATCTATACGTAATTCAAGCTAGAAGCTGATTATAGAAAAGCTACATTCTTTATCATCCGGATTATATTGTTGATTAGAAAATAGATGTATGTGGATATATTCATCCACCAAATAAATCATATTATTCTAAAGTTGGTTTTGAATCCCTATCATTCAAAGGGCTATATGTGGATATATTCATCCACCAAATGAATCCTTCCATTATTTTATGGTACTGATTGATGCATCTACGTGATGGTCACATGTTTTTATATTATCAAACGTCTCCGGTTGAGATCGACGTTCAACATCCATTTTTTTCGCATGTACTCGTAATCAGAATGGATCAGTGGAATCGCTTATCAAACGTCTCCAGGTAATTGTAAGAACTTTTATTCCAATACAGTTGCCAATTTCTATATGGGACGTTCTATATTACATGTTGATACATTCATCATGTTGATACATTCATCTATGATCACTACTTATTATCATTATTTACCATTACAACTTGTAATTGGTCATTGACTTGCTCACATTTTTAAGATATTTGATTGTGTAGTATATCTGTTTATTTCATCTCTGACATGATCTAAGATAAGGATTCTATATCGTTATGAGATTAATATTGATTTTGATTAATCTTCTATTAGATCATTTAAACTTCTAAGAATTTATATTTTTACACACAATCTGTATATTATTATATTGATTAATTTCCAAATGGAAAGTTTCTCTAGAAAGAGTAAATGAAAAGTTACTCTTATACAAAATAGAGATACCAGTTCGGTTCTCTATATATTAATGTGTATCTTTGTATCACTCAAATACGAAAGATAATTGATCATTAGATAATTATTAATTTGTTACTTGATATATTAAAGGTAACAAGATTTTATAAGTTGCCATCTCATAAACCCCGCCCGGGTAATTGTTCCTAAAGAACGATCTGAGTAAAAAGCAACAAATAAATCATATGATATATATTATAATTCATAAGCTTATGAGCCTTTTTGAAAGGTATTGTTATCAGGATCCTAATGTAAGCAAAACTTGAGTTATAAATAAATTCACTTTCTCTAAATCAACTCTGTAAGAGTCTAATATATCTAATGAAACACAAGTCTATGAAATGACTAAATTCACTGAAATGGAATAAATCTCAACAGAGATACAAGTATATTGAAGTTGAGAAAATTTCTATACGAGTCTATGAAATGACTAAATCCATTGAAATGGAAAGAAATCTCAACAGAGATACAACTATATTGAAATTAAGAAAATTTCTATAAAGTCCATATAATGACTAAATCCATTTAAATGAAAGAAATCTCAATAGAGATTCAAGTATATTGAAATTGAGAAAATTTCTATAAATTATATAAGAGAAATGTGGAATCATAAAGAAACAATTATTGATGATGTATTTTTATACACAGTAGCACTACTGAAATTATAAATGATAATTATGATATTCATAATACCAATGATTGTATACAAAAGGCATGAGTGGCCTAAGTGAAAATAAGCAATTTAAGAAAAATTGACTTGATATGCCAAACATAAAGTATTTAGACCAATAGTACTCCAGACACTTGTAGATGTCAAACTAGTTGGATACTAATGGGTCTTTATACAGAAAACGTAATGAGAAAAACGAGATCGTGAGATATGAGGCACGACTCGTAGTACAAGGTTTCTCATAGAAACTTAGTATTCAATAGTGATGAATACAATTACGTTTCGAATTTTTGATAAATTTGGCTGCCTTTACAAGGCTTGAAATATGTCCTCTAGACGTAGTAATCATTTATCTATATAATTCACTCAATGCAGATATTTATGATCCCGGAAGGATTTAAAATGCTAGAAGCATGTAAATCGAGATCTTGTAATCTATATTTGATGAACATACAAAAATCCTTATATGGATTAAAAACAATCTGGACGGATGTGATATAACCGTCTCAGTAAATATCTGATAAAATAATGGTATAATAATTATATTATATACCCAAGTGTCTTCGCAAAGAAATCAGAATACGAATTTACTATATTCAAAACATATGTTAATGATATGAATTTAATTGGAGCTCCTGGAGAGCTCTTAAAAAATCTTGAAAACTCTTGAATTTTGGTAAATGAGTTTAAAATGAAAGACATGGGAAAAGAAATATTGTCTCGACCTAAAGGTTGAGCATAGATTAAATGGAATGTTTGTCCATTAATCAGAATATGTTGAAAAGATTTTGAAAAAGATTCCATATGGATTAGTGGTGGCAAAACAGGTTGGCCCGGCCCATTGGGCCCGGGCCCGTTAAGCCCGTTTACGTAATGGGCCGAGCCAAGCTCAGCTTGTTATGGGAGACGGGTCGGGCCGGCCTGACCTGTTTGGAGAAAGGTTAGGCCGGGTCGGACCCAGGGCGGGCCTATGGCGGGCTGGCCCGTTAAGGCCTAAACGAGCCCTTAACGGGCCGAGCCCAACAGGCTTCGAATTTTATTTTTTTTAAACATTTTATTTATACAATATTATTTTTTATACATTGTAATAATTTTGTGTAATTATTAGTGTAATAAGTTTAATATGAAATATAACATTTTTCATTTCATACAACACTTAATTAGTTTTCGATGAATAATATTTTTGTAATTTCTTATTAAATTTGTGGTGAAAAGTATAAATTACAAATCATGATTGCCTCATTAAAAACCTTACCAAGAAAAACCCAATGAGATAAAAACTTGGTAAGGGAAAAAGAGTGCAATCAGAAAAAAAAAAATTTAAGTATTTACAATTAAGTATATGTAGAGACTAGAGAGTGGGAGGTATGTAAATATATAATATATAATGTATAGTGTATAGTATATTAGTATAATAGTATACAGTATATAAATAATGTATTAAATAATTAAAATAAATTACAAAATAGTTGAAAGAGTGAGTGAGAGATGTTGGAGATTGTAGAGAATAGAGAGAATAAGAGAGTAGGGATTAGGGAAGTAAAGAAAATGTAGAGAATGAGGTGAGAGTGATGGGGTATTTATAGGAAAATGTTAGGTTAGGGTATAATTGGAAAAAATTGTAAAAGATTTTTAAAAAATGTAATTTTTAAAAGTTTTGGATATTTTTTTCCTCCCCCAATGGTCACCTGGCATATCAAATAAAGTATATTAATTATATTGGGGCATATGTGCATTGTACTCTTTTTCCTTCCAATCAGGTTTTTGTCCCATTCGGTTTTCCTGATAAGATTTTAATGAGGCAATTATCTAAGCACACCCAAAAATCTTTTGGTTCATGAAAATCATCATAAATATTACATTGATTCAGTAGGTATATATGTTATCTTGATCAAAAATATCATTGTAAATATTACTTTGATCTTGCTAATCATCGTATATATGTTACTTTGATCCAGAAGATCACCATAAATATTACTTTGATCCGACTGATCAATGAATATCTTTGCTTAGGTTTTTATCCCACTGGATTTTCCCTAACAAAGTATAAATGTGAGAAATGTCTTAAAAAAAACATTAACTATTGATATATTTGCATTGTACTCTTTTTTTACTTCGATCAGGTTTTGTCCCACTGGGTTTTCCTGACAAGGTTTTTAACGAGACAATCAAGGGGAGCAAAGTTCAGAACGGACAAATGTGCACTATACTCTTTTTCCCTTCGTTTAGGTTTTATCCCACTAGGTTTTCCTGACAAGGTTTTTAATGAGATGGTTTTTAATGTCCAACCCCATTAATCATTGTATACTTTTTACCTAGGTTTTATCCCATTGGGATTTTCCCTAGAAAATTAATACATATGGTATAAATCCAAGGGGTAGTGTTATAATATATGTGGCTTTTACCATATGTGTTATACACACAAATATCTCCTATAATATCTCCCTAAATATCTCCCATAATATCTCCTCACTTGCTTCATGATTAAGTTAAACAATTTGCCAATATATATGGCTTTCTTTGTAATTGTTTGGGTTGGCTGATAATTCAATACAAAAGTAATTTCTCTCATCTCTCTCTCAATTATCTTATTAATTGTTCTTTAACTGTTCTTCATCTATTTTATTCTTCTTTTCTTTTACAACAATATATATATATATATATTCACCACTTTGTCCCAATAGATTGTTCAAAGGGGACAAAATTATTTTGTCCAAATAGCTTATCAAAAGGGACGAAATTCAATTTTCGTCCCTAAATTAAAATTTAAAAAAAAAAAAAAAAAGGGTTTCGTCCCTATTGGTACTCTTTAGGGTCAAATTTGAATTTTCGTCCCAATAAACTTATTGCGACCCACTTGGGGCGATGTAATTTGGGATGAATTTTTTTCATCCCAATAGGTCTCTAAAGACGAATTTTGGGGTGATTATATGCATAATTGCATTAAAACTGAAAAAATATATATATAATAATAACACCACACACCCTTTGACCAGTTGACTAATGTCCAAAAATAAATAAATAAATAATAATAATAATAATAATAATAATAATAATATAACAATAATAAATAATAAATAATTATAATTATAATGGATGGTGGAGATTCAATCTGAAAATTTGGAAATATATATATATATATATATATATTTTTTTTTTTTTGTTATTCTTTTCCAGATCTCTTCGAATCTAGAAGTTTTCATATTTAAGGAAATTGGTTATTAATATATATCATAAACCTCCGCCATATGTGTTACGTTGTAAACTACAACCCCAAAACACACGTATCGACTAATGGGATGGAATTGGAATAGTTATAACTAAATAACTATGACTTTCAAATATTTATTATTATTATTATTATTATTATTATTATTATTATTATTATTATTATTTTATTTTTATTTTTATTTTTATTTTTTATTATTATTATTATTTATTATTATTACTATTTTTTTATTTTTTTTATTTTTTTATTTTTATTTTTTTATTATTATTATTATTATTTTTTTTTTTTTTTGGCATTAGTCAACTAATCAAAGGGTGTGTGGTGTTATTATTATATTTTTTTCAGTTATAATGCAATTATACATACAATCAAGGTATGTAAGTGCAATTTGCCTTAGGCGTCCATCTCCCCTTCCGTCACTTGTTGCCAATTTCAGATAGTTCAAGGGGTTTAGTGAGCATCTTAAGAATTCATAGGGCACATTAGAAATTTGCGAACAATTTAGGGGGCAGTAGTACCATTTACTCTATATAATATAGGGCTCTAAAATGTTTTAGCACTCTTTACTCATCTACTTTTGGAAATAACACCAACTTAATAATTTAAGTTTTAATAGAACCAAAAATGTGTTTCTAACAAAAATACCCTTAAAATACAATCACAATAATAAGTCTCGCACTTTTTTCATCCGAGACTTATTTTGGTCCTTCCGTGACTTACTAAGTAATGCAAAAAAAATAAAAATAAAAATAAAAATAAAAAATTTGGGCAATAAGTCTCGGGTAGGTAGGCACCCGAGACTTATTGCCAAGCCCTTTTCTTTTTCATTTTTTTTTATTTATTTAAATGTTTTCTTCATCGACCTCCAATAGATGTCTTTTTGACCTCCATTGGAGGTCGTTTTTCTAACCTCCAATGGAGGTCATTTTTCGACCTCTATTTGAGGTCAAACAGACCCCCATTGGAGGTCTGTTTAAACTCCATTGATTGTCACCTCCATCAATGGAGGTTTTTGAAAAATAAAATTCAAAGGTAGAAAAAATAATAAATGTAAAAATGGAGGTATTTCTGTCCATCACCAAACTTTGGTGTCATTTAAACTCTAATTATTAAGTTGGTGCTAGTTCCAAAAATAGAGATGTAAATAGTATTATTTATCCCTACTCTCTATACAAAATATTTGCATAAGTGATGATGGCATTATGACAATTTCACTTAAACGACAAACGTGTAACTTTTTTCTATTTTTGTCTAAGGCTAGGCTAGGCGAGGTCAAGTCTCTGTTAGCATTATATATATACTTACTATTTACATAAACATGAATAAACGTGTACCTGGAAGCGCATCAAAAAATTTACTATAACCGGTTAGTAATAAGAGAGTCTTATACTCTCTTCTCATCTTTCTCTGAACACTTAATGGGAAGGTGAAATATTCTTAATTACAAATGTGATACATGAGTGATAGTAGAGGCCCCCTATATATACTGTTACTTACATAAATCCTTACCCATAAAGGATTCATAATCCTAATGGGAAGCTAACCCAAAAGGAACCATAATCCTAAGAGAGAAAACCAAAAGTAACCATCCAAAACATTAAACTTTTGTTTATAACCACTTTTGAAATTATAATTGTTAATAACCACTTTTTTGAGAAATTACCTCAATACCCACATATATAAGCACTAAAAACCAAAAACATGAGCAGTGGAGATTAACAATTAAAGAGAGAAAAGGAGAAAAGAGAGAAAAGAGAGAAAGAGACATTGTTGCTGAGAGAGAGCCGAGAGAGAAGAGAGAAAGAAGAGATGTCGCAGGGAGAGAAGAGGGCGTCGTCATCATTGCCAGAGCAACCGGAAGAGAAGAGGACACCATCACAGCCTGGAGACAAACCCACCATTCTCTTCTCACTTGACATTTTTATTGCGATTTCATGTTAAGAACATGTTTAGGGAATAATAAATGTTGAAATGTATCAATTTTGGGGGTTGATTGAGTTGAGGTCTGGTATTTTGGATGATTTAAGACTGGATGTTGGAGTTTCGTTTGAAAAAAAAAAACTTGAAAGCGTGAAATCTTCAACAAACTTGAAATGTTTTACGAAAACTTGAAATCATGCTTTAAATCTCTAACATAAAACTTGAAATTTTCTAAATCTCGAACCAGTGAAACTTGAAATTTTCTGGAAAAAAACTTGATTGAAGTCTTATCCAGAAACTTGTCAACATTTCAAGTTTTTACATAAGATTTCAAGTTTTCGAACCAGTGGACTTGAAATCTTCTGGAAAAAACTTGAAACTTTATTTAATTTGATTATTCATAAAAACACACAAAAGTGATGCAATAACACTAAACTCACGTTAAGGTCACTGTTTGCAACTCAATTAATGAACAAATTAAAGATATTTACACACCAAATACCGATTTAGAGCAAATTCAAATTTTTGTTTCAAGTTTTCACTTTTTTAAATCTTCAACGTGATTCTGAAATCAAACCATCCTCTAATTAGTTGATTTACAGGAATAACAATGATTCGGCCATATTGGTGTTCGATTTGCAGGAAGAGGAACAACGATCGGAAATCGTTGATGAAGAATGAACAAAGAAGAAGGAAGAAGATGGTGAATAGTGAAGAAGAGGATGAGAAAGAGAAAAATAAACAAAACAAAATAGAAATATTAATTTGGGGGCATCTTGGTAATTTATGGACACCCACTGAATTTTTTTTCAAAACATAGTTATTAACAATTAAAGTTTCGTATGTGGTTAAAAACGAATTTTCGATATTTAGAGTAGTTATTTTTAGCAATTTCCACTAATCCTAATAGGATTATTACCAAACTCACACATATATAATAGTTAGACCTGGCATGGTTCCGATTAGAACCGCCGAAAAAAATCAGAACCGGAATCGGAACCGGAACCTGAACCGGAGTCGACGGTTCCGGTTCCGGTTCAGTGGTTTGGTCGAACCGGCGGTTCGACGAATTAAAAAATATTTTTTTTTTTTTTTTTTTTGGGTTGCCGTTGGAACCCAACGATCGGCTGACATCAGCCGACCGTTTGGCCCAACGGTCTACTGACGTCAGCAGGCCGTTGGGGTCCAACGGCTACCCCTTTTAAAAAAGAAAAAAAAAAAAATTCTTTTCTATAAATAGCCCCCCCCCCCCCCCCCCCCCCCCCCCCCCCTTCGTTTTTCCTCACACCAATTTCTTGTCAATTCTCTCTAATTTCTCTCCAACACTCTCAACTCTCAAGTGATAAGTCTCTCAATCTCCAAGTTTCCAAGGTTTTTAATATTTATTTCATTTTTTAATTATTTTATTTGAAATTAATTTTATTTCCAATTTGCAATTTATTTTATTTTCAATTAATTTTATATCCAATTTATTTTATTTGCAATTTATTTTATTTCCAAATTCCAATATATTTTATTTTCAATTAATTTTATATCCAATTTATTTTATTTGTAATTTATTTTATTTTCAATTAATTTTAATTGCAATTTATTTTATTTGCAATTTATCTTATTTCCAATTTATTTAATTTCCAATTAGTCAATTATTCTTCTAAGTTCTAAGTTTCCAATTTTCTCCCAAATTTATTTTTAAATGGCAAGTGGAAGTGGTGGAAATGGAAGGGGTCACGGCCGTGACGGTCCTAGGCGTTCGATTTCAATGAAAGGTAAGGGTACTATGATCAATAATCTCGATCATAACAACCCCACCTATCACGAATATCTGCAACGTCGGACCTATGCTGAAGACCTAGGCCTAAATATTCCTAATCCCCCTCTTATAATTTCTAAACCCGATCCCAATGACACCACCCCCAATTTGACAAGCCAGTCAGAAAATATGCCTGATATTGATACACCTCCGGATTTGGGTTTTGATACACCGGAAGTGGATCTAAAAAGGGAGGAAGATCTGATACAGAAGCATAGCAAATTTGATCTCTTCGTCAAACATATGAAAAAAATTAGGAATGAAGATGGAAGCATTACAGTAGCTTGCAATTACTGCAACAAAGTATATAAATGGAGCAGATTCGGAGGATATGGCACTTATTGGAAGCATATTGAAGTCAAACATCCAGACGCAGTGATCAGAATGAGGTCACAAACACAAATTCCCAGGTACGCTACTCCTAACCAACAATTATTTCGTTATAATGATGAACAAAATAGAGAAGAATTAGCTAGGATGGTAGCAGTAGAACATTTATCATTCAGTTTTGGTGAGGGGGTTGGCTTTATTAACTATTGTCGACGAGCATTAAACCCTGCTGCATGCCGTGTCCCTAGATCCACGCTCACACAAACACTTGAAAAGATTTATGTGAGAGACAAAAAAAAGTTAGAAAAATATTTTGAAAAATATAATGGTCGTGTTACCGTATGTGCCAACATATGGACTGACCATTGACAATCGCATTCATACTTGGGTGTCACTTGCCATTTTATGGATAATGCATGGACAATCCAAAAAAGAATTCTTGCTTTTAGAGTTTTTGATGATTCACACAATGCTCAAAATATTTTTAGACAGCTTAGAATTATTTTTTCAGAGTATAATATTGAAAACAAAATTTTTGCAATTGGTTTTGATAATGCTTCTGCCAATACCGCTGCTATTCCACTTTTAATTGATTTATGCAAACCCTTTCTTGGTGGTACATTTTTTCATCAAAGATGTGCATGCCATGTTTTAAATATATGTGTTCAAAAAGGATTAGAAACTCTTCAATGTTTTATTGAACCTATTAAAAAAGCCCTAATGTTTTTATGGAGAAATCCTTCTACAATGAAAGCATGGGCAAGATATTGTAAACAAAATGGTAGACGTGCCATTAAATTTGCTCGTGATGTTCCAACACGTTGGAATTCTACTTATAAATTGCTTGCTCAAAGTTATGAGTATAGGGATTTATTAGTTTCTTTTATTCAATTTCATGTTCCTAACATTCAACTTTTTGAAGCTCATTGGGATGCTTGTTACAATGTTTTCAATTTATTAAAAGTTTTTCATAATGCTACACAAAATTTATCTAAAATTTATTTTCCTACAACACATTTATTTGTTATTGAGAGTATTAATATTGCTGGTGCATTTTTTTATTGTGAATCTGACCAAGCAATAAAGGAAGCCGTTAGTGCTATGAAGTAAAAATGGTTAAATTATTATACGGATTTTCCAAATATTTATTCGATTGGTATGATTTTTGATCCACGACACAAATTACAATCTTTGTCTTATTATCTAGACGGTTATTATGGCAAAGAAGGTTTAAATATTGAATATGATGTTGAAGCATGTTGTGGTAGAGTTAAAAAATTATTGTATGATTTATATGATGAATATGTTACGTTTTATGGATCCGGTACTTCGAACGTAGATGTTACTCGAACAAAAACTGCATCTCAGCCTCCATCATCCTCCTCTGGATTTATGAATTTAGGGTATAGTATGTTCTCAAAAAAAAACCAAAAACCAAGATGTTCTTCATCAAGCTCCGATTCGCATGCCGAGCTTGAATCTTATCTAGCTTCATCTTGTGAGTTTCCTGAAGAATTTGACCTCTTAAAATATTGGAATGACGCTACAAAGTACTATCCAATTATGGCTATGATAGCCAAAAATATTTTTTCAACACCGGTTTCTACTGTGGGGTGGAACAAGAGTTCAGCGCCGGGGGGAATATCTTGGATGAAAAACGCTCGTGCTTGACTCCAAAAGCACTACAGATACAGGTTTGTGTTGACGACTGGACGAAAGCGGAATACAGACAACAAGAAATCCAACAAGAACCAACATACGATTTCTTTAAAGACGACAATCCCGAAGCGGGCGAAGGCTCTGGAGCAAGCTGAGCAGCGGAACCGTAAATCTGTAAATCTGTAATAAAATGTATGAGAACTACGTGGCCTTTGATTCCTCTAAACCCCCCTAAGAGGATACGTAGGCAACTTAATTGTGGTAAAAATTAAGTGCAAGGCTAATAACTTTACATTTTTTTTTAGTTTTATTTTATTTTAATTTAATTTTGTAATTTGTCATTTATTTATTTTATGTTATTTTTGAAATTTGGGTGACTCAATTTCCAAATACCCAATGAAATGTAAATTGTAATTTTGTTTACTTTTATTTTAATTTAATTTTGTAATTTGTCATTTGTTTATTTTATTTTATTTTCGGTTGGATACTCGGATGACGATGATCTAACTTCCAACATCCAATGAACTTATGAACCCAATGAATTTTATTTTGTAATTTGTTATTTATATATTTTATTTTATTCAATTACAATCTACAACTTATAAGTTACAAGTTAGAACTTAAAAAGATTTTTTTTTCTTTGTTAAAAAAATAATTATAAAAAAAATAAAAAATAAAAAATAAATAAATAAATTCCGGTTCAAAACCGCCGGTTCCACTAAACCTTGGAACCGGAACCGGAACCGGACCGGAACCGTGCCACGTCTAATAATAGTCCCATACCATATCCTAGATAAATAATATGTAGCTGTGGTGCACCAAGCTAGCAAATATTGATCACATTAGTAATGGGTTTAAATCGGTCACCTCTCTTACTTAAGCATTCCAATAATTCGGTTTTTATAAACTCAAAATTATATTGTCATATACTATTTACAATTTTATAAAAATCTTACATAGTTTACACATGGCTATGCGGCCTATGCCTATGATTATAGGCGGATAGTAAAATGTTAGTAAATCATTCATTATTAACAGCACTGACGTGTACATCATTGTACCTATAAAATCTCATTAATAGATGTTGAAGTAATATACACTACTATTTCCCTTATTATTGCTATGGTAAATGGAAGTTGACGAAGATGATAATGAATAGTACTTTCTACACATCACGATTTCAAAGTTTTGCTCAAATTAAAAACTATTACAAAAACTACCGGCCCCATGTAATATAATTTGAAGAATTTCATCTAAAAAAAAGCAAGCCTAGAGATCATGGGCCTCCAAAATATTTGAAAAAGATACAAATAACATTGTATTTCATATATATATACAATTTTTCTATTGTCAGTTCGTCCTGATATAAAATATATCAGGACGAAGAATATGGACCATTAGATTTACATATTTTGACTCAAAGTGTATGCATTTGTCAAAACTTCTCCATAATTTATGATCCACATTCTTCGTCCTGATATATTTTATATCAGGACAAATTGATAGTAGAAAGACTATATATATATAACTTTCAATTTAGGTAATACTTACTTTAATTTTGGTAAGGATCTTGATGAAATCACATCCATTTTTATGAATTTTGATATGTATATTTTATGGATGATAAGTTTATTGAAATCTATAAATAAAATTTGAGAATTTTTCAAGTACTACAACTATTTTTTTTTTTTAATTTTATTATATTTCTCCCACTTTTCCGGTTCCTTCATTTTTATTTTTTTTTAAATATTGGAATAAATAGTTCTATTGTTTAAAAATTATCAAATTTTATTTATTCGTAGATTTCATTAAACTTATCATCTACAAAAATTAAATTAAATTAAAAAAAATCATAAAAATCAATTTGATTTCTTTAAGGTCCTTACCGTAAAGTAATAGATCTCTCACTTAAAAGTTCCTTTTACATATATATATATATATAAGAGGACTTTTAAATGAGAGATCCATTACTTCTCTAAATTTAAACCCTATATACATGTTGCTAATTTAGAGAGAAGAGCTTACCTTTTGGTGAGACTGATTTACCACATCACTTGTGTGTCTATTCATACCACACTATGCGATTTGAAAGTATTATATGATTAAATAAGCCTATTATATCATTGTTAGCTCACTCAACCTAAGTTTTTGTCCTTCTAAAATGAAAGTATCGGCTTCATTCCTATTGATGTTTAGAATAGTTTTCTGTATATTGATTCTTGAATAATGGTGATGTACATATTCAAGAGAGCTTGAAGACGCTTAGTTCAAGTGAACTTGTGATTCCTAAAGATTAGAGAGAACTAATTTAGAGATAATTACAAGGAATTATACTAAGGGATAAATACAAAGATAATACAATTCTATTTAACCTAGGTACCTTTACACACCCCCGTAAGATAGTGGGCATATCTGAAACACTAATCTTGGACCATAATTGGCAGAATCTTGTCCTGGAAAGGGGTTTGGTAAGAAAGTCAACGAGTTGATCAGAGGACGAAACATGTGATATTCGTAACTGATTGCTTTGGACCTTTTCTCTAACAAAGTGGAAATCAATGACAATGTGTTTCATCCTTGAGTGAAAGACGGGATTCAAGCACAAATAGGTGGCACTGATGTTGTCACAGTATATTGTCGGGGGATTGGAGCTCGTGACAAGCATCTCTCTTAAGAGAGAGGAGAGCCAAGTTACCTCTGAGGCAATGGTGGCAACGGCCATGTATTCGACTTCAGTAGAAGATCTGGCAACTAAGCATTGTTTGCAAGAACACCAGGAGATAGCATTTGACCCAAGAAAGACGACATATGCATTTGTGGAGGTGTGGTCATCTTGATTACTTGCCCAATCTGCGTCAGAAAACGCATGTAGTGATACCGGCGAGTTGCGACGCAGCACCAAACCGTGGCCAAGTGTCCCACGCAAGTAGTGTAGGAGACGTTTTGTGAGGGACCAGTGTCCTGTTTTTAGGCGATGCATGAATTGTGCAAGTTTGTTCACAACGAATGCGATGAGATAGATATTGTAAGGTGCCAATTACCTGACGAAACTCAGTGGCATCTGTGAGGGAAGTACCATCAAGTAGTGTAAGAGTGTGATCTGTAGGAAGAGGAGTAGCCATCGGTTTGGAGTCAATCATCTTGGTGCGAGTGAGAAGATTAGTCACGTATTTTTGCTGAGAGAGAAACAAGCTAGCCGAGCATGGAATTACTTCAACTCCAAGAAAATATGATAGAGCGCCAAGATCCTTAATGGAGAAGCGTCGCAACAAATGTGTCAACAAGTGCACCATCATATATCATCAACTTACACTAACAAAAAAATCACACACCCGTTAGCATTGAAGATGAATAATGAGGTGTAACTATGATATCATCAACTTACACCAACAAAAAAATCACACACCCGTTAGCATTGAAGATGAATAATGAGGTGTCGGAGTGAGAATTAACAAACCCATTTTGGATAAGAAATTGTCGAAGTTCATTATACCACGCCCGAGGTGCCTGTTTGAGACCATATATGGCTTTCTTGAGATGACAGACATGAAGTGGAAGCGTGAGATCCATGAATCCGGGTGGTTGTGCCATAAATACATTCTCAGCTAAATGGCCCTAAAGGAATGAGTTGTTCACATCCAATTGGCGAAGAGACCACCCTCGCGATACCGCAATGCTCAGTAGAACTCGGATTGTGGTAATCTTGAGTCTTGACTACAGGACTGAAAGTGTCAGTGTAATCCACACCAACAACCAATCAAGCTTTGTACTTGGAAATAGAGCCATCCGGAGACCGTTTTATACGAAATACCCATTTGCACCCCACT
Source organism: Acer yangbiense (assembly GCA_008009225.1). Classification (NCBI taxonomy): domain Eukaryota; kingdom Viridiplantae; phylum Streptophyta; class Magnoliopsida; order Sapindales; family Sapindaceae; genus Acer; species Acer yangbiense. The sequence continues at coordinate 23,618,506 of CM017763.1, forward strand.
GTGTTGTATGACGGGTGTGAGGGAACCAAGTTCCATGTTTCATTCCGAATAAGAGCATCAAATTCTTCAGACATGGCGCGTCTCCATTCCGAAAATTTTAGAGCTTGAGACACACATGAGAGCTCAGTTTAAGTAGGCTAAAGAACACTTATGAGAGATAATTTTGTGAGAGGCTTGTGAATATTATTCTTTGACCTAGTTACCATAGGATGGGTGGCAGTTAGTGCAGTTTCAGGTGCAGCAACGGGGGCTGTTGGTGAGCTATCAAGTGCGATGGAGGTGGCTACTGGTGCGCTGTCAGGTGCGGTAAAGGTGGCACAGCTACTGTCAGGTGCAACAATGGAGTCACGGCAGCCTGCAATGATAATTGCAATGGTGGAATAGGGTGCAATAACAAGCGACTGTGAAGGAGATAGGGCCGCAGCTTGTGCTCGGGAGTTATAGAGAGAAGTCTGACGAGGCATCTCATGCACCGCTGGTCATATGGAGGAGTTAGCATGGTAGACGGGAATGGTCACTGTGGGAGAGGTAATGGATAACCAGAGATCACATGTAGTGGGATCGGGCCGAGGAAGACTCTTGTGTAGTGTGTGGTATAGGAAAACTGATTCAACGAAGTTGACATGACGCGACACAAACACACGATTGGTCTCAAGGTTTAGGCAATGGTACACGCTCTGTGATAACGAGTATCCTATGAAGATGCATGATTTCGACCTAGACTCTAACTTATGATTATTGTATGGTTTAATCCAAGGATAACATAAACACTCAAAAACACGTAGTTTGGCATATGACAGACGCACACTAATTTTTTTTTTCTTTCAAAAAGTGATATCATGTATAACAGGGGTGTGGGCATCCTATTAATTAGGTACATAGTAGTTGTGAATACCTGGGACTAGAATGTAAGTGGTAATGAGGCATGGATGAGAAGTGATAAACCTATCTCTACTATGTGTCTGTGACGTCGCTCGGAGACACCATTATGTTCCGGCGTGTGAGGTGGTGTAGTGAAGTGAGAGATGCCATGATTTACAAGGGTATGCCTTAGTGCGATGTATTTGCCACCATTTTCACTATACAGCGAGATGATGGAGTGTTTAAAAAAAATTCAACCAAGGCTTTAAAACGAATAAAAACTGCATGGACATCAGATTTATTTTTTAAAGGATACATCCACATGTATTTAGTAAAGTGATCAACAAATAGCACATAGTACTTGTAGCCATCTCTAGAGAGAATTGGATAGCTCCAAACATCTGAATAGATGACTTCAAGTGGTTTGAAACTGAGAGCAGTTGAAGTTGAAAAAGGCAATTTGTGAGTTTTATTAATATGACATGCACTATTTGAATTGCTAGATTTATTTGACAACACGACAGACAAAGCTTGGGAAGACACTAACTTAGAGATAATTCTTGATGACGGATGGCCTAAGTGGTGATGCCAGTCACAAATTGTGGCTTTGACACTAGAGAAGGCGATGATGGCGGTGTTTCCGGCCGAGCATGAGATGGCCACTCATAGACTCCATTCCTAGTCCAGCCTTGCATGAGCCGCGCCCCCGTACGGAGATCTTTCACAACAAAAGAAAAGGGTAAAAATTCAACAGCAACTTGATTCGTGACACAAAATTTTGAGACCGAAATCAGATTTTTAGTCATATTTGGCACACATAAAACATCAGTTAGTAAAAAAGACGAAAATTTAAAGGGTAAGTGGAGAGATCCAGTATGTGTTATATTCAAACCTAAGCCGTCACCAATCATGATCTCATTGGAACCATCATACAGAGAGTGCATGGAGAGATTTTAGAGGTCCGCAGTGATGTGGTGAGATGCGTCGGAGTCGAGAAGCCATTCAGGCGTGGTGGTCGACGAAGCAACGAAGTGGGCTCACAGCTGCCATTGTTTTGGCGGTTGACTGTGCTGGTTCGGCTGGTGGAGCAGTTGGTGTGACTGATGGAGCTGGTTCAGCTGGTGTGGTCGAGTTGATGTGAAGCTATATGTAAGGCATCGTTTGGCAATGTATCATTGTTCTCCACAGAGTTGACAGAAGCTCCGATATGGTCGTGGCCTGTTTGGTTGATTCCAAGTGGAGTTTCTAGGATTCGCAAAGGAGAGATCAGCTGACCTGTTGGAGTTGTTTGGAGTGAAATTAGCCGACCGGAATGCTCTACTATTGTTGTTGTTGTGTCGGTTGTAGGTAGATTGGTGACCACCAGAGTAAAGTTTGGCAACATAGTTGGCAGTGATGGGAAGTTTTTGATTTCTTGTGATCTCTTGTTTCAGAATGGCCTCCGAATTGAAAAGTTTTTCATGGAGTTCTTCAAATGTAATTGGTGAGTCACGGGCACGAACAGCTGATGATATGTCTCTGAATTCATCACCCGGGCCATTTAGGATTTTTACTGTTAAGTATTCAAAATTCTCTGGTGCGTCGAGCATGGCCAGTTCATCTGCGATACTCTTTGCATGTTGCATGTATTCAGTGATGGATTAAGTACCTTTGGTGATGTTAGTGAGCACACCTTTGAGATGCATGATGTGTCCTCTGGAGGGTTTTACATAGGTGTTGGCGAGTGCAGTCCATGCATCATATGAAGTTTTGGCAAAAGCGATAAACGGGATGATGGACAGGGATATGGATCAAGTACTGCGTTTAGCAATAGTTGATCTTGTATAATCCACACGTGATGGGTTGGATTTGGTGCGGTAGACGTTGGTGAGGCATTGTCGCCAGTTGTGGTGGTGGCCGGAGGGCATGGTCGTTGTCCGTCAATGAAACCCATGAGATCAAACCCAACAAGAAGGGTGTGGAATTGGAGTTTCTAGGAGCGGTAGTTTGTTGCTGTGAGCTTCAGCGGTGCTTGTGCAACGATGTTGATGGAGATGATCGTGTTTGCGGAAGAGGTCATGTCGTGAGACGAGGAGGAGGAGGAGATGACCGTGACTGAGTTGGAAGAAGAAAAAGCGGCGGCGGTCATGTTGGATCGGTGGACTCTTTTGAGGTATGAACGCTCTGATACTATATTGATGTTTAGAATAGTTTGGGATAAATACAAAGATAATACAATTCTATTTAACCTAGGTATCCTTTACACCTATCTTCGACCACATTTTTTGAGTGACTGATTTTGGAGCTTATCACAAATTCACAATGTTAGTAACTAACATAATCCAATTGATTTCGTCTTCCTATAATTAATTATATCAAAGTAAAACCCAAATAAAATTAAACTCCTCAAAAATCTTAATACAGGTAAGATTCAATTTCAAAACTTTTTGTGTAACTATTAGAGATTTCACCTATTAGAGATTTCACCTAGTTAAATATCACGACCAAACTAAAATAAATACATTTTAGTCTTTAAAGCAAAGAGCTGATCAAGATTTATAAGTTATAACATGGGAAACATTCTTAACATATATATGGTTGAAGATTCCTTCAAAAAAAAAATAATAATAATAATGGCTGAAGATATATTTAGTGACTTCACTGATTATTTTCATTTGGTTTAATTCCAAAAATTTACCGCATATAAAAGAAATCCTCTATTTAAAATTTCAACTTTAATGTATATGTTTATAAAGATATTATTTAAGATAAACTGATATCTAGTATTGTTCACAATTATGTAACATCGAAATTTATAACTCTACTAATATTGTACCAATCATATAACTGTGCTGACGAGATGAGATTGGTTCGATGGTAAACCCCTCGCACATGTACCACAGGGTTACGGGTTCGAGTCCTGCCCCTCCAAAAAAAAAACCCAAATTTATAATGTAATACTTCAAAAAAAAAAAATCATATAACTGTGCTCTATCATGTACAGAGATGTAAATCAGATCAGATAATCTAGATCCGATACGATCTGAATCCAATCCATAGTTTCGGACAAAAAAAAAATCCGAATTAAAAATACCCGAATCCGGTCGGTTCTCAAATATTGTATATAGGAAAATACTGTGCAGATAGGATAAATTTGAATCTTTTTTTTTTTTTTTTTTGGAAATTGGATCCAAAATATCTAATTCGAAATAAATTTGGAAAATGAAAAAAAAAAAAAAACAAGGATTTATTTTTAGACAAAAAAAATTACAAAAACATATTTACATTATTTTTTTAATTAATTTTTTACAATGTTTTGTATTGTGAAGAATAGAAAAAAAAATATGATTTTTTTTTAAGCCCAAAATACGTTCCCAAAAATATTTTATTCCGATCTGGAAAAAATCCGAAAACAAATCTGATTTCTATCCAAACCCGAATCTGAAAATAATCCGAATTCAAATCCGAATCCAAAGTTTTAATCCGTAATTAAGAATCCGATCTTGTCCGAATTTCGGATTAGAATACAATTGTTTTACAAAATTTTATTCGAAAAAAATTGAATTTTCTGATTTCAATCTATTTTACATCACTAATCATGTCATTTTGATCCTTTATATAAATCAACTTTTTTCAAGGGGTTTAGCTATGGTACTCAAGAAAAAGTGTTGGTATGACACCAATCACTTTTGGGAACAACTCTATGGTTCACTCCAATAAGAAAGTGGTTTTTAAATATTGAAGTTATTCCCAAAATTAATTCAGAACTAACTTTGAGTTATTCCCAAAATTTGTTGCTATCATACCCATATAGGTATCATAGCCAAACCCCTCATTAATATGCTTTTCTGATTGTCTTTGTTATGATGTTTAAATTCATCAAAGGGTTTGGCTATGATACCTATATGGGTATCATAGCAACAAGTTTTGGGAACAACTCAAAGTTAGTTTTGAATTAATTTCGGGAATAACTTTAAGAGTGGTGCTATTGGCACCCCACTACTGAACTCACTACAAAAAAAAAAAGGGCTATTAGGACTTTTTTTTTCGTCCCAATAGGTCTATTGGGACGAATTTTATTCGTCCCAAATTCCGTCGCCTCAGGTGGGTCGCAATAGCTTCTTTGAGACAAAAATTGAAATTCGTCCCTTAAAACTACCTATAGGGATGATTTTTGTTCGTCCCCTTTGACGATCTGTAGGGACGAAATATTTCGTCCCATTATATAAATTTTTGTCCCTTTAGATAACCTATAGGGACAATTTTTGTTCATCCTCTTTGAAAACCTATAGGGACGAAATATTTCGTCCCATTAGATAAATTTTCGTCCCTATAGGGACGAAATAAAAATAAAAAATAAAAACAAAAGAATTGTTGCCTACTAAAGCCACGCCCACCCAACACAAATTACAAATAATATATGTTATCATTGGGTGTTGAACCCAACTCGCCCACGCCCACCCACCAACCTTATCCACCTTGTTGCTGCTTTGAACATGACAATAAAAGCATAATTTTTATATATAACCTCTAATTGTTATTAAATTTTTATTGAATTTTTTTCAATCAAAATTTTATTTGTAGATCGATTCCACTAATTTAAATTTTATTTTTATTTGATAAACAAATTGATATTAAAAAACATTTATTATAACATTTAATTAAATTATTTTTTTTAAATCATAAATTGTCAGATCAAATGGTCAATTGTTAATAGTACTCGGAATTAGACATGACCCCGGTTCCGGTTCTCGACTCGGAACCAATGGTTTTGGTTTTCGATTTGAAACCAGCGGTTTCGGTTTTCGATTCAGAATCAACGGTTTTGGTTTCGGTTCCGGTTCCGGTTTTAGTTCCAGTTCCGGTTCCGGTTTTAGTTCCAGTTCCGACGGTTCGGTTTTTTTTTTTTTTTTAATAATAGAAAACCTCTCAAGACTAATAGTTATTGATCCTTATGAAAAATTTATTGGAAAAAACAAAATTGCATCATTTTCTACCACTTTGAATGAACAAAATGATCCATATTGCATCATTTTCTAATTTATATGGTAATTTAATTATTAATCTACCTTTAAGGAAAAACTTTAAAAAAAAATCAAGAATTTTCAAAAATATTAATTAATTAGTTCTTTGTTTTTTTTTTTTTTTTTTTTTTTTTTGGATTTTTTTTTTTTTTTTGGATTTTTGAATGGATAACATATTTTATATCATAAATTCCAGTATTTTGATTATGTCAAAAAAATTCCAGTCAAAAAAAAAATTCGAGTACCTTGAAGAATTTTTATCAACTATGTATTTATTTTATTTAAGCATTTCTATCAATAAATAAAAAAGAATGCCACAAGTGAAAATATAAAAGAGATGAAATAAGAAATGTTATAAGATGAAAAGAAAATAATAGTAATAAGAGAGGAAAGAGAGAAATAAATTACTAGAGAGAAACAAATAAAATGTTTAGGAAAAGAGAAAAAATATGAGAGAGAGAAACAATTAAGATAATTAATGATCATGAAATCTTGACCATTCAGACAAGTATGATCTAATGGATACATAAGTGTGACAAATCCTGTGTAAAAAAAAATGGTTAAGATGCACTCATAACCATAAATACAATAACTATTTTACATATCAAAATAATATATATTTTTTACCTCTATTATTTACCTCATTTTCTCTCCTTTCATCTTAAAGTAATATTTTCTTCATCTTCGTCTTCTAATACTTTTTTCACGTTTCTTTCTTCACTCACATTCATTCTATTGGGACGTTTTTTTTTTCTCGTCCAAATAGGATGTCTATTAGGACGAAATATATAATTTGTCCCAATAGACTGCCTATTGGGATGAAAAAAATTCGTCCCAATAGGATGTCTATTGGGACGAAAAAAAAACGTCACAATAGATTTTTTGTCTCAATAGGTCATTTTTCTTTTAGTGACTATTTATGTCCCACTTTTTAAATTTTGATTTAATTATATAAAATTAAATGCTTTTATCAAATTTTTTTATTTATTTCGAGGATTATCTTTTTACTTATTTTTCAAACTTAATACACCTCATATCTTTTTCAAAAAAAAAAAAAAATACACTTCATCTCTAATCTTTATATACAATTTTCTCACAACCATTCACTGGACTTGTTTTTTCTTCTAATTTCATGGTGAAACTATCCTTATTAAATGCGATTTTTTAATTTCATGTAGTCGATTGGATTGCTGGTGGTAGATTGTGAGCGTGATATTGATCGTTTGATAATTGTTTTTGAGCGATTGAGTTAGGGTTTTGGTGTAGTTTCGTTTCGTCAGAGATTTTCTTGGTGAGATTTCATTGTTTTTTTTTTTTTTTTGTAAATAACATTAAACTAACTTTGGAAGATCCGTAATAAAATCGACAAAAGAATTGACACAAATCATAGTATTCCTAGAAGATCTGAAAGAAAATAAACCGAGAGAAAAAAAAATAGCAAACATGAATCTGGAATTTGAAAAGAAAAACAAAACAAATATGTGAAACAATAAAATCAATAAATACTAAACATAGGAAACATGAGATTGAGATATGAAAGAAAATATAAACAAAAATAGTAAACATTCAACAATTTGAAATAATCTATGTCATTAAGGTTTTGAAATAAGGAAAGTGAGGTTTTATTAGTTTTACTTTGTACAAGATTTTTCAAAATAAAAATGGTATGTCTTTTTATGTAATTTGATAAAGGGAAAAAACAAATACTAAATAATTTAAAAGTGGGGTATAAATAGTTTTAAAGTGGCCGGGTATGCCAATAGCACCACTCTAACTTTAATATTTAAAAACCACTTTCCTATTGGAGTGAATCATAGAGTTGTTCCCAAAAAGTGATTGGTATCATACCAACACTTTTTCTTGAGTTCCTTTTATAAGATTAGTTAATTGTGGGAGAATAATCTTATGTTATTCATGATTCAAGGTAGTATACATACACATTACAGTATGTAATCTAATGAAGAGATTAAACCTAAATACAAGTGGTAAAATAGTAAAAGACTAAAGCTAAACTGTCCTAATGTACATAGGAGATATGGTGATGGATTTTACGGGATCTCTTTACTGTTATCATGCCCCCTCAAGATAAAGCTTCCGTCGATGACGCCTATCTTGAAATGATGATCCGTAAAATGCTAACGGGAGAGAGATTTTGTCAGCGAATCAGCCAGCTGGTCCTTTGTGTGCACGTGTGCTACCCTGAGTTGTTTCCGAGCTACTTGGTCTCGAACAAAGAAGAAGTCTATGGCGACATGCTTCATGCGGCTGTGAAAGATAGGGTTTGCACAAACGTATGTAGCTTCTACATTGTCACAGTAGACCACTGTAGTTGCTGGAGCCTAGATATGGAGCTCAGAGAAGAGGTTACCAAGCCAATTCAGCTCAGCTGCAGCCAAGATAATGGCCCGGTATTCTGCCTCTGTTGAGGAGCGAGCGACCGTGTGCTGCTTTTTGGAGCTCCAACTGATGGGGGTGGAGCCAAGAAAGATGATGTAAGTTGTGGTGGACCAACGGTCAGCAGGATCCCCTGCCCAGTCAAAATCGGTAAATGCATGAAGGTGTGGTGGCGATTTGCGGTGGATGAGTAGGCCAGGGTTCAGCGAGCCCTTAAGATAGCGAAGGACCCGTTTGACTGCATTCCAGTGAATAGTGGATGGTCGATGCATAAACTGAGAGAGTTTATTTACTGCGAATGAGACATCCGGCCGAGTGAGAGATAGATATTGAAGGGACCCCACGATTTGCATGTACTGAGTGGCATCCGTAGGAGCACTACCATCTGTAAGTTTTAACATTTCAGTCAGTGAAAGTGGGGTGGAGACAGAGTTGGCGTCAAGCATGTTTGCCTTGGCTAGGAGATCACGGATGTATTTTATGCTGTGAGAGGAACATGCCGCATAAGGAGTGGGTGGCCTCCACGCTAAGAAAAAAATGACAACTGGCCGAGATCTTTCAGAGAGAAGCATCGAGCCAATGCTGTGATGAACTAATGAACTGATAAACTTTCGGGTTAGATAAGCCAGTAATGATGATGTTGTCAATGTATACCAATAGGTATAGTGTGTGACCGAGGTGGTGGTGGATGAAAAGTGAAGCATCACTTTTAGAGTTCACAAACCCCATTGACATGAGAAAGTTGCGTAGTTCATTGTACCAGGCTCTGGGAGCCTAACGAAGACCATAGATGGCTTTTCGAAGCTTGCAGACATGATTTGGCATTGTCGAATGAGCCCAGGTGGTTGTTCCATGTATACATCATTTGTAAGAGTACCTTGTAAAAAAAACATTATTCACATCTAGTTGGCATAATGACCAACCGTTAGTAACTGCAATTGTCAGAATTAAACGAACTGTGACTGGTTTCACTACAGGACTGAATGTCTCAGTAAAGTCTATGCTAAGGCGTTGGTGGAAGATTTTTGCCACAAAGCGAGCTTTGTATCTTGCCACTAAACCATCAGGGTGTCTTTTAATCTGAAAGATCCATTTACATCCCACCACATTTTGTGAGGACTAAGCCGAAACCAGTGCCCATGTTGCATTTTTGACCAAGGCATCATACTCAGCACTTATTGCTTGACGTCATTCCAACTGTTTCCTAGCTTGTAAGAGAGAGGTAGGCTTAGTTTGTGAGGGGGGGGGGGGGTGTTGTGGTATTTAGGTCTAGAATGGGTTTCGGTTTGAATATGTTGTTTTTGGATTGGGTTTGGATGACTCTAGGAGCAGGTGTGGGTTCCAGAATAGATTCGGTGAGAGGGTGAGTTGTTACGTTTGAGCTACTAGTTTGGTGTGTTTCAGGTGAGTCACGGTGGGGGTTTTGTGCGTCCAGAATCGCACAAGGTGGAGGTGGAGGTGGAGGTGGAGGGTGTGGCGAGGTAACAATGGGCAGTGGAACTAGTTTGGTTGGCGGAATGAGTTGTTGCGGCTGGAATGGGGTGATAGTGACTGTGGGTGGCTGAGATGTCTAAATTGTGTCAGGGAAAAAGATTTCATGACCAGATGGGAAGTCCATTGATATAGACGAATCAGTTTCAGGTAGAGACTCGGGATTGGAGGAGAGAGACTTAAGCCACAGACTGACCTAGTTAGGAAGACCTAGAGAGATGGTGTTGGTGCGGTTGGTGAATGGGAAGACCGACTCGACAAACACGACATGACGAGATGTATAGACCCTATTTGTGTGACTATCCAGACACAGATAAGCATTTTATTCGGTAGAGTAGCCGATAAAGACACATGGTTTGGAACGAGGCTCTAGCTTGTGAGATGTGTATGGGCGTAACCATGGATAACACAGACAACCGAAGACACGTAACTTGTGATAATTTGGGTTGTTGTTGAAGATTTTGGAGTATGGGTTGTTGTTTTGGAGGACCTTTGTGGGCATGCGATTAATTAAATAAACCGCAACTTTGAAGGCTAGAGACCAAAATTTTAGAGGCATGGATGCATGATGAATGAGTGCTAGAGCTGTTTCCATCACATGTCGATGTTTGCGTTCAGCAGTGTCGACATGTTCAAGTGTGTGAGGTGGTGATTTCAGATGTTGTATGCCAAAAAAATTTAAGTCATGACCAATGGATTGAGCTTCCCCACTACCATCCGAGTAAACCGTTATGATTTTGGAGTTGAAATTTTTTTCGACAAGAGCTTTAAAGCATTTGAAAACATGTGGAACATCCGACTTGTGTGTAAGTGGATATATCCATGTGTATTTTGAAAGTAATCCACGAAGATAACATAGCATCAAAAATTATCAAAAGATGACAAAGGAGTAAGGCCCCAAACATCAGTAAATAAAATTTATAACGGTTTATTGTAGGACAATGTTGAAATTCCAAATGGTAATTTGTGACTCTTATTACATAGACATGCAGGACAATGAGAAAACTGAGACTCGGACTTGGATACCAGAAGACTATGAGATGAGACTAGGTGTTGTAGGACTTGCAGCGACGGATGACCAAGGCGGCAATGCCACGCCATGGAGGAGACTTTTTGTTGAGAAGTGGCGGAGATGAGGTGAGCTGGTGACACATGAGTACTAGGAGGACTTGATTTCGGCCAGACATAAAGGTTCCCCTCATTCCGGCCTCGGACCAAGGATGCCCCCATGGTCAGATTCTTCACAAGAAAACAGTCAGGAAAAAATTCAATTGACGTATTATTGTGAGTGCAGAATTTAGACACAGAGATAAGATTATGAGATATATTGGGAGAACATAATATGTGTGTGAGAGGAATGGATTTATCAGAGGTTTGTAGAGAAGTGCTACCAATATAAGTTATAGGAATTGTTTTACCATCCCCAACCATGATGTCCTCTGGGCCATCGTATTCAGAGTGAATTGACAGATTTTGTAGGTCTGATGTCATGTGGTAAGAAGTGCATGAGTCAAGGATCCAGTTATTGTGAGAACCTGGCTGATCATATGTCATGTGGTTGGCTTATGGCCATGCCTCAAAACTTGGTTGTGGACGTGATCGGTAAACCCGGGCCGTGTGGCCAATTTTGTCACATAGCTGATAGACCGGCCTGGTATTATTGTTGAATGTGAGTGGGCGCCATTGATTCTAAGAAGGAAACTGAGATCGGTATTAATTACCTTGGTATGGAGGATGTCCACGGCCGGTCGGAGTTGTCCTGAAGTACGGTTGCTAACCGTAATTGTTGTAGGTGCCTTGCGGTTGATGCTACCATGTATTAGCTGAAGAGTTACCTTGTTGGTGACGACCCTTCCTGTTAAATGCTCTCTACCGGACCACCTTTCTTTGATTCATCTCGTTGAAGAAAGGCTTCATGATCGAGAAGTTTGTCGTAGAGTTCTTCAAAAGATATGGGTGTGTCTCGAGCTCGGATTGCGGAAGCTAATGGTAAGTAGGCGGGACTCAATCCATTCAGGGTGTGAATTACTGTTACACCATCATCAACCGAATTACCAATTAATTCAAGATTGTCAAGAATGTTTTTGATTCCTTGCATGTAGTCTGCAACTGATTTGTCTGCCAGGCTGACGATTGTGAGTGAGTCAAGGAGCCCAAGCTTGCGAGTATTGGATCGGTTGGCATAGGTGGCTTCAAGTTTCTGCCATGCTTGAGCAGAGGTTGTGGATCGGGTCACGATGGATTGAGCGGCACCCATGCATGAGACTTGAATTGCATGGAGAAGTAACCGGTCTTGACGGAGCCAGATGTGATGATCAGGGTTGGAGCCAGATTTGATGTAGGTGGATCGGTAATGGTGGTGGTTGTGGTGACAGTAATGCTTGCAGGTGGACACAGTTTGGTGCTATCTAAGAATCCCATGAGACCATAGCCGAAGAGAAGGTTTTCAAATTGAGATCTCTAAGCTGCATGGTTCCCTCCTTTTGTTAGTTTGATAGGAACTTGAGTGGAGTTGATAGCAATGAGTGATTGTGGTTGATTGGTGTTATTGTTCATTCCCATGAGAACCACTTGAGGAGAGGAGATAGAAGAGGAAGAATCTGGTGAGGTTAAGGATGTCATGATCGACGACTGCTGAAGAAGAGAAAAAGAAGTTTTTATTTATTTATTTATTTATTATTATTATTATTATTATTAGGGTTTCAGGATCTTGAAGCTTTTTCTTAGCTGAGCTCTAATACTATATAAGATTAGTTAATTGTGGGAGAATAATCTTATGTTATTCATGATTCAAGGTAGTATATATACACATTACAATATGTAATCTAATGAAGAGATTAAACATAAATACAAGTGGTAAGATAGTAAAAGACTAACGCTAAACTGTCCTAATGTATATAGGAAATATGGTGATGGATTTTATAGGATCTCTTTACTGTTATCACCTTTGGCTATGATACTCATATTGGTATGATAGCAACAAGTTTTGGGAACAACTCAAAGTAAGTTCTGGATTAATTTTGAGAATAAATTTAATATTTAAAAACCACTTTTTTATTGGAATGGAATATAGAGTTTTTTCCCAAAAGTGATTGCTATCATACCAACATTTTTTTCTTGGATACCATTGCCAAACCCATTAATGAGCTAAGATACATGAAATCAACAAATAATAAATCAGTCACTAGAAAAACCTGAAGTGACAGTGACAGTCGGCAGTAATAGTACTGAAATGACAGCAATAATAAATTCGAAAAGGCTTTTGTTCCCACTTCCACAGTTCCACAGTATAGATTCCTTGCACATCAACTTTAAGTAGGCAGTTTTCCATTTGTAGCTAGAGTCCAAAACCCTAGAAAACCTTGTAAACATGACAGAATGGGCAACCTAGCCAATCCAAAAAACAAAAAACAGAAAAAATTCTTCATATATAAAGCAGCAAGTTAATATATATAAAAAATGTCTTAATTATTAATATTGTTATTATTTTTTATTCATTATTTGGTGAAGAATTTTGAGATTTCTTCTAGGGGACACCAACCAAACATATGTTTCTGCTTTCAGGGCACATGTATTGAGCATTTTCGCTTTGATTTGCTCGACCTTTAACATGGGTTTCATTATTCATCATTAATGCCTCTGTTTTTCTTTTTTACCCTTTTATGATTTTTATCTAACTTTGCGGTTCCTTTTGTATTCTTTTCATATTTGGTTTTCATCATTAATTTTATTTCAATCCTTTTTCTCTTACATAATATATATATATATATTTTTTTCTATTTTCAGTTCGTCCTGATAGAAAATATATCAGGACGAAGAATGTGGACCATTAGATTTATATACTTTGATTCAAAGTGTATACACTTATCAAAACTTCTCCATAATCTGTGGTCCATATTTTTCGTCATAATATTTATATATATTCAAGTCAGTACGCACTGATATAACTATTTTCAGTACGCACTGATACACTTATCAGTACGCACTGATAAATATTTTCAGTTCGTCCTGATAGAAAATATATCAGGACGAAGAATGTGGACCATTAGATTTATATACTTTGATTCAAAGTGTATACACTTATCAAAACTTCTCCATAATCTGTGGTCCATATTTTTCGTCATAATATCTATATATATTCAAGTCAGTACGCACTGATATAACTTCATCAGTACATTGGATGTTGACTATTAGATTTACATATTTTTCATTCTTCGTCCTGATATATTTATTGTCAGTTCGAACTGATAATAGAAAGACTATATATATATATATATATATATCAACAATGAAACCCCAAAAGACTGAAAAAATAGGGCCAAATTTGTGGCTTTTTTGGTCAAACAATTGGTATAGTATAGGCCGATTATTTTGTTGAAGACAACGAACTGCCAGAAATCCAAAAGTTAAGGACTTTATCATTCAAATTGAGAACAGATTTTAATTTAAATTTTTTTTTTTTTTTGAAATCTTACGCAGAATGGTCAGGGGTCTGTCGGAACATATCAAGATCAAACAATATTATATGTATAGTTCAAATATCTACTTTCATAACCGAGAGATATAAATATATATATTCCCACAACAACTGAGAGAAAAGTACTCTACACACATGCTTATAAGATGGCATGATGAGATTTGAACCCCACCACTAATGTGGAAGGGGAAGTACAATTTTAAATGCATTTAAATTTCACACTGATACTGCGAGTCTGCTATAGATATAATATAAGACTAATAAATAGAACCTACTGTTAAGTATAAAAATGATACATAAAGATATAATTTTCCAAAGTAGAATCAAGACTATCATAACATTCAATGAATTTTACATGACAGTAGCTCTGGATATATATTGTTTATATAGCCGTTCTAATGGGGACTAGCTTTGCTCTTTCTTTTAGCTGCTTTTTTGCCCCAACAAATTGTATATATACTATGACTCTTATAATTAATCTCACTTTTTTTTAATCTTTCTACAGAACTTCTCTTTAGACAAGTAGCCGGAAAGTCAAATTTATTAAAGAGAAAGAAAATTAGAGCATCTAGTCAGCAGGAGACTACGTAATGAATCTTGTACATCTAAAAGACAACGAAAACAATGCATGAGAGGAGATGCAACAAAAAGGAAGTGAAATGAAATAAAACAAAAGAAAGAAGGCAACAGACTAGTGGCTGTCAAATCACCACAAATGATTTGGTGGTAAAGAACGTTCATTCAGTCCGATAATATTCATGTTAGAGTAGTTGTCATACCTAAGCGCAGGTGATATATATATATATATATATATATATATATATAACAAAACAAAACGAACGGCTATAAAAAAAAAATTATAATTTGCCAACAAATTTACTCTTTTTGTAATGCTATAACTCTTTTTGTAATGCTAATTATCTTTGTTGAAATTTTCACCTTTCATGAGATAATCCAGTCAACCAATTGCACAATTTTGATTTATTTTATATATCATCGTTTTTTATTATTGATATATAATGGAGTATCAATGACGCAGCAGGGTACGACGAAAACAAAAATGATTACTCCGTTGAACCTAAGACACATGTAGAAGAACATTGATTCAGCGATCGGTAGTTACCTAAGCATGGACTGCCATACAAGGGCCATCATTCCCTAATCTTCGTTAGAAAATGGTGCTCTTGACTCCCTCTTATTTATTTATTTTTTCAATTCATATTCTTTATTATATTTTTTTAATGGAGAAATATGGAAGGTGAATATATGGTGTTTAGAAAGGTATTGGTTGTGGTCTATGGACATTGAGCCTAGCACAAAGATAGACTTGATAGCTTTGATACCAATTGACAAAACGAAACCAATAGATTCTCGAATCAATGAGAGAGTTTTTGTTCCAAAAAATGATTTTATATATTAATATAAAAGAAAAGGTGACAAATAACTATATATTCTTATTCTTACTCTTGCTTAAATAGAAAAACAAACCTAATTCCTCTAGGATTCAAGGTTCCTAATTTGACTAAATCAAGAAAAGCTCAAAACATACCCAGGAAATGTAATTTTGAGTTATTTTCAAAACCTAATGGACCCAACCTAAACAAACTAAAATAAATAAAACTTAATTAAAAATGAAATTGCTAAAACAAGCCTAAAACGGAAAAATAGAAAAACAGAGGTATAAACAGCCTTTTTAGAGAAAATGATGACGCTCACAATGTGAACCCCCTAATATTGTAGGGTTCGTCAATACGGTTCTAACGATATATTATGGACGTAAAACAAACACCATTTGCCCCTCTAAATGTCAGCTGAAAGTGTGTCCTACACCAATCAACAATGCAATAAATAAACTCTCTACTCTTGAATGCCTCATACAATTACTTTTTCTTTTTTTCCGTTTTTAATGTCGTCATTTTCCACTCAATCATTATGTTATATACTATAGAAAGATCCAATCCACCTCTTAGCGAGCAAACAAGGTCACAAATTTATGTGGATCAATAAGATTAATAAAATCAGCCATGCATGCATTTCTTTGAGTGTGAATATATTCATATATTCATGAATAAATTAAGTTGATATATATATAAGTTGTGTGATTCAGCATAAATGTATTGGGATTTTTTTAGCCATAAAAACGTAATGCAAAATGGATCATATTCGTTTTTTTTTTTTTTTAACTATTACAATATTTCGAGATTGGGAAATGGGTATGACTCAAACCCACAACCTCTTAGATATAGATGTGAGGGGCTTACTATTGAGTCAACCTCATTTTGTCAATCATATTTGTTTTGTTAAATTAATTTATCACCAGCCACATATGAAAGTAATTCCTATAGACCTATTTGCAAATAAACAATCTTACATGACTGTTGAAGGACATTTTTTTTCCGTATTAAATAGTAAGGTAACTCATGTTAACAATAATTAATTAAACATGATTTCATTTCTTCCCTAGATGTTTGTCAAGTGCGTATGGTGAAACTTGAACCCATTACCACTAATGTGGAAGGGAGGGATATATATGTACTACCATATGTTCTAAAAGGTTTACATTGTTTTAATCTTGTTTGTTTTTATCTTATTACGTTTAGTTTATTATAAATAACTTTTGAATATTATTAATAATATTATTCCCATGTGTAAATTTTTGTCATGGATTTGACTATTCTATCATTTTCATTTCGTCATATGTATAATATAACACAACATTATGTTATCAAATTTTATATTTATGTTTAAATAAATAAAAAGTTTGACAAACTTCTATAGTTTGTCTATATAATTTCCTTATTATCATTTCAATCTTGAGAATATGATTCCTAAATCGGCTAGTAATGAATTTCTGAATCATTTTTAACTTAGGGTAGTGTTAACATGGACACAGGATAAAACCTAGAAAAGAACTATAAAAAGAAACTCAATCACTGCAAAGTAGAAACAATACAATAAATACGGTTATTAAGTTGAATAACTTTTTCCTTTTATAGTTATTTTCTAAAACACGGGTTAACACTACCCTATATATATGATGTGGTCAATATATTATGATTTTAACAATGATATTGTCAAATTATTAATTCTTATTTATTAACACACACTACATCATTCAAAATAGTTTGATGATAATAATGCTCATTCAATTTAATAATGTTCTTAGGTTCGAGACTCCAACACCGCATGTGGTATATCAAAAATATTATTAACTTGCACTAAAATTGGTATATGCAGTATACAGTAAAACCCCTATAAAATAATATTGTTGAGACTAAGAAAAATTATTATTTTAGAGGGTTATTTATTTATCGATCGATAAATTAATATTTATTAATTTAAAAAGAGTATTATGTTTTTATTACTTGTATTATTTTTTTTGGGATCCCTTTTAATTACTACTAATAAGTGCTTCTGCTTCCAAAAAAAAGAGCTAAAATTTCAAGGTTATGCGGATGCTAATTTTGTTAGTGAGAGGGATCACAAGAGGAGCACTACGGGTTATATGTTCACATTGGGTACCATTAGTTGGGTTTCTCAGTTGTAGAAAATTGTTGCCTTGTCTACAACGAAAACAGAGTATGTGGCTATGACAAAAGCTAGCAAAGAACTGATTTGGTTACAGGCCGGGTTGTTGGCTGAAATGGGATTCAATTAGGTGATGAATGTGTTGCATAGTTACACTCAAATGCAATACACAATTGGCTAGGAATTCAACATTTCATTCCAAGACCAAACATACTACTGTAACTAAGTTTCTATGGAAATAAGCTTCTTTCTTATAACTTAATAAAAAGAAAAAGAAAAAAATCAAACCCGGATTTTGCATGAACAATTCCTCTCATAGTTGATTTTCGTGAAACTTTTGTTGTATATTATCAATTTAATCTAAAATTTATTTTTAAAAGTATATAAGTCAAGACTCAAGTATCATCTTTTCTTTTTTTTTAAATATTACAATAATTTGGGATTTAGGAAAGAGAACAGGCTCAAACACACAACATTTATGTATGATAGTTAGGCAAACTACTTGACTAACTTCATCTTGTCTAACTCAAGTATCTAACTTAGAAGTGCATTTGGTCATGAGCAATTATGTCAAATACAGGTTGGGGTTTCCATGAACATTTTCTTTCTTTCTTTTGATATACCACATTACCATCTATGGTATGGCAATTTATGGCAACTTGAACTTACATTATCAAGCTGAATGAATATCCTCTATTATCAAGTCACATTTGTCGGTGGTGGGTTTCCATGAACATGATCATTCTACTTATTTAGATAACTAAACATTATTAATGTAGCACCGACGGAACCATAACAAGAGCTATATTATAGCAATTAATAAAACAAAAGAACAAAAGAATAGATAAATAAGAAAAAGAGTATATATAGCTTTACGAAACAAAACCCGTACCAGGGTACAAAAGACCATTAGAATCCTTAGAAACGAAGATAAAAGCAAATGGAAACATAAAACCGCGTCCGAGAACACAGAAAGCTGGGTCGGTTCCTGCCTTTTACACAACATTATAATTTATATATACAAAATATGTATCTATGTATATATACATTTTAGAGAGATCTAGAGAGAGAAATGAAAAGTGTTCGAAGTTTAAGCCAACCTTGATGACCCATTTCCCTCCTCTCGTTTAATATAAAATGTTTTAGACAGAGAGAGAGATGGCAGTGCCACTGTAAGCCATGTTTGCTCAACGTCACAGCTAATATAAATTATTGCACGGTTTCTCTTGACCATTTGTTTGTATTTTTGCTCTTTTAATTATTTTATTAGTAAGTGTATGTATGTATGCATATATGTTTTTATATGGTCAATTAAAATATTGCCTCTTCCTTCGCAGCGACCCAGCTTTCCATGCATTCCTTCACATGCACTTGCCAACCCCAAACCCTACTTCTGTTCTGACCTTTTTACCTTTTTGACCATTCCTTTCCATGTTTTTCCCATGCAATGAAATGGAAGTTTCATGTGTCCATACTATCAAACCATTCATCATTTCATTGACTACTTATATAATAGTATAAAAATACTTATTCAAACCTTAATGTATTGCTTTGATACTCACTTGAAACAAGTTCATTAATCAGGCTACAAATATTTTAGGCCATGGAGATTGTAATAGTCCACAATATAGTGCAGGTGTAAGGGGTATAGCACTGGACCAACCTCTTCATGTCTATGAATGTAATGCTTTGAAACAGTTTAAATATAATATTATAGTAGTGGTAAAATCAAAAGTAACAAAGAAGTAAATTTAATTCAATGATAGTAATAAGTGCAAGCAACAAAAAGGGTGATTTAGTAACTTCACAAAAGTGACAACATTCCATTGAGTCGAGGCCTTTATATAGCTTGAACCTCCTATAAGCACTTTACTGTGAGTTCATGTGCTTAACTTTTCTCCACATATATATTTTAAACCTAGGTTTCAGCTTCAACAACATTTATTTTATCTTTTTATCTTTTTTCTTTTTTTCTTTTCCAACACAGTAATGGAAGATCCTCAAAGCCAAGACCCTAATAGTCCAAGTAACGGGTCAGAGCAGAGATCAAGTGAACCAGTGAGATCAAGGTGGACTCCGAAGCCGGAACAAATTGTCATACTTGAGTCCATCTTCAACAGTGGAATGGTAAACCCTCCAAAAGATGAAACTGTGAGGATAAGAAAATTGCTTGAGAAATTTGGTTCTGTTGGTGATGCAAATGTCTTCTATTGGTTCCAAAACAGACGATCAAGATCTCGCCGCCGACAACGCCAGTTACAACAAGCAAGCCTTGCCGGCGAACAACATGGCCAAGCTAATAGTAATATGGGTGCAATTCAATATGGAAATAACAGCACTGCTTCTTGTGCAGCTGCTATGGGGTTCACAGCTACTTCTCCTGCAGCTTATGCCTCCAATATTAATCCAACTAATAATAATTTCCTTGCTGGTTCTTCTTCTTCTCGTGTGGAGAATCTCTATTCCATGTCTGGTCAAATGGGTTTTCAAGGAATTGAGCATTCACAGACTTCCAATTTGCACTACCAACCTGGTAAATTGCATGCTTTGATCGGTTTTTTTTTTTTCCCCATTAAATTTCCAGTACTACTGTTTAAATTTTCTATGATTGATTAATTTTCTATGATAGATTCTCAACTTTTTCTTGATTTGAGATTCACAGCTTTTTCCCATTAAAAAACCTGACCTGAACTCAGCTATTTTGTCACAAAGTAACTGAAGTCTTTTTTTTTTTTTTTTTTTTAGTACAAAGCAACTGAAGTCAAAAATAGGAAAAAAGTGAAATTTCAAGTACTAAATTTCTTCTTTTTTTTTTTTTTTTTTCAGGGTTGATCACAGTTTTCATCAATGGTGTAGCAACAGAAGTAGCAAGGGGTCCACTTGACATGAAAGCAGTGTTTGGTCAAGATGTAATTTTGGTTCACTCCTCTGGTGTGCCTGTACCTACCAATGAATTTGGCATCTTAATCCAAAGCTTACAACATGGTGAAAGCTATTTCTTGGTAAACATTTCTTGAAAATTATTAATTCCAAGATGCATTTTATAAAGTCTATTTTAATGAGAGATTGTTTTATAATTAAGTAAATATTTGGTGGATTCAATAACTGCTTGGTGAAATTTCTTTCCTTCTCCTCATGATCGAATTAAGCTGTATTATGGTATTTAATTAATTAATACCAGTTCTTGTGTTAATTTTTAGCTTAATCTGGGCAAAGACTCGAGAGGGAATTTTTCGAATTCCATGAAATCTATCTGTCTGTACAGATTTCATAGATATCGTATGATTAAAAGAAATGGCTGTGAGATCATTTTATTGTACTTGTAATCAGTTCAAGATTCCAACAACCTAATAAAAATTATGGTGGGTTACAATTAATTAAGATTCATCAACCTCTTTATAAAGGTGTGGTTGTCAGGGTGCTTGTCTAAATGCAGTTTTTAAAAGTTCAATAAATATTTTTTTAGTTCAAGGGTGATCTCTCTCTCTCTCTCGTGTTTTTTTTTTTTTTTTTTTTTTTTTCCTTTTTAGGAGGGTTGGCTGATTCAAAGAATCCACCAAAAACAGCTTGTAAAATTTTGATTACAGGTTTCAAGACCTAAACAAGAATCAAGAATATATAAATATATAGCAGCTGCCTGCAACAAGTGGGAGCTTCCTCTATATGTTGTTCTAGCATTTTGCAATAATTCCCACCACCCAAAAAAAATTTATCAATTATTATGTCTTATATGTTGATCTCTCCTTTGAGTTTCTTTTTCTTTTTATTTTTTATTTTTTATTCATTTGTTTCTCTCTTGTTTTTATAGGTAGGAAGCCACCCAAACTCAATATATATTGCATGATCTGCAGAAAAGCTTTTTATAAGGAAATTGAATGTATGCTGTTTACAACCTGAGAGATTGTTATAAAAGCATTTAATAAATTATATTTCTGATCGACTTGCCATTGCTACACTTACTGCTTTCCAATTTATTAGATATTAGATTTCATTACATATATATATGCCTAAATTCTTGCTTAATTATCATAAATTTATTTTTATAATTAGATTAAATACAAATCAAATCCCCGTTGGTGAAATTTAAACTCAAAATATGTTGCATTTTTACCAGTTGAACTACCTAGTATGTACGATATAATATATAAATTAAGAAAACTTCAATTTTCATAATTATGGAAAGATTGCAGTACTAATGGGAGTTTGAAGTTTTACTTTATTTTTTTATAAAGTTAATGCTAATTAGTATTCATTTTCTTTCCATTTTTTTTATTTATTTTTTTGTAATTAAGATTTAATAATTAGTTTGAACATGTACAGCTTCGATTGGAACAACTACACCAAGAAAAAGTTTTATGTATAAAATTGAGTGAGGTTGTGTTTCTGCCAGTTGAATTGGAGCAAATTAATTTGAAGATTCTAGTTACTGGGTTTGAGATAATTAATTGTATATATATTAGAGAAAAATCAAAGCAGGCCAGGGGTTGTAATCAAAAGAGAAAAGCGAAGCAGAATAGAAGCTTCATGCTTAAATCCACAAAAGCTTTCAAGGCAATATATATATATATATATACAATTTTCTATTATCAATTCGTCTTGATATAAAATATATCAGGACGAAGAATTTGGATCATTAGATTTACATACTGTGACTCAAAGTGTATGCACTTGTCAAAACTTCTCTACAATCTATGGTACACATTCTTTGTCCTGATATATATATATATATATATATATAATTTTTCTATTATCAATTCGTCTTGATATAAAATATATCAGGACGAAAATTTTGGATCATTAGATTTACATACTGTGACTCAAAGTGTATGCACTTGTCAAAACTTCTCTACAATCTATGGTCCACATTCTTTGTCCTGATATATTTTATATCAGGACGAACTGACAGTAGAAATACTAATATATATATATATGTGTGTTCAAGTCAACGCACCGATATAACATCATCAGTACATTGGATATAGACCATTAGATTTACATACTTTGACTCAAAGTGTACTATGCACTTGTCAAAACTTCTCCATAATTAGTGGTCCACATGCATTAGTACTGGTGTAGTTACATCAATGCATACTGATGTGAACGGAACCGCATATATGTATATATTATTATTTTTTTTTATAAAGTATATATGTATACAGAAATTCTATTATCAGTTCGAACTGACAAAAGTTATATCAATTCCTTGCATGTGAGCCACTGGATTTAAATACTTTGACTTGGCTGTATGCACTTGTCAGTCAAAGTATTTAAATCCAGTGGCCCATATACAAGGAACTGATATAATTTTTGTCAGTTCGAACTGATAATAAAAAGAATGTATATGTATATATTATAAATGAAGAGGAATTGGCAGTTTAATTACAATGATGCAGAAGATTACAACTAAATAAAATAAAAAGATGAGCAGAAGTTAGGCTTGCTTTGACTGTTTGACATGATGAGGGCTGCCGGTTGATGTGCCAATTAGTGTACTTATTGACATTAATTACCAATGTTTTTCAATGCTAACAAATTGAATATGAGACTTTTGAGTCATCAATAACTAAAAAAACAAAAAGTTAGAACTGAACAAGTTGGAATATAGGATTAGGAATTTTGGGCACTTAATAAGCTGTATTGTTTGACCATGGACACAATACGTGAGGTGATTCAATGTATTATCCATTACGGCTTTTTCATTTCTGTGAGCGGAATTTGATCTCAAAACCTCTTATAAAAACTTCTGTTAACCAACTAATTAAACTAGTTTAATTGATACCAATTTAAAGTAATTAAAACAACAAAATTACTAATTATTCCAATGATAATTTATCTAGAGGTAAAGTATCATGGGAAATATAACTCTGGATTGCTTTGAATCATATTTATGTTATTAATCATCTTACCTTTTTGTCTATTGTTGTACTGAGTCATCTAAATATAGTGCTTAATTAGTTTACTTATATATATATATATTGGTTCTTTGAAAATTTAAGTTCACAAATGATCAATTGGTTGTAAGATTGGTCACTGTAGAGATCTTGATGTTAATATTTTTTTTTTTTGATAACTTGTTAATATTTTATATATAAGTAGATTAATAATTGAAATAGCTAGTTTGTGCCGGAAACACCTTCATACATGGATTTTTTTTCACACAAAAACTAATATTCTAGGTAACGCAATACAAATCTCGCATCTGATATTTTTCAATAAAATGTAATTTCGTTCTGTGTTAAATGTAATGATACAAATAAATAAAAGTGCCGCTATTTTATATTTAGAAAATTATCTATAACCAAATTAATCTAATTTTTTTTCCGATTTCTATTTCAATTACATAATCAAGATCGTGTGTGAGTAATTACATAATCATAGACAATAATATGAGATACGCTCAGTTGTAAGCACCTCTTTTTACATACAAAAGGTTGTGAGTTCAAGTCATCCACCCTCTCCAATCCTAAAATATCATAATAGTTTAAAAAATAATAATAATAAAATTAACCTAACAAAAAACATTAATAAAGATAATCCAAACTCCCAGCCTAATGAGCAATTATAAAGTGCGGAATTTTCCGTACAAAATCGTCGATTACTACCGGCAGCTATTAGATTGATATAAGTTGTAATTTAATAACCCCAGGAAGCTTTTGGGTTGCTACCGATAGCAATTGACAATCCCGTATAAAAAATCCTGCACCTAGTAATTGATACTGACCTAATAGTTCAATATTTACTTGGTTTGTGTGAGACTTATAGTGAAATCTAAATTGACAATAATAAGTATATATAATACACATTAAACGAGGTAATAATGAATGAAATAATAGGAAATTAAAATTCTAAAATGAAATAATTTTGTTTCTGTTTTCATTGTTAATGGAATTATAGAAAAAATTATTAATTCATTTATATTATTAAAATAATAGGAATGGTGAATATTATTACCTACATTATATGATTATAAGTACAATTGAAAAATTGTTGTGATTTGATTGGTGTTGGGAGCCTCACCTTGAATACGTCATATATATATATTATTGTCTTGCATTTTATCTTTTTCAACGTGGGATTCATTTTTTTCGTTGTGAGATTTATTCTCATCTTTTCTAAGTTTATATGTGGGTTCACTAACACTCCCCCTCACATATGAGCCTGGGTTGTCTTTGATTGGCAACATCTTCTTTTTTTAGTTACTGTTTAATAGAGCTCGACCTTATCCAAGGCTTTGATACCATGTTGATTTTCAATACTTTGTATTTTTTATATTTATTACACGTGTATATATTGGTGGATAACAGTAATTGATATGTTTAGTTTTTTATGATATGTATAATTACCCTTCTTTTGCATTTATCTTTTCAGTGTGGAATTCATTCCTATCTTTTCTAACACATTTTTTTTTATGATGTGTTTAATTTTTCATGACATGTTCAATTTTCGTGATATATTTTCTATAGTTTGTCTTGATACATCTTCAAAGGTACATATTTTTGTATATGCATCTTCGTTTTAGTGTGGTTTGCGCATATTTTTCTATCTCTCATCGTTAGAATAGTTGTAACGCACATGTTTTTGTGTCCACCTCTTCGTTTAATGTGGTTGGCGTTTAAATCACATTGTCCTCTCCTTTATAGCAATCGACATTTCTCTTTTTCTTTTCTTTTTTTATCGTCTCTCTCTCATCTATATAGTAATTGTAATGTTTTTTAAGAGGTTGCACGAAGAAAAAAAAAAAACTTATGAAGGGTGTATTTGGGTTATATTTTGTTTTAATTAGTTATAAACTATTATTTTTAAGATGATGCTACAAACGAATTTTACAAAACTAGAATGATTATTCATTAATTTCTCCCATTGAATCAAAAAATATTAACTTTTTAAAAGTGAGCTACTTGCTAAATTTTGGGCGGTAATTTATGTTATCTCATCATGATTGTGTCAATCTTAAACACAATTTGTTAAATTTTGTATCAAAACGAATACAGCTTTTTAATTAATCATCTCAAAACTCATAACCTAACATGGTTAAATATTTACTACATGTTTGTTAGCGAACAAACGTCACTAAGCGCACGGAAACGTTGCCGGATAGAACACAAACAAACACAATGATAAAAAAAAGATAAGATGAAAAGAAGTAATTAAATCCAATCACACACAACACAAGAATTTACGTGGAAACCCAAATCAGGGAAAAAACCACGGCCGTCAGGATGACAAGAGAAAATTCCAATATGTAGTAAATTGTTACAACCACACACTCAGGTTCTCTATCTAAATAATACCCCAAACCCAATTACACTCAATTGTCACTTTGAGATCTCTCTAGTATTTGCTATTTTGTTCCACCGCTCTTAGGTGTTTTTCACACACATAATAACCTAGTTATTATGATCTATTTATATGAATTACAGGGAGTTTTAAGCTAAAAAGAAATCCTACTCATATACATACAAGAATTACTTGTTCCACATAAATACTATTTCCTATTTATGACAAGTATTCTTTTAAGGAGAAATCCTTTTTCCTATTAGAACTTCTAGAAGCAACATATTTCCTCTTCCATGAATATTTCTTTATTCAACGCATGCTTGTGATTAACAACGATCAAGTTGTAGTTGGCCACCCGCTTCCTAAACCGTGTTGAACTTGATCACTCAGAAAACCGTGATCCATGCGCCACATCATTGTCGACTGCTCTCATGGCTAATATGAGAGCCACAACGCCGCCCACAGCATGAAACACTGGAATTGGACCGCTCTCGCTTGTGCTGCAGAAATTCACAGAGATGTCCTACCGCTGTCAAAGCCACAGCGGCAGTGACAGCGGTAAGCAACGTTCTTCACTTCTACCGCTCGTCACGTCCTCCAAACCTCCCTCAAACATAACCCCATACTCTCAAACGCTCTCACGTCTCCAGGAAGTCTCTACATAGGTAAATCGTGTTTGGTAACCATTTGAATATTCAAGCCATATCCAATAGTGTTCATCTCTAATTGTATGTTTGTGTTGATCGACTTGAAACACGACCTAATAATTAAAATAATCATATCAAAATCACAACACATGAATATGTTAAATCTAATTTTTGTGTTCATGTCAACTGTCAAGAATATCTAGCCACCCCTATTTAGAATAACAAAATAATAATAATAATAAATCAATATAACTAAAACTAAAAGTTGGGCTACAAATCAATATACCAAGAGAGAATCTATGACAGTTGTTTTTTTCAGAGTTTTTTTTTTTTTCTTTGTCAGGAAAACTGCACGGTTAGTACGTGGATTCCCCATTGAATGGAAGTCTCGAAAATCGAAGAAATAAAATCAGCAACTTGGCCTTCAACACCGACCAAAATAACCAATACAAAACAGACGGATGTTTGTTAACTTATTTGTTTAATTTATTCTCAAAACTTTAGGGCACATTTTCTAAGTAATACCATGTGAAATTCTAAGTTTAATTAATTAAACTTTCTATTGGCTATCATGTGAATCTTTAATCCCACCATATATATTCTGACTAGATCCTTATATATTAATTATATATAAATATCATATTACTTGGATTTTGTTTGACCAGGAAACAATTCAGTCAACTTAATCCAGGAATCCAATACAATGTTCTATTAGTGTACGTAGCTCATGATTTGAAAGGAACAAAAGGTGCATTTTTTCACAAATCCAGCAGGATTTCCCTAGATGTATGTGAAGATTACAGCTTGGCTTCAACTCTAGCTTGCTGTTTTAAATGAGTTTTGAATCTTTTATTTGCATTTTATATGTTTTCTCCTCTTGTTAAAGATAGCGAAGTCCCAGCTCCCTTAGAGTAATGTTAGGTTTTCTAGATTTTTTTCTCAAATGATGTGGTATGTGAGTTGTCAACATCATATCCCTCATCACATAAATTTATGATCTACAGGATATTGACAACTCACATACCACGAGAGAAAAAAATTTAGAAATCCTAGCATTAGCAGAACATGGTTGATATCTAGCTCAACCTTCAGTAAGACTATGTGCAGCTGATTGTTACTCCGCTGATCAACAATGTTCAACTGAAGCTTAATCAACAATGTCGTCCCATTTGGCCATTTCATAAATTTCTAGGTTACTTATATATATTATATATGCTTCCAAAGTCATCAACTAGTGGATCCGTGGCGCAATGGTAGCGCGTCTGACTCCAGATCAGAAGGTTGCGTGTTCGATTCACGTCGGGTTCAATTCCCATTTATTTTATTTCTTTTGGGTGCTTAAGTGCTTTTCATCTAATTTCCCTCACAGCCCTCAGTTTTGAATGTATTTAAATCTGTCAGTCTAAATCTTTTTTATTTTTTTATTTTTTTTACAATTGCAATTTTTCAAAGAGTTGAAGTTCATTTATAGGTTTAGGTCCTTTAGGATATTATATATAGAACGGGATTATGTTAATTTAATTTTTATTTTTATTTTAAATTGAATTAGAATTCAATGTCCAAAACTCCAATCTAAAAGAAAAGGTTTGAAAATGATCTTCTCAGCAGTAGTTGGATTCCAAATGAATTTTTAAGTGACTCCCACGTAATTTTATGGTAGCATCTACCTCTTTAAGATAAAAACTTGTGTGGGACGGTCTCACCAGGTCTCACCTCCATGTAGTGAGACCATCTGATCAAGTTATCCAATTTTTATTAGAAGTATAAAAATAAAATTTAAAATATTAAAGTTGTATAAAGTTGGATACAGTCTCACCGCCGTCCCACATAAGATTTTCTCCCTCTTTATATATATAATAATAAATAAATAAAAACTTTTTTATATATAATTTATAACATCGTGAAACAAATAAAGACAAGAAAAACAAAGAATAGATTTTTTTTTTTTTTTAAAGAAGATGAAGAACAATCAACACAATTGAACAATATTGACAAGAAGGGTTGATCCGATGGTATGCCCTTCATTTCTACACCAAGAAGTTTCCAAAACCCGAATTATTTGTAATATTTTTTTATAAAAAAAAAAAGTTGAGTTATATTTAAATATCAAATCTTGAAAATGATTATTCTATTATATACACACACTTTTTCATTTATACTGGAAATAAATCAAGAATTTATCAAAATGTTTGTCAATAATTACGATATATAATAGGGCTTGTACAAGCCTGCATATATGTAACGTACGTTGAAGCCCAAACTTCATTTAACCCAGCCTGGAAGTCCACTTAAAACCCATTTAATAAATGGCCCTCCTTCTTCTTTTTTTTTTTTTTATGAAACAAGAATTTGAAACTCTAGATATCCAAGCTATGAATCCTTAAAGAAATACTAATAATCTACTATTCATGACTTAATTTTAAACCTTTTTTTTTTATAATGATGGTGTACTTTAAATAATAATTAAAACAAAAAAAACAAAAAAAACTTTGTTCTTCTAGAGCATTAATAAAGAGTAATAATAATATATTAATATTTACAACCTATCAACATTTTTCTACCTTTTTAAAATAGGTTTTTGATCAAGTCCTTGATCACTTTGGCTTTCATTAAAATAAGATGTCCTTTACCATTTTATTGGCAACTTTTGACAAAGCCTATTGTACAAACAACTTCTTTTTTTTTTTTTTACCCTACTGTGTTGAGGAACCCACATCATGCATGTATAGGTTCATGTATGGAACCCACTTCATGATTTTTTTATATTTTATTTTTAAGTATTACAACTATTCCAATATGATCGTCGGGATCTGTCAAGATCAGACGATACATATGTGGCCCGGGTATATATTCTTACAAACCAATAAAAAACTCCATACACATGTTTTTAAATTGTGCATAGTCAGACTCGAACCTATAACCACCAATGTAAAAGGAAGTTGCACAACCACCAATACTAAGGGGCGAAGTGCTAATTAAGAATTTAATGATTCTATGATTCATTAATCATTATCACGACGGGTGATCATATTATTATAAAATTATAGTAATATAGTTGAGCTAGTTAATATCCGTTGAATTTAATTCAATGTCTTAAAGAGACTGAAAAAAATAAATAAATAAATAAATAAATACCAATTCCGTATATTTTGGTTGATAACAAAATATATGCATATATATTATTTCAAACAAGCTTTAGGAAATTTGAATTTTGGAAACAAAAATCACTAAATTCCCTAGATGAATTTGGAACAATTTGAGAAATTTGAATGATGGTAATTTAATTATAGTACAGTTGGTGGCATATTGTGGTACAAAACTGTAAAATAAAATAAAATAAAAACCAAGTAGGAGGACAGCCCACCACTCACTCACTCACTCCTTTGTATTCAAATCAACAAAAGGGTAACTTATATTCCTCTTACCTAATTATAATTAACATGAACTAATTAACAACATTTAGTACCATTTTGGCCTAGTTGATCATCATTCAAATTTTGGTACCATCTTCAGATAATTCTATGTACCTTGTACAAACAAATAGTTCGGTTCATTTTCATATGCCGACATTGATCATATCTCAACTTCACCTAATCAAATCGAAAACGAAAACAACTAAACAACCCATGTCCAAATCATTATCTTGATCAACAATATTTTTTTTATTTGAAAAAGCAAAAAAACATGATTTTCAAATGGTCAACAAAAGTATACCAAACAGTAGACTAGGTAGAACAATGAAAAGTCATGAAAAAGAGATGGGCAGGCAGAGGATGATTTGAGAGAGAGAGAGAGAAACAAAACAAAACAAAATTATTATTATATAATAACTCATAACTCTCTCTTTCTCCTATTTTTTTTTTTTAACCTTTTTACTTTCTTTTTTTTTTACCTTTTGCCATTTATGAAACTAGCTGTACATTAAATATGGTAGAAATTATGAGATAACTCTCTAGCAACCCAATAGTGCTTTTGGCTTCTCCTCTTTCTTTCAATTTTTTACCCAACCACTTAAGCTTTACTGTCTAGTTTTTTTTCTAAATTTTAGCTAATGAAATTGAAATCAAACCCCAACCCCAAGGAAATCAATGAAGGGCATATTGATGATCTTCTTCTCACAGCTAATCTCATATTCCCCAGAAGAAGAGAGATTGTAGTTGTTGTTGGCTACTGACTCAGTTGCTGAGCCTTCTGAGTTTGAATCTGAATTCTGGACAGCAGATTGGTCAACATTGCCATTAACCACTCCCTGACGAGGTCCATCTTGGTACAACACATTGTATGTGCCATAAATTTTGTCACCATCTCCACTCGTCTCCTTTTCTCCTCCTCCATATATCGAACCTTTAATACCCATGAAAAGTTACTCAAAGTTTGAAAAAAAGCAATAACTAAAAAACTGTGTAAGAAATTTATAATTAAAAAAGATAAAAAAGGAAACATACCCATCTGTGAGAACCTAGTAAAGCATCCAGCAGCACCATGAGTAGTACCAGGAGTGAGAGAAAGATCAGTGATTGTTGAGGCAGATTCATTTGAAATGGTTGTTGATTCACTTGAAGCAATATTGTTGTTGTTGTTAGTCATTTGAAGGCCTTGAAGATGAGGGCCAGACAAGGGTTTTCTCCTCCTATAAATGCTGGATTGCTCTCTGTGCTTTCTTGCCATGATTACATGCCAATGGTTCTTGACTGCATTGTCAGTCCTACCTGGAAACAGCCTAGCAATCAGAGCCCATTTGTTACCATACAGTCTATGAGCACCCAAAAGCCTCTCTTCTTCTTCCTCACTAAATGCCCTCCTGTTGATTCTTGGATCTAGCTGGTTAAACCATCTCAGTCTACAACTCTTTCCTGGAAAAAATCCAAAACCCAAATCGATCAATGTTTAAGTGCTTATTCAAATTAAATACCCAATAATAACTTTTAATTTACCTGATCTTCCTTGAAGATTCTCAGCAATCAAGTTCCAGTTTTGAGGGCCATATTGAGCAACAAGCTCTTTGAGCTTAGAATCTTCAGCTGGTCTCCAATGGCCTCTAGCACAGAGTTTGGTGTGTCCACTTTTGTTGCCACTAACAACACCACCAAAACTCTTTGCTTCCTCCGCTTCCTCGTTCAAATTCAAAGACATCCCAAGAAACCCATCTCTCTCATGATCAACAGTAGTTGTGTTGAAACTCCATGGTTTCCTATTATTGATCTCCATTGAAGGACTCGAAATCTGAAACCCCATTTCAGGAATCGCAGTCGTCTCTCCCTCTTTAGGCAGATTCATACGAAGCTGAGGAGGAGGAGAGAAAAAGTTCATATCTTGATGAAGTGATGATGATCCAGTGAACCCGTTACGATTAGTCTTCATCAAATGTTGAAGATTCATTTTTGACTAATACCCAGAAACTGAAATATTGAGAACTAAAAAAAAATCAAGGAAAAGGAGAAATCTTTAACAACAACCCAGATGAGAGTTTCGGTTACATGTAAGAGAGAAGATGATGAATTGCATTTTGGGTTCGTAGTACCACTATCTCAATTCTCATACACCATAATGGAGATTTTGGAAGAAAGATCAGAAACAGGAAACAGAATGGATTGATTTCAGTACTGTTGAAATTAATAAAAAGAAGTAGAGAAGAAGAAGAAGAAGAAGAAGAAGACGCCTCACGATTCTCTCACACTTGATTTGCTTTCCTTCTCTTGTGTATTTAATAGAGGGAGAGAGACTGATCTTTCTCTCTCTCTTTCTCTATAAATGGTGTGGTTTTGAAGGGGTTATTGGTATTATATTATATAATATGTTCAGCGAAGTCTGTGCAGAGTGTGTTTGTTTGCATGCAACTCGAGAACCGCTCGTGTGGGTGGTGTTGTTGGTGTTGGTGGTGCTGGTGGTGTGTCCCTCAAAAAAAACATTATATTTTAAAAATATTTCTTCTTGGGGTTTGGAGGTTTGTCTGTTAGTGAAGAGGCTTTTGTTTTTTCAAACAAAATGACCACAACCCCCACAACCTCTCCTCCCTATTTATGTCCTTATTATTATTATTATTATTATTATTATTATTATTACATAAATTCGGGTTTTTTATAAAAGAGGGAGGACTCGAACCCACAATCTTATAATGTAGATATAAAAAGTTTACCACTGGTCCAATCTCATCTCATCTATTTGACTATTTCTTAACTCCCACAACTTATTATTATTATTATTATTATTATTATTATTATTATTATTAAGATTGAGATTTAAAGTCTAACGGGTCATAAGTTTATTGGAAATGATTACCTATATAATCCGTAGTCGGAAGATATCTACCCTTACAAACCTCACATATACTTGTGCAAGGTTAGACTTAAACACTATCACAATTTCTCAAGTGTGAAGGGGGAAACAGGCAAAACTTAAGCTAAGAGGATGTGTATTTATTATTATTTCATTTATTTATTTATTTTTCTTTAATGTTTTTTATTATTATTTTAATTAGATTCTGTTATTATGTTTAGTTGATGTGGAATGAGTTCTCCAACCCAAAACACATACATGTATATTTCTCTTAATTCAAGATGACACGGGTTGTTAATTGCGATGTTTGTTTTATATTAAAATAATGTTAGAAAATCATTTTTTAAACTATTTAGTGTTTATTTTTTTGTTTATTGTAGATATCACCTGTCTAGGTTTTTTTTTTTATTTTTTTTATTTTTTATAATAAATTTAAATTTTAAATGAACAAGGATAATGCTTGGGTACTGACCAAATATTAATCCATCAATGGAGTGTTGACACGTGACATTTTTTCTTTCACTTTTTACATTTACCTCTTTGCATTCTTTCAAAATGGGACACATGTCAACACCTCATTAGTGGGGTCAGTACCTTGGGTACCGACCAACATTGTCCAATGAATAAATATAAAGTGTTTTTTTTTTTTTTTTTCCAAATATGTTTTGGATTTTTATAGTATTCCATTATAGTACATAATGGTAATATAATGTGTTTTTCTTTAACTGTTATAATTTGGATATATGAGAGAATAGACAGACTCAAAGTCACAACTTATTGACGTGGAAGTGATTAAACTTAAAGAGAACTTTATTATTTTATTTTTTAAAGGAGGTGTCAAAATTTGATGCAATTACATATTTATGAGTAATACTAAACGTTTTAAATTTTTTCCTCAAATTCTATCCCAAATGATGTGGCACGTAAGGTATCAGCATCTTATAAATCATGAGATTATATGATGACCGATGTGATGTTAACACCTCACGTGCCACATCATTTGGGAAAAAAAATTTAGACGTCTAGCATTACTCTATATTTTATTTAGATACAGTTTGTTTTTTTTTTATTTTCTTCCCTTTTTTAAGCAAGGATACAGAGGCTTTTAAGTTTAATTTTGTGTCATCCATCTTCTTTATTTTTTAAATTTCCATCAAAAGTGCTTTTGGCAATTATAATTTGTAAAGTATCATCATTCATATTATTATAATACAAAAATATATATTTATAAAGTTTACTTGCATCAATGTTCTTAATTTCTTTCATTTATGATATGAAACTGCATGCACATGAAAAGTTAATTAAGAGCTCGTAAACACCAACACATGTGGCACATTTAAAGTGATACAACACTTTTATTAATGGAAAAATAATAATAATAATAATGATGGCTACCACTCAATTTGAATTCATTTTAATAAATATTTATTAACTTAATGTAATAAAATAAATAAAAACAATGACCCATCAAATCTCAAGATGACATATCAATAAATTCAATTGCTTGACTGGTTTTCCACAATCAAATAGTATTCCAATTAATTCATATATTAAATTCTATAACTTTCTTTTGGTGATGACCCACTGATAATTTCCCTTTTCCTTTTGCTTATTTATTTTGTATTATTTAACTTGATTATGTTCTGTTATCTAAACCTACAAAAGATCAACAGTTATTTATATTCTTTCTCTTGAATCTTTTTGACTACTGCAATGATTGTCCCACTTTTGTTGTATTCCTTTTAATTTCTTTTAATTCTTAATTTTTTTACCTAAGAATTTCTTTTATACCATTTAAAAGGCAAAATCAAACACATCGCACATTATTTGACTTAATTGTATTGCTTTTTCAGGCAAAAAGTGATAAGATGGATAAGTGTACTACAAATATGATCACAATTAGAGATGCACATTTTCCCCCGGATCCCCAAATCCCCACCTCACTATCCCCATTTAGGGATTTTTTTTTGGAGGAAAATGGGGAAATGGGGGGATCAAAATTCATAAAAATAGATGTGCTCTCATTAAAATATTTACCGAAATTAAAATAAGGTATCTTTTGAAATAATTTACACCAAATATCAGATGAAACGACAAAGTTAAAATATATGTTTGAAACTTATCTAAGTACCACTTTTGAGTTTATGGGAGACGGTGATTTAAAATTTTTTGATATCCTACAATAGTGGAAGAAGCATGAAAGGTACTTTCCAATTTTGGCTATTATGGCCAAACAAATTCTTGCAACACCAGTTTATACCGTGGCTATGGAACAAGAGTTTAGCGCCAGTTGAAATATTCTAGATGAAAGACGTTCGCTTTTGAGTCTGGAATCAATTCAGGTCCAAGTTTGTGTTGATGATTGGATCAAGACACAAAACAGATAACAAGAAATCGATCAAGAAGCACCCTATGATTTATTCGATGATGACCATATCCCTACCACTGGAACAGATGTCAGCCATTAGTTATGGTCCCAATTCACATCACCAAATCGACAATAAAACGTAAGAGAACTACGTGACATTTGATTCCTCTAAACCCCAAGAGGATACGTAGGCAACTTAATTGTGGTAAAAATCAAGTGTAAGACCAATTTAAATTTTTTAGTTTTATTTTAATTTGTTTTTTCAGTTTCTCATATATTTATTTTATTTTAATTCCAGGTTACCCAATAAATTGCATTTACATGTCTAATAATTTTTTTTGTTAGTTAAAAATAAAAAATAAAATAAAGAACTGAACTGGTGGAACCGGACCGGAACCGGAACTCCTTGAGAAAGGTTTCAATTCCGGTTCTGGTTCCCTCAGAACCGGAACCGAGCTGAACCAGGGTCCTCTCTACTTACATTTCAGTAATTGTTGACATGTCAATACTATTGAGAGACTTGCTTCCTATATGGCATAGAAGTATATTTGATAGACAACCAAATAAAAAACCGGCCTCCAATACTTGTGTTTAAAATATTAACTTATTAATGACATGTCTGATTATTATTATTATTATTATTTATTTTTTATTGTATTTTTAATCAAACAACTTTCTTAATATTTTTTTGTATTTATCTCCAGTGATGAGTCGGTCTACAAAATAGTCGTCTAACAAAGCCTCCAAAAGAAGACAAGCAACTTGACAGTGTCCATAATTTTCTTTTACAACATCACCTTGACATTGAATAGCAATACCTGCATTGGAGAGATATATTTGAACACAATGTCTATTTGTCTTATATATCATATAATTTTTTTGAAGTCTATTATAGCATTGGTGATACCCTAAATATTCGACTTAAATTTCATCATCTAACGTACCTTCCAAAATATTTAAAGTAAGTTTCATTATTAAAATTCTAAATTGTTTTTTAAAGAGATCGAGTTTTAAAAATTCTTGAAATTTGATTATAGTTTTGCATTATTCGTAGATTAGTAAGATAATTTTCCGAATTGGATTAAGGTGTCGATTTTTTATATATATATTTTTTTTTTTCTGAAAACAAAAAAGGCCTAATTTGCTAAAGTAAAAGAGTGAATTGAAGTAGGTAAAGTAAATAAAAGAGCTGAGTCAGGAAGTTGTTAAGGTAGTAAAAACGAAGTGGAATGATGACTTTGCTTGTTTGACTGTTCAAAATATTTCTTCTGATTTTATTTATTTATTGCAACTCTTCTGGGATACAGCAGTTCTCAACACTTTTCTCATTTATTTCTTCTTACGGATTGCCATTGCAAATTCCCATCACTCACATTATGCATGTTGTCTCTTCTACACATGAAAGTATGAAACATTATCACTTGTTCACGTTTTCTTTGAAATAATTGCAACTGCTTCTCTTTCTTGGGAATTGTTATATTCCATTTGTTAACTTTATTATTTTATAAATTTAACTCTCTAGTATTAATATACAAATAAAAGTTTGAAATAGATCAATGATACTCTTTTGAATACTATGATATATTGATTTTTTTTTTTTTTTAAATTCCCCATTCTTTTGAACAGATTGAAATTTATTGGATGTACAATTAATGAATTTGAATCAATTTTATAGGTTTCAGATCAATTTTTAGTATTTAAAACTTTAAAAACAAAATAAAAATAAAAATAAATTAACTCTCTCACATAACTAGCAACTTGCACATCACCCCTCTTTTAGTAGAGAATTATAGATGGTTGTGCACCTCTCTTCTACACCTAGTGGTCAGGGGTTCGAGTCCCACCATACACATTTTATAAGTATGTGTATATAGGGAGTTTTCTCCCGATTTGTGAGAGCAGCCCTCTCTCTGGTTGTGAGAGTTGTAGTTCATATGTAACCTCTCCCCGATAGTGGGAGTATTATTCCGGACCGTCCTTGTAGAGTTTAATTAATCTCACCAGATTCCGACAGTAGTTAAATTTATTTAAAAAAAAAAAAAAAAAAAAAAAAAAAAAACTAGCAATTACCCATTAACAATACAGGAACCGTACTAAAGCTAAACCTGAATTTTATATAGATACAATTTTGTATGGTAACTTTGAAATATTACGCTTATATAAACCAAAAATTAAACCCTCCAAATGATGAAGACAAAATTCTCATATAATCTCTCTGAGCGAATCAGAAAAAGCCCCGCTAAAAACAAAAGAGAGATAAAATCGCAAAAGATTTGAGTGAAAGTAAAAAGATGTGGTTTTCTCATAAGCAGAAGCAGAAGCAAAAGCAAAAGCAAAAGTAAAAGCAAAAGCAATTATCTCTACATAAATGATAAACCTAACAAAGCTCGAAAAGCAAAAACCAGCCAAACAGGGCACAACAGTAAAGAGAGGATCGTCACAGTACGTTTCATATGACACGAGGATGTTATGATAAAAAAGTTAAAATAGCGCGTCTGAGAAAAACCTGAGAACGGTTTCAGTTTATTTATATATTTATTTATTATTATTATGATAGATTTGACTAAGTTACTTTTAACAACAATATTATTAGGTAGTTATGTTAAAAAGTTGTTTAATTTTAATTTTAATTTTTAAATTCTTAATTTTTATACATCTTTGGATTGAAATCTAATTAGACCAGAAACTGTCTAGTAACTTGGTCAAACATCTATTATTATTATTTTATTTTATTTTATTGAAAATATTACAATAACTCGGGATTTAGGAAGGACATATACTCGAACTCTCAACCTCATAGCGTAGGTGTGAGGGACAAAACACCGGACCAACCTCATCTTGTCACATTTCAGTTTTAATCTATGCTGTTATTTATTTATTTTTACTTTTTAAAAAGTTGTTTTTTTTTGTTGGTATATAAAAATAGAAAAAGAAAAAATAACGTCTTTTTTTTTTCTTTTTGAAATATTACATAAACTAATGAGTTTTTTGAGAGATGTGAGAACTTGAATCCACATTCTTGTAGTGTATATGTGAGGGTTATACCACCGAAGAATTTTTTTTTTTTTGAATTTTTGTCATTATTAAGGTGACGTGTACCTCATGCGCGTGTTTGTTTTGTTTGGGGTGTGGAAATGGAAGACCGTTTCGAAATGCTTTTTGGTGTGCCCATCACACGTGCAGCGAAGCGTAGCCGGACACGTGAACGACTGATGATTTTGCGAGGACAAGGAAATCGTTGTGACCAGATTCCTCAGTCATGACCAGGGACGTAACCAGGATCGAAGACTAGGATAGGCTAGAATTTTTTTTTTACTAAACATTGACATCACCTGGTTAT
The DNA here is from genome assembly GCA_008009225.1 of Acer yangbiense. Classification (NCBI taxonomy): domain Eukaryota; kingdom Viridiplantae; phylum Streptophyta; class Magnoliopsida; order Sapindales; family Sapindaceae; genus Acer; species Acer yangbiense. The sequence goes on from CM017763.1 coordinate 23,657,168, forward strand.
GGGGACATGTAGTGAGACGTCCCCGTAAAATGTATATTCTAAATAAATACTTTACAAAATTTTATTTTATTTTTAAAAAATCAAATTAAATTATAAGAGAAACATGAAACACAAATGGGAACACTAATTAAATTATACAATATTCTTATATTAGTTTGATTCATTCTAAATATACTAATGCAATGTTCTAAGAAATTTAATGAAATTCATTTAACAATATCGCTACTTTGTAAATTTAAAATTGGATTAAATAATAATTGGATTACTCCTAAAATCTCATTATCTATATTTAACAATAACCCTAAAATTTTAAAACAAAATAAATATATTTTTTTAAGTAACAAAATAAAATATTTAAAGCCATAATATTCACTCAAATATATCTAAATGTTGATGATGATAAAATATAAATAGATTGAACCAAGTTTAAAGAAGGAGGAGAAGTAATTGTTATTATAGAAAGAAGAAAAAGGAAGAAAGATTATATGTTTTACTTTGATTAGGAATTAAAAGTAATTATTTAATTAATTAATTTAATTTTTTTTCACTAATTTAGTTTTTTTTTTTTTTAAGGGGGCCAAGGTGGGCTTGAGCCCACCCTAGCCCCCACAAAGGTCCGTCCCTGGTCATGACTGATGTTTTTTTTAGTGGGTCCCGTTCAGTTACAATGTGTTGTTTGTGAGAGCGTTATGAATTGAAATGATTATTATATCCTTATATACATATAAGGATTTAATCTCTTGTCTTGTGCCCATTTGTTTTTAAAAATACAAATTGTTGTATAATTATTGGAATATTTCCCTAATGCCCTTAATAATAGGTGAAACTGCATTCTTAGACAAAAGATCCTTTAATTGCACAAACCTCTCTTGGATTATGATGACCAAACATTGACCATAGTTAGGGCTAATTGTTGACCAGCCTTGACCCTTGAAAAGTCATATTTACCCTTAGCCTTCAACTTGAAAAGTCACACGTTTTTGGTGAAAAGTCACACGTTTATTGCAATAGACCCACCTTTGGATAATAATAATAATAATTAAAGTAAGAGTTCAAAAATTTAATAGCACTCTCTAAATAGTGAGTTTTAATATTATCACCAATTGATAACTTGAGTTTAAATAGCACTTAAAGTGTGGATCTGACAAAAATACCCTTAAAACACACTAAAAAAAAAAAACAAATAAGTCTCACGTTTTCGAGAATTATTATTATTATTATTATTAGTGTTTTCGAGACTTATTTTGGTGTTTTCGATACTTATTTTGGTATTTTCGAGACTTATTTTGTAGTTTACGAGACTTATTAGGTATATTTACAATTTTTGAGATTTATTGGGCAAAAATGAAAATTTTCAAAAACAAATTTTTTTTTTATTTTCTTCATCAACCTCCATTGGAGGTCAATTGCAACCTGTAATGAAGGTCGAATGAACATACCTCTATTGGATGTCTTTGGAGGTCTGTTCCATCTCTATTGATGGAGGACTCCATTGGTCCTCTAGCAGTGGAGGTTTTGAAAAAAAAAAAAACCTAAAAATAGTAAAAACGTAATGAAAGAAGGAAATGATGGTATTTTTGTCTATTGGTGTCATTTAAACTTGACTTATTAAACTATTGTTACTTTTAAAAGTCCGCATAAAAAGAGTGTTATTTCCCCCTATTTCCACTTAAAGTAATTTGCATGTTATTATGATTGTAAATTATTTAAAGTGATTTATGTGCTATTATATTCTAAACTAATTAATTAAAGTAATTTGCATACCATCATGTATAAACCTTATCAAAGTTTGGGTTCAGTTGCAACTTCTGCATGTTGCTAAATGGACAAAGATCCTTTACTGAACCACTTCCCTGCTAAACTGTGTTGAGTTTTAAAGGATCCGATGACACGTTTATAATTATAGTGCATATATATTGTTTCCAATTTATTACTTAAACGGCGTAGTTTTAACTTCTAAAACTAAATTTTTTGCCAAGAAATAAAGTGTTTCTCAACGATGTTGAAATGCTACATATGCTTTGACTCTTCACCGCCGAGGATATGAAACCCAGAGCTTCTTCTTCGATTTACGCCGCTGTGGAGTCAAAACATATGGAGTTTCTAAAGACATCGTCAATGAGATACATATGGAGTTTCTACTTAAGTCACTGACACATAAGATCACATGTTTTCTTCATCTTCTGTATGTAGAAGACATGTTTGGCTGTTTGCAAGCCTGCATTTCAGGGTTTACTTAACTGTAATTTCTGCAATGCTTATCTGCTGTTTGCTTTCTTTGTAAATATTGTAAATCTGTCAAATTTCAGATTTTTTTTTTTCTATTATCAGTCTTATGAATCGCTCTTCTATTTATTTGTTTGCTGATACTGAACCTTTGTCATTACTTGGTTCTTTTCTCTCTGTTTTTTTTTTTCTTTCCATTTTCTCTGAAACCAAACAAGTTAGATTCAAGCATTTCTAGAGTTCAACTGTTGGTCATTGATTATCATATTCTTAATTTTTTTAATTTTGGATATTGACAGATCTGGATCTACGTCTGATTTATCTTTCCTTTTCGTTTTTTCTTTTTCTCTCGTGGAATATTGGTAGATAGAGTGAAAAAGAATATTTTGGTCAAACATGAAAGGATGTCGTTTAGAGTGAATTGAGAATAAAAAAATAATTTAATCAAATCCTGACCATACAATTTTTTTATTGATATGTGTCATCGGATTCTTTAAAGCTCAGCACAATTCAGTAGAGAAGTGGTTCAGTAGAGGATCCTTATCCTTGCTAAATATATGTACCTTCCCTTAAAATAAAGTAAATTCATTAATTCAAACAACATACTTCTATAAGCAAGGTAGAAAAAACGATCAAATAAAAAATAAGGAACTAAAATATAAGTTCGATAATACAATTCTTACTTTCACTGTCATAATTAATGACAGTGAATACTAATAAGATTAATATCTGTTTGGAAGGGCTTCAATTCTCTAATTAAACCATTTACAATTAAATCTTTTAGAAATAGAGTGACACCATTACTAGAGCCTTTAAAGAAAAATTACCAGTCATTTGATTGTCAAATGAAAGAAGTCTTTTATATTGTAGATCATGTTTAATTTGGATATATTAATGTTAAAAGCTCTTTTCTATATATATATATATATATATATATATATATGTACGGATTTTTTATTATCAGTTTGAATTTAACTCAACGTGTATGCACTTGTTAAAACTTCTCCATAATCTGTGGTCCACATTCTTCATCCTGATATATTTATTGTCAGTTCGAACTGATAATAGAAAGACTGTATATATGTATATATACTAAAAAGAATATATAAAATACATACTAAAAAGAATATATAAAATAATTCAAAACATAACAAAAAAACTGAGAAAAATATTATTTCTTACAATTTTATAAAAGAATTACAATTATTTAAAGAATGCGTAAACTGAAATGAAAATGTACAAATTAGTGAAGTTAAGCTTATGACATGTTAAAAAAAATATCAGGGTTTTAAGTTTTTTTTGTTTTGTTTTGTTTTTTGGTGAGAGGAGAAAATCATTCATAGAACAAAATGATTACAAAAGATTCGGACAATCAGTCAGGACCAGACTCTCCACCGACAACGGACAATCTTCCAACCAAACATACTCACCCCTGTGATTTAGAGCAAGTTTTGCAAGGCCATGAGCCACCTTATTAGCTAACCTAGGAACAACATTAATATACGTGAAACATTGGTTCCCCATACACTCAATAACCATGAATAACCACACCAATCTCTGCACCAGGCACCGTTTTAGAACCAATCATGTTAACCACCGACAAAGCATCAGATTCCAAAGAAGTAGGGACCAAACCAGATTCCAAAGCAAAACATAGACCCCGACGAATGGCTAAAGCTTCAACAATTTGGGGTTGATAACAAGCATCAACATTCTGGCAAAGGCAAGCCATCACGTGACCATTGCAATCCCGAATCACCACCCCAATTTCGGAAACCTTCTCATTAACATTCACAGCCGCATCCGTATTAATTTTAAAGAAACCAAGATTAGGCACCTTCCATCGCTGGGGATGCAAGAACTTCGACACAACCAGGCCCCCTTGCTTATTAGCATTACGAAAGTCTCAAAGGAAAACGTCAACCCAACCAAAAATTTCAGTATCAGGAAGAAGTACTTTAGAATGAACCAACTGATTGCGCCTCTGCCAAATTCTCCACCAAACAACACACAGCAGCTTGAAGGCCATAGGATCCACGCAATCCTTACAAGACAACACAAGATCAATGAAACTTAAATAGTCCAGATGAGCACCAAAACTGTTGATCCCTGAAACATAGCGAACATTCTTCAAGAAAGAGCATTGCCAGAGGGCATGCATTGAAGTTTCTTCCTTTTGATTACAAATCGGACATAAAGTTCCAATCTTCAAACCATGAAAAGCTAAGTTCTTTTTTGTAAGGAATCAATCATTACAGCCCTTCCAAATGAAGACTTTAACTTTGGACGGCAAATTGAGCTTCCAAAAAAACTTCCACCAAGAAACAAAGGGACTCAAACCAGAGCCACCTGGTCTTGAGACATAATTCTTTGCAGCCCAGTACCCACTTCGCACCGAGTAATTCCCTAATTTATCAAAATGCCAAAGAAGGCTGTCCTCCAACTCGACACTGCTACACGGGAGACCCAAGATAGCATCAACTTCCTCTACTGGAAAAGGCTGTCTCACAACATCCACATTCCAAGAACCATCCCTCAACTTAAGAGCATTCACAGTCGCCTCATTTCCAAGGACCGGAGGAGACATAATTTTAAATGTTGAAAGACACGGTATCCACCAATCTTTGTAGATATATATGGACCAACATTGCCAACCCTCCATCTAGAGCCTGATTCAATCAACTCCCTTCCCCACATCATGCTTTTCCATGGGAAGGAGCTAGTCTTGGATTTCTTAGCATCAAACATAGATGTATTAGGGAAATAGCACTTTTTGAGAATACGTGAAACCAAAGAGTTTGGGAATTGAAGGAGACGCCAACATTGCTTGGCTAACAAAGCTTTATTGAAGGCTCTAAGATCATGAAAGCCCAGGCCACCCTCCCCACGAGCCTTACACAGAGACTCCTAAGAGCACCAATGCAATTTACGTTTAGCACTTCCACCACCCCACCAGAACCTAGCACCCAGTCTATGAAGGACAGAAATGAGTGAAGAAAGAAGACGAAACAAATTCTTAGAGTAAACCGGGATTGATTGAACCACAGCCTTCAGGAGCACCTCCCGTCCCCCATTCGAGAAGAAACGGCTACTCCAGCTTTGCAATTTCTTCCAGACCATCTCTTTAATATTGTCAAAAATGGCATGCTTACTTATTCCGGTTACACACGGAAGGCCCAGATACTTACTATGGTAATCCACAATAGCAATATCTAAAGCGCCAGCCAAATTCCTCCTATCCACAGCTGAAATCTGCTTATTGAAACACACAGCTGATTTCTAAAAATTAATATTCTGACCAGAAGCTTGCGAATAAGTCTCCGACAGTCTTTTAATATTATCGCACTCATTCATTGTAGCCCGAGTGAAAAAGGAGGCTATCGTCTATAAAAAAAACATATGAGTCATTTTTGGACCTAACCTACTACAATGAAAGCCTGAAAAATCCCCTTGCCACTCCGACGAAGAAATAAAAATGGAAAGCCCTTTCGCACAGATAAGAAACATATAGGGGGAAAGAGGATCACCCTGCCTCAAACCTCAAGTAGGTTTTATATCACCTCTAACTTTACTGTAAGATCCTAGATCTTTGTTGGCTTGATTTCAATGCAAAACACTATTTATTTGTAATGGTTAGTTGCTTAGGTGATTATTGGTGAAAAGAAGCTTTAAAGAAGAAAGGCAACTTATCATGCAAATATCGTCTTCAAGAGGAAATGCGCTTACTTGGATGCTAAGGTATCAAGGTACTTCTTCCTCTTGCAAGGCGTAAGCGCACACACACACACAATTCATATATGTGTGTCCCTGCATCGTTGTGCAAACATTTGGTATAACACATTCACACTCATTTAAGTATGCATATGCATTATTCTCATATTGACAAACATTGTAGATTTGCATGATTTATGACTATTTCTTGGATATAGCATGCTTGTGTGACATTGTATTTATATGTTTGTGTTTCTTGTATTTTGGACTTAAACATGATCACATATGATTCCTTATTGAGTCCCGGTCATTTCGGTTACTCACGCATTAGGTTTCGAGTCCAAACGATGTAGCTATGCTACTTTGCATTCTCATTTGTTGAGTTGTCTTCGTCGTCATTTTCCAAGATGAATTCTCAACCTTTTGTCAAAGTTTTATAGTCATCGTTGTGCGTGAGGGAGTCACGATTCGTAATCCGAAGATGGATTCAAAATCAGAGTTCGAAGGCCCGGATACGGTCGAAGAACCTGAGAGGTGCGCAAGAGGAGGTTGCTTGGCCAAAGACCAAGTGTTGGAAGCCCACGTGTGGCACATGGCCAGGAAGTCCCTCTGCCCACGTGTGCCACATGCGCCCCATACAAGGATTGTGATGTGTCACACTCTGATTGGCTTGTATTCTTCCATTCTTGAATTCTTTTAAAAACTCCCTTCCTTTCTTCCAAACGTAACTTGAAGAACTTGAAGAAAATTGAAAAAGAAAGAGTGTGCAGAATTCTTCATGATTTTAGGTTTCTTATTTTGATTATAACTTTCTCATACGAACTCGAAATCGATTTATCCAAAAGCCAAAAATGTTGGTCTCGACGAGAGCTATAAACCTCAAGCATTTTCAGAGTCAGTTGACTTCGTTATTTTTCCTAACGATCTGATTTCAGTACGAGATTCAATTGTTGTATGTGAAACTTTTTCTTCTTACATTTATTTTGATCATCTTTTTTATTCTTCCTAATTGATTGTTGAAATGTGTTGAGAAGTATGTTAGATCATATGCTAGGGTTGTATGATTGATTGTTTGTTTGAGTTTTAGCTTTGTGATTTCAATTGAACATACTTAGCTAAACTTGACTAATCTTGAAATTGAATCTACAAAAAGTATATGTGATATGCCTCTTGATATATTCTAGGTTTAATTTCATAATCTAAGAACTAAGATTTTCATGTGATATATTGAATATTCATATCTTGTTCTTATTATCTCACATGCTTTGATTTCTAGATAGATTTGTGATTGTGTGTTGAAAGCATTATTCTAGTTTATCACTAAGCATGTTCATTTAGCTTGATTGATCATCTAGCTTTATTTGATTGTGATTTGCATCATTTGCATCACTTAGATCATTGCCTTGTGAAAGGTTGAAGTCTCTTGCAAAGTGAGTGAAGCTTTGTGGAAAGAGCAAAGAAGTCTTGGTTAGGAAAGTGTTCCGGATAACCAAGCAAGAAGACTTAACTAGGAGTAGGAAACTCCGGATAGCTAAGCAAGAAATCATTCTAGAAGCTTGAGAGCTTTGGATAGGATGTTTCTACCTAGAGGTGTAGGACACACCTTGGATAGGTAGTAGGCGTTATGGTTCACTAGCTCAAGGGTAGATTAGGAGGTGATAGTTTTGAGCGGATATCTTGAGTAGATAGCTTTGAGTGTGTAAGTCCTTTTCATATAGTGGATTGCTTTGTCGGTGGTTGTGGTATCAACCAGTGGATGTTTCCTCTTTGAGGTTTGTAAGTGCCTCACTTTTGATTGGCGTATTTCGTTGGCAAAATCACAATGGGGTTCTATATGTAAGGGTAGCTTAGAATGAAAGGAAACCTCATTGTGTGATCAAGAGCTTCAAGGAAGGTAGTTCTCTTGTCTTAACTCTATTTTGAAGAGATTTAGAATGCACACACTCACATGTCATTCATCTACTTGATTTGAATTCCTTGTGTGCATTTCTTGTTTGATTCCTACTTAGCATGCACTCTTCACACTTGCACAAAATTGCATCTTGCTAGGTTTTAGGTTGTAAAGCCAAGGGGCTTTTTGCGCCCCTATTCGGCGGCCCATGACCGCAAAATAGGCCGCCGTTTTTCGACGCCCTTGGTTCGGCGTTAAGGGGCCGTAAAAACCAAGCCGCAGAAAGGGACCAGAAAGTCAAGTCTTTTTCGGCGCCCTTGGTTCGGCGGTCAGTGACCGCCGATTTAGGCTGCTGTTTTATTTGGCACCCTTGGTTCTGCGTTAAGGGGCCGTAAAACCAGGCCGTCGAAAGGGACCAGAAAGTCAAGTCTCATTTCGGCGCCCTTGTTCGGCGACCAAGGGCGCATAATCCATAGTCTCGCGCATCTGTTGGTATTCGGCGCCCTAATTCTGTGGACACCAGCCGCAGAATCAAGGGCGCAGATCTGCTTGTTTCCGATCTTCTTTTCAAAACGACATCACTTCATTTGGATCATATATATACGTGTCTTGTGTGCCTTTGCTCGTTTTTAGAGAGCAAAAATTACTCATTTGAGAGCTTCTTGAGCATCTTCCACTTCAAGGCATCAAGACTCCATCTTTAAGGTTCCAAAACACAAACACCCTTCATCTTGAATCTTTCATACATCATCTAGCATGATTCTAGGTTGATTTCATTTAGGGTTTTTAGTTTTGCTCACATGACTTGTATCTATCTATATGTTCTTGATTTACAAGATAGCTTTTTATATCACTTGAATTGATTCAAGATTGCATCTTTATGACTTAACTTAGTTTCAAGATTGTTTTATTGTGGTTTGTGAGTTGTTTTGTGAGTTGTTTTGTGATAGATAATGCATATAGGATTTTTGTTGCTTATTTAGTGTTGTTATATGCATGTCATCTAGTAATATGATATCTAGGAATGTCTAACATGTTCATCCATGCCTAGATAAGCTTGAATGTCTAACCTTGCATTTTTAGCATCTTGAGTATTTTCACATATTCACCTTAGGTTGTGCTATCTCTTCACTTTAGAGACAAGTCTTGTATTTACCTATTAGGTAGTTTGCAAGCAAGGGACTAGAGTCACTATTAAAGGCCCGAGGGTAGTAAAGACAGATTAGTAATTTTAGGTGTGATGTGGTCAACTTAAATTGTAATCGTATTTGTAAATAGTGGATTCGAGGTTCTCGTGTGGCGCACATAACATCCCGTGGTTTTTCCCCGTGTGGGTTTCCACGTAAATATTGTGTGTCCTTTAATTTCCGCACTTGTATGCTTGTTTTTGTATATTGACTAGATTGAGGCTTTTTCGTAATTTGGACTAATCTCGAAAATTGGGTAAAAATGTTTAAAATCTATTCACCCCCCTCTAAATTACTTTAGGACACGTTTATATTTATTTTCAAGGTTTTACCACATAAAAATACTTGTGTCTTTTTCGCTTTACTTTTCATTATCTTCCATATCATGTATTGATTGTATCTCTTGTATATTGATTTTCACATGTATTGAATCATACTATACCATTGATTAAATCATATCAAGTGTACATTTCATTCTTGTAATCCGCATATTTTTTAATATTGAAAGAATTTGGGCCTATACCTATTCACCCCCCTCCCCTTCTAGGTATATTTTACACTATTACTTAAGGGAATTTCATTTACCATTGAGAATAAAAGAGTGTCATACCGAAGACACATAGTCCATAATTCTCGAAATCCGCTTTTCAGAGAAACCCATTTGCCTCATCATACCTTCAACAAAACACCACTCAACCTTGTTGTATGCTTTAGACATGTCCAGCTTAAGGGATAGAAAACCCTTCTTTTTTTTTCGTTCACTTTACGATGAAGAGTGTGCATACACTTAAAACCCACCATAGCATTGTCTGTAATCAATCTCCCTGGAACAAAGGCGCTCTGAGTCTTACCAATCACACTACCAAGCACTTGACAGAAACGATTCGCAAGAGTTTTCGAAACACACTTGTAAATGGCATTACACAAACTTATGGGTCTTATATTTGCCATTTTCTCCACCTTTTTTATTTTTGGGATAAGACAAAGTAGAGTATGGTTCACCATCCCAACTGATCAGCCATTATTCAAACAATCAAGGCATAAACTTGTAACATCGTCTCCCACAACAGACCAAAATTTCTAGTAAAAATTTGTTGGGAATCCATCTTCACCAGAAGCCTTAGACGGATTCATTTGAAAAGAGCTTCTCTAACCTCATTTGCTGTGAACTGCCTGTCAAGGAAATCCCTTAAGTTCGGCGCCAACCAAGCTTCAACTGTATCAAAAACTCTGTCCAACTAACATTTAAAGGGTTGAGAGCTAGTAAAAAGAGAAGATAAATATCAGTTAATAATCCCATCCATTTCCTCATCTCGATTCTTCTAGGACCCATCGTTGTCATCAATAAGCCCGTGTAAAAGATTATGGTTTCGACGTAAGGAAGCCTTTGCATGGAAGAATTTAGTGTTCCGGTCTCCCTCCTTCAACCAAGAGACGCAAGAATGTTGTCTCCAAAAGATTTCTTACTCTTTCAATAGATTATCAAGCTCCCGTTCAACCTTTCTACAAACCTCCCAATCCACCAAATTACCACTGTCACCAATGATAGCCAACTCCCTCTTCTTCAAGGAAATGTTTTCATGCAAACTCCTCATATTCTCACGATTCCAGCTTTGAAGACGTGTGACACAAGTGGTCAAATTATTCACAACCTTTTGCATATTATTATTTCCACCAGACCCACTCCAAGAATTTCTAACCAACTACAAACAGTCTTTTTCTCAGCCCAACAACACTCGCAGTGAAAACGTCTCCCAACATGTTGCCTAACTACACTTACCTCGAACTCTAGTAAAAGCGGTCTATGATTTGACTTCTAGTATTTTAGATGTTTAATCGAAAAAACAAGAAAGAGTTGTTGACAATCAATACTTCCAACACAATGATCTAACCGTTCTTGGATCATACTAGGGGATTCCCTTCGGTTTGACCAAGTGAAACTAGGACCCAAAAAACCTAAATCCTTAAGCCCACAATTCTCTAGGGTGACCCGAAAATTTTCCATCAACGATTCCTACCTCAAAACCCCTCCCACCTTCTCGGCCAAGCAAAGTATTTTATTAAAATCCCACCACACCAACCACGGAAGATCTGACAAACCAGCCAATCTTTTCAACAAAGTCCATCCATGATGCCGTTGAGCCGCATAAGGATGCCCATAGAATCCTATCAATCTCCATTTTTTATTATCATGAGATACAACCATCGTATCAATATGAAAGCGAGAGTATGACAATAGCGTAACTTCAACATCCGAATTCCAGTAAAGACATAATCCGCCACTGTTTCCTACTCTATCCACCACCAACTTAGAATCAAAACCTAACTTAACCCTAATAATTTCCATAGCATAATGATCACACACTGTTTACATCAAAAAAACCATCTTAGGACGATGTTCTTGCACTAAGGAGTGCAGAACACGGAACGCTTGGCCCCTTCCTAAACCCCGAGCGTTCCAGAATAAAGTTTTCATTGTGTCTGGTCAGCCGAGGACTCCTCCCGACCCATCGATATCTCAATTGACGTAGAGTCAAAAGCACCGTTTGATTTTTGTTTCTTTAAAGTTAAAATAGAGTTTGTTTCCACCGTATCACCACCTCTTTTCATTAGTCGAATCCTACCCTCAGGATCGGAAACCCTCATGCCACCTTCTCTTGCCCATCTTTTCCACTTGCCCTTTTCTTATTGACTTTTAGACCCATATCAGTTCCAACCCCAGAATGACCATTCCCTCCTTGAACAGACCTGATTTACTCATTAGAATTCACCCCCATATTGTTTGTCATGAACTCTGCATGGGCATCAATCAAACCTGTAGTATTCTCTACCACCTTAATGACGTTAAGAGAACCATTCTACATGGCAGTCGTAGCCCTCTTTTGTAACACTTCCTCCTTATTGCTCACCTCTTTATTGTTTGACTTTCCCGCTAGCTGACTATCTAATACAAAATCCATTATCACTTCCGTCGCTTCCGTAACCATACTCCCATTGACCAAAATTGGTTGATCATCAACCAAAACCTTCGAACAAACATTATGAGGCCCCATGTCAATATCTCTAGCCTCTGCATGTCGCACCCTCCACAATCCTTCCGACTGTTTCGTGACCCCATTAACCAAACCCGAGTTTTGTGAGCCATCACACCCGACATTCGAAGCCTCTCGACGATATCGAGGTTGGCTAGTATACCTGTTTTGGCATGGCGGACCTGTCGCCCTCATCTATGGACCGAAATCGAATTCCATATTCACCTCCCCCTTATCCTTTCCTCCACTATTCTGACATTCCTAATAATAATGCCTAATGATTCCACGTTGGAAGCAGTATTTAGGAAGCTTTTCATACCGCATCAATAATATAGACTCATCACCTTTCTTCAGTTCTAGATGCAAAAATCTCTTTAAAGGCTTAGATACATCGATGGCCACCCTGAGCCGCATATACTTACCAAAACACTCCCCATTCGATCCAACATCAATGTCTATCAATTCACCAATTAATTGACCTAAAAATTCCCCCATCTCCTTCGTCATGCATAGCAGTGGCGCATTAGGTATCTGAATCTAGAAAACAACCCGGTTATAAGCTAACATAGCTATGTCACCCACACCGGAAAGCTTTTCCAACACCAGAAGACTATTGTCAAAACTCCATGGCCCTCCTGATAATATTCTAAAACAATCAACCTGATTACGAAAATAAAAAAAGAAACGTATTGTCTTGCACCACTTCAATATCTAGATTTGTTTGCCAAATACTTGGGATCACCGCTCAAAAAGCATCCCTGTTGATATGCTTATTCGACAAGAATTTCCTAACCAGACATAAGTTAAGCTTTTTACTTGCAGAATCTTTCAACGTTTCTCGGACACTCCAAAGTTTCTCATCCTTACCCTTGATGGATAGAGACACACATAAACGTGAGATCTCCTCTGGGTCCATGGATATCGACGACTCCGTTCTACGCTGTTGCCAAGAATAAAACCGCTACCCTTTTGTTAAAACCCTCCTACCTCTACACTAGGGTTTTAGAGAGAAAACCCTCAGAGGAAAAAAAAAATGTTGGATAATTGGGGTTTTAAGTTGAAAAGGTATAGTGAAATTATTAAAATATGATAGGATTATATATTTATATTAGACATTTTTATTTTTAAAAAAACTCTAAAAGATCTACTTAGAAAAACCTAAAATATGAGCTTCTCCTGGTAGATGTAAAACAACTCTTTTAATCGTCGAAAAACTCTAATAGAGTGGCAACAAACGACTCAAAAAAAAAAAAATTGTAAAATTGAAAAGAGATGTTAATTAAAATTTAAAAAAAAAAAAAAAAAAAAAAAGCACTTTCAAGTAGTTGAGAAGTTCTACCAAACATAAAATAATTTAATCAAATAGTTGGGAAATACTGTTTGGAAAAGTTAACGCGGAAGCGCATGTCTAATATGCACCACAAAACAAATAATGTCTAAACACAAAAAAATAAGATGAAGCAAATCCAATTACACAACACAAACTTTTACTTGGAAAATTTAAAATAGGGATAAACCACGATCATTAGGACGAAGAGAGAAAAATATTACTATGTAAAAATTGTTATAACTAACACAGTCAATATTATTTCTCTCTTAAATTAACCTCAAAACCCCATTACAACCGAGCCTCGAGCTCACAATCGAGATCTAAGCTCACAACTCTCTATAGGCCCCTTTGGGTGACTCCTCGAATATTCTTTTGGTGTGCCTTAATATCCACTGAATATTTTCGAATTCCCCCAATATCCCTTGGATCTCTTGCCCCTAGATATCCGTAAAGGCTCCCTCCAGATATCCTTTGGGTCTCCTTTTCTTTGATGTCTCAAACTCGATCTCAAAGACTAAGAAAACAAAGGATAAGCCACCCTATTACAGATATTTCAATTATCTGGAGCCAAAACAAAGGTAAGCCACCCTATTATTATTTGGAGTCAAAGTAAACCAAGGTAAATTTCTTTGAGCCAAAGTAATATTCTTGAAGCCGAAGTAATTATATTTTTGCACCATCTCTGTGTCAGGTTTATGAAGCCTGAAATCAACTGAAGAAAAGAAATATGGAAGGAACCGCCGCGTAGACTGCGGTGGCACAGAGCAATGAGCGGTCAATCACAGAGGATTTCCATGGCATGGAGCGTAGTGCATTAGACCGTGGTTTTCTAAGCGGTTGTTTCCAGAGTGTTTCCACGGTCTAGGGCACGGGCTGCAAACTGTGGTGTTGACGTAAGTTGCACGAGTCAAGGAAACTTGGGCGAAAAGAAAAGTATTTCCTTGTGGGATTTGAATACCCTAATGCTCTGATATAAATACTAATGTTTTCCCTTGTTATTGCAAGACTTAGAAAGTATAGAAAATAACAAGAGGGCTGAGAGCAACTTGTTGAGAGACTGAAAGAGAGAGACAAAGGGATTGTAATCAAACTCTAATAGTGGATTTGAGTGCAGATGCGCTCCGTGGATGTAGACTTACGCTACACCACGTAAAATTTCTCGTGTTGTTTCTTTTTCTTCTTTATTGCTTTCATTATCTGCGTGTGATTTAAATTTGCGTTGTAATTGTGTTTGTGGATTTTCTACAACACTCCGTTCAGTTAAATTTCGTTTAGATCATGTGAGAATACAAACCAAATTTTCAATAGGAAGTAAGTCATGTTAGTTTATTTGGAATCTCAATTCTCAAATACTAGATTCTTGCTATTAATATTAATGTATTGTAAAGTAAAGCCTAAAAGCAAATATAATATAGAATACTAATTAATTACCAAATGAAAGACGGCAAATCAATTGATTCAATTGATGGTACAAGTAGGAATGCTTCCAGACTAGGCAAATGTATAATGGGAATTTATCTATTAAAATAAATGATAATAACTAAGTAATATCTAGGATAAATAAATTATTATCAAAATAATAATAGCTGATAATTATTAAGGCTATGATAAGTTCATGTTATAACAACAGTGGACACTTTATTTATTTATATTAAAATTCTTTGTATGATATAGCAAAATGTTAAGATGAAGAAACGGGTGGAAAATGAGGAAATATGATTCTCACTCTGAATATATAGTTCACCAAAATTTTCATATATGGAAAACTTCATTAAAAAAAAAAGCCTTCTAAGAATAATGAAAATTGCTTTTAACCATATGCACAAATGTGATTGTTTTTAACAAAATGATAAATTAAATGTCCCAAGTGCCTCTCATTCAAGTGGTTCCCCCATTTTGCAGAAATAATTTTCACGTGGTATAGAATCTAATTTCATGTATTATAGTAAAAATGATTTCGATGTTCACCTAGCAAAAATGATTTTACGTAGTAATATTAAAAATGATTTCATGTAGTATTGAAAAACTGATTTCAATATTGTAATTGTAAGAAGTACTTGAAAGTTTCTGGAAAATGACAAACTTTAGGTAGTGTTCGGTTTCATTTTTAAAAACAATTTTTTGTTTAAAAACAAAAAAACAACTCTAAAGTTGCTTAGTTAATCATTTTATAAAATTGTTTTTAAAAATAAAAAATAACTTTTTAAAAGTTATAACTAAAAAATCAAAAACAACTTTTTTATTGTTTTTCACCATTTTCAAAACAGTTTTTTAAAACTAACCACAACTTTTCCCAATATTTCCCTCCAAACAACTATTTTACCCATTTCAAAAACATTACCAAACACATTTACATCGATTTCCGTTTTTAAAAACTATTTTTAGAAAACACTACCAAACATGTTTGTATTTTTAAAAACATCATTTTTAAAACATAATTTTTATTTTTAAAAATAATTTTCAAAAACATCATTTTAAAAACGATACCAAACGCACCCTTAATTTTCGATGTTTGATTTTTTCAAATACTCAAATAATTAATGAAAAAAAAACCCATGAAATATATGTTACGTTGTTTCAAAGTAAATAAATAGATTTAAGTAATTTAAGTGCTATACATAATACACTTGGACCAATTTTGTTAATATGTGAAGAATTTTTCGAAAATTTGAAATTCCCAAACCTTCAACAACCCTACTAGATGAAGTTGTTTTTTTGTTTATTTTTTCTTTGTATAACAACTTAATGTTTGGTTTCAAATGAATCTTGTTACTGATGATTGAGAAATTAGTGAGAGAAGAGAGAGAGAAAATATAAGAGAGGTAGGTGGAACTGTGGAAGAAAATGTTAATTTTGTTGGAGGGTATTTTGGAAACTTTTGGCTATGGATGAAAAGCAATTTTCACACTCGGTTAGTAACAATCAAATATACATGTGATTGAAAACAAATTGCTTACCATAAAGTGGTTGCCTTGGTGGTCCAAGGCTTGGGATTAAATACTCAAGTCCTTGGTTATACTCTTGGTAATTACATTGTGGTTAGCTCTCAGGCGTTTAGTTCTACTGGTGGAAGGACGGACATGGGGCTAACGTCAGCGGTTCGAATCCTACCCAGGCGGAGGCGAGTTCTGATTTATCTGCTTGCATCCTTGTGGGGCCAGGGGTGTGGGCCCAGGTTAAAACAAATTGCTTAAAACTTTTGTAGTGAAAAATTGAAAATTTACACTTTCTTCGCATACACTTATATTCTTACAAATAATTCTTTTCATAAAAGAAATCCAATAAAAATATTTATGTCATAGATTACTTCTTAGAATGATCGGTTTTGTTTTGCTTTTTTGTTTATATTTTAAACATGTGTCTACAGCAACTTGAATCCTGTACACTGCCATACCACATTGGGTGGTGTTGATTGAGAGTTTTCAATATTCTTAAATATAAATATTCGGTTATATATTTAATTGAGACAATGGCTTTCTTAATGAGTACTACGACTTATATGTTTCCATTCTCTTATTGATACTTGATTTATAATATCTTGTCGGCAACTGATTAAATTAAAGTCGCTTTCACTTCCAATACCAGCTGATTAAAAACACAAGAGTCCTCGAGCTCAATCAATAAGGATCTTTTCCTGAGTCTGCCCTTGGT
This sequence comes from Acer yangbiense, assembly GCA_008009225.1. Classification (NCBI taxonomy): domain Eukaryota; kingdom Viridiplantae; phylum Streptophyta; class Magnoliopsida; order Sapindales; family Sapindaceae; genus Acer; species Acer yangbiense. The sequence goes on from CM017763.1 coordinate 23,674,196, forward strand.
CCAAAAGGATTGAAAGATCGGGTCATCACATCATCTTTTCTTCCTTTCGGAATAATTTGGATATGATTGAAGAACTAGGTTCTTCATATATGGGCAATGGCACTTCGACCTGGCACTATAAACCCTAGATTGCAGATAGTCACTACTCAAATTACTAGGTCCGCAAAGAAAAAAAAACCCTGATCATGTATTTATTTATTTTAATATTACGTTAGAGTTGGTGAAAAAATCCAAGAACGTTTTTGTCCAAATTGGATGGATAGACAGTATGTAGTTAGGTGTGCTTTTATGCTTTTTGGAGCAAAATGACATGAAAAGCAGCCTTTGTTGAAAGAATTTACAACTTTATTTAACTTATTTTACTAAAGGAATATTGGTTGATAAGACTTCCCATAACTAGAAACTCTATCATCATGTTAAATATCAACAACAATCACAACAAGGTAGGGCCTTGTTGTTTCCTCCATCTCAATCTCATAGTGAATGCTAGCATAGCATGTGATCTATGAGCTAATAACAAGTTATTAATTTACTAAAAATACAAACATATATGTTAGTGTGCATCTTCTTCTAGATGATCTTAATTTTGTTAATTCTTCTTGATTGTGGGAACCTAATTATCCTACTAATCGATCAAATGCCGACCGGGACTAATGCCATTTCTTAGTTTCAGACGAAATATGTAGATCTGTACATTTTTCATTGCGCAAGATGTCTTGAGAATTGAAATAGAATACCACTAGTAGGAAAATGAATTTACATATTAGAAGCAATTACTATTTGGTTGAGGGGTCGATTGATTTATATACTTAAATGATTCTTCTATAAACAAATAATAATCAATCATCAAACCCTATAGATCAATGATCATTGACCATCTAGTTGGTCGAGATCATTCCCACATGTAACTAGGTAAGATTATAGAATGCTAACATTAGATATATAAAAATATATTCATTAATTAATTTAATAATATATACTGCATATATATATATTATTAATTAGGTACATAATTTCTATTTATATTGATGCAAATCGAACTCTAAATCCAATGTTACTATATATGAATCATAAATTGACCTCATTATTGAATATACTAACTATCTCGACCAACAACCACATATCACTTTAGATAATCATAGTGTGGTAGCCTTGTTTAAGAACCTTGTTTAATTAGTATCCGTAAGTATGCTCCTTGTAAAAAAGAAAAAGAAAAAAAAAGAAGAGATTAAACCCCGAAAGACTGAGATCGAAAGTGACAAATAAAAAACCCTAATTTAGTACTAATTATTACATAGCTAGGACAAACTTAATAATCAAGTAAGCCAAATATGCCGTTAAATAACAAAGTGGATCTTTGTAAGTCACAAACAATCTTGGTGTCCCACCATTTATTCTCTTGTCTAACTTTGCTTTTTCCTCTTCCGGCTGATTGCTGACCCTTATTTTGTTGCTGCACGCACGAACGATCAAATTAGTTACCCTTGAAAGAGCAGATGATGAACAACAAAGTGCTTTTTTAATTAGTATAATGATTTTGGCTTTTTTTTGGTGGGATTGGTAGGGTTAATTAACTAACCCACCACCACCACCATTTCACTAGGACTCTCTCTTTTGAGTCTTGATAAGACAAATCTTTTTTAAGCTTTTAATCATCTGATTTCTCTATCAAAGTGTTATGGGTTGTCAGCATTTCTCTGTCTAATTAACTATTCAATGCCTAACTGTTTTAGATACTGTATATAGAGATATATAATATGATTAGTGGTGAACTAATCAAGGGTCGAGTAGTTCTTGGTAAGTTTCATATATTTAGATTGTGGATTTTTTCTAATTTGATCAAGGCAAGAAATTACTTCTAAAAAAATCACTTATGAGTGATTTTAATTAACTTTAAGGTACGCTAAGTATCTAAATATGCTTTCGGTTGCATTGTTTAGCTATATATATATATAGTAATCCAGATCTTAACAAGTTTGGTTTAGTAAATTAATCTAACAATAAAAGATAACTAGCTAGCTAGACTGTTATGGCTTCATTATTATTGTAATTATTGTTATATTAAGTATACTATGCTTTTATCAAAAAACCAGTATACTATGCTGAATAACCATCAATCTAGAAAATATTTAAATAAATAGATAATGCATGCCCCAATAATAGTCTTATAAGTTAATTTGAAGACACCCTCTTATATTTTGATATATCCATGGTACGGCTATTTAAACATGTGACATTGTCATTTGTCTGGTTGGATTAGCATCATTTATACACAAGTAACTTTTATTTTATTTTATTTTATTTTATTATTATTATTTTTTATAATATATCCACAATTAACATTAATCGGTAGTAAGACACCCTTTTCTTGTTGAGGCACATTTGATTAATTGGTATAATAGATTTATACTAAAGTCTATTATACTTGTACTAAAATTTAATTAATTAAGAGAAATAAAGGCTTCTTAAGATTTTTTTTTTTTTTTAAAAAAATTCGTACATATTATATCTATATAAAAAAAATCAAATACATTATTCTCTAAATTTTGGGCCACACCCACCAAAATTTTGTAAGGAAAGAATTATATATATATATACTGGTTAGAGGATTTTCGGCATATGATTGCTTGTGATGTTTTTTACCATTAGATCAGTTCAATTTTAATAAAATAAAAAATAAAAAATTCATTAATTCCATGAAGGAGCAAAAAGAATCATATTTAGAATGGTAGTTTTGGTAATTACAAGCATATATTATATAAATATTATATTATATAAATATTATATTATATTTCCAAGGCTAAGCTAACGACCAAGATGTCGGTTTCTCAACTCTTGTTCTTTTCATCAAATCCCTCATTACATTTCCAAGAATCCCATAAACACACTCTCTCAGCTGTTAATTTAATAATTAATTAAACTGCTCCAAAATCCAAACTAGAATGTTACAACTTACAAGAAATTAAAATTAATTAAAATTAAGACAACTAATGACAACAAATTTTATGGTTGCTAAACTAAAATTTTTGTTTTTATTTACATTTATTAATTAATATTATGAAGTCGGCTAATTATTGGATTAAATTATATGGTTTGGAATCATAAAATAATAATAATAATAATAATAACAAACTAGGTAGGGTTATAAACAAAGTGCAATCACTATCATGTTAGTTAATTACATGATAAAATGGGTATAAAATTTCTCATAGAATAAATCAATTGATATGAATATGAATATGAATATGTAGACTTTGGTATATATGATCAAATTTATTAGTGGACCCCATGAAAGATCTTTAATTTAAATGATTGAAGAGCTATGTTGGATCATTTGTGGGGTTTCAAAATTAAAACTTTAATCGACTGAAGCAAGTCACCATCAAACACATTTTCCTACTTTTATTTGACTTCCAATTAGGTTTTTTGCCAGATTCATGCATGCAACTTTTCTCTCTCTCTCTCTCTCTCTCTGATTTTTGGCTCTCTGTAGTTTCCTGATTTTATGGGCATTTTTTAAAATTATGTTTAAATAATTTGACATTTTAATTTTTAATAAAGGTAAAAATAAATATATTATATCTTTCAATTTTTAATTTTCTTAACTAATTTTAATTAATACGTTAATGCTGCTAAGGCTTTTTTTAAAAATAAAAAATAAAATCAATTAGCCTTATCAACCAAAAAAAAGTTAGTTAACAAGTATATGAGAGTATATAAGACCCGTATAAGAATTAAAAATTCTATTATAAGAATTAAAAATTCTATTATGTCTCACTTTATACTTTAAAATATTTAATTAATGAAATAAAAATGTCATGATAGTATACGTACCCAGTACCCTTACATGAGACATGTTTTTTCTCTACAATAATTTTATATATATTTTTGTTAATTTTGGATTTTAAAGTTGAATTAGAGTTATTTTGAAAGATTTGCTATTTATTTGTTAATTTTAACTATGTGCACATTTCATTTAATTAATGAAAATTCTTTCCTACCATTAAAACTCACAATTAAAATAAAACATAGTATTTAATTTCGTATAGTATGACTTTTTACCGATAAAACATTTTCATAGCAGCCTACCCGAAAAAACGTTTATGGTTTGTTGAACAATTATTTAAATCATGAAATGATGTAATTATTACAACTCATTTGTCAATAAAAACATTAAAAATAATAATAATAATAACAAAAGAAGGTAAAGGATGTTGGAGATCTAATATGGACTTCCATCAATCTCCATTAGATTGATCGTCGATGGATATCCTATATGGATCTTTATGGATCTCCACCATTTTTTTAATGGTTAAAAACCATATTTTTGTAACAATTTTATAACTTTTTTTTGTTTTTTATAAATGAGAGATTTATAAATTTTTTTAATTACTTTTTCAATGTTTTAATCTATTTTTTTTTCATAAATTTTTAATTTTTTTTAAATTAGAGGTATCAGGAGTATTCTTGTCTTTTTAACCTTCTGACATAATCAACTATTCGTATCTAACACTCAAACACTAACGACATGGAAGGTGATTGTCATTTTTTAATAAAGTTGATTCTAAGTGTAAATTGGCATATATCATGTAGATAGCCGATAATTTGATTAAAAAAAGTTCGAGAAGCTGAACTCTCTTTCAATAAACAAACGGACTTTTTTATTTCACTTTTTATATTTGTATATATAGATTTATTTTATTTTTAAATTATTTTTTATAAATGAATCTCTATTGTCCATCTGAGTCATGGAGATTTAGAACTTTTTTCCCCTTTTTCAAAATCTAAAATTTTTTTTCTTAAAATTTTGATTTTTTTTTTTAAATTAGGTTATCTTGGTATTTTCTTCTTTCACCTTTTGAAGTTTCGATACAATCAAGTAAAGAATCAAGGTGGGTGATGTATGTGGATGGTTCCTCCAGTATCCTTGGAAGTGGAGCTGGATTAATCATCATGACTCTAGAAAATACATGCCTTGAATATGCACTTCGATTCGGTTTTCCTGCTATGTACCAACAATGAGGATGAATACGAAGCATTGATTTCAAGATTGAAAATAATCCGGTCTATGAGAGTTGTAAATGCCACACTTTTTGATTGGATTATTTCGTTGACAAAATCACAATGGGGTTTAAAATTGTAAGGGAAGTTTAGGATTGAAGAATTCTCCTCAATTGCTATTGGACCTCATTTTGGACTTCAAGTGCTTCAAGGAAGGTAGCTTACTTGTCTTGACTCTTAATTGAAGAGATTTAGATTGCACACACACACACATCTCATGCATTTTCATATCTTGAATATTCTTTTGTGTTTCATGTTTGATGCTTATGCATATTATTTACTCACTTCACACTTGCACAATATGCATATAGATTAGGTGTGCCTTGTTGATTTGAAAAGAGAATTTTTCTCTTTGCCGCGGTCCATACCGCCTTAGGTACCGTTGCCGGTTCCCTTGCCTGTACCGCGATTCATGTTAGGTGCAGACTCTGATGTTTTTCACCGTGTATGCCGTGGCTGGTGCACCTTGCCTTTGGAGAGGTCTCAACCGCGAAACATTCCAAAGCCCACATGTCGTGTGTATCGCAATGCAGACACCTTGTTCGTATTGCGGCACGTACCGCAGTTTTGACGGGATTTAGTTGTCCAAGTTCAAAACGACGTCTTTTTGGCTAGGGCTTGATATATATATGCCTTATTCTCTCCTTGGCCGAATTAGAGCTTAGAATAAGTTTCTTGAGAGCTTGAGAGTGTCTTGCAAGAAAAGTTACCAAGACTTGATTTTTATCAACGAAAACTCAAATACCCATCAACCATTCATGTTTCAAACATCATCTAGCATCTTCTACATGTGTTTTCTTTAATCACACATGACTTGTAAGTAGAACATCATCTTCATTTATTCTTGTGTTCTTGCTTTACAAGATATCTCCTTTACGACTTGATTTGTATCAAGATTAGATTTTTATCTATATGTGGAGATTTGTGTGTTGTGTGTTGAGCTTTGTTTGTTATAGCTATTGCATCTAGAGTTTTATTTAATCATATAGCTAAGTTGTATGCATGTCCTATAGCAACATGATATCTAGGAATGTTTGACATGTTCATCCACGGCAAGATAAGCTTAAATATTTGACCTTGCATTTATGCACTTTGAATATTGCTCATATTCACATTAGGTTTCATTTCTCTTCTTTTGAGAGGTAAGTCTTGTATTTACCTTGGGTAGTTTACAAGCAAGAGTCTAGAATCACTATTAAAGGCCCGCGGGTAGCAAAGATGGATTAGTAATCATATATGTGTGATGTGGTCAACCTAGATTGTAATCGTATTTGTAAATAGTGGATTTGAAGGTTCGATTGGCAATTATGCCCGTGAGTTTTTACCCTCTTGGGGTTTTCTCACGTAAAACAAATTATTGTGTTATTGCTATTATTTTTCCGCACTTACTTTACATGATGATTTGTGTTAGACATTAGGGGTGTTTGAGTTTGGAGGACTTGAAGTTTGGAGTCATTTACTACTTCGGTTCCCTCGTGTGCAACCTCTAAGATGTCCCATGCCTCCTTGGCTATCTTAGTGTTCTGAATCAGTTTGTACTGATTTTCGTCCACTGCACATATAAGGGCGTGCCATGCCTTTTGATTCCACTTGGACAACTCAAACTCGGGTTGTGTCCATTGTGCCTTAGGCTTGAGCACTTCTTCTCCTCCACCCGTGGGAGTCATCATAGGAGGTGAATATCCATCTTCAATGGCCATCCATGCCCTATCATGGATTTGACACACATATGCCTCCATCTTCCCTTTCCATTGGGAGTAATTTATGCCGGTGAGGAGGGGAGGCCGTGTGCTTGAAACACCCTCATGGTTGCCACCGTATCCACTCATTGTATGAAATGAATGAATTCAAATGAATGCAAAATGTATGAATGAGCACAAATCACACAAATGCAAAACACACCTAAAATGAGCTAGGATCACCTAAGTATATCTAGGAACCCGCTCTGATACCAATTGAAAGTTCTCAAGGTGTGTATAATATAAAGCTAGATGGGGGGTGAATAGATTTTATCAAATATTACCCAATTTTCGCATGCAAGTCAATTTTACGAAAATACCCCTATTAGTCAAAAATACATACAAGTGTAATAAGATGCGGAATTTAAATAACACTTGATATATATGTGAAAACCCAACCACTGGGAAAAACCACGGGCTATATAGTGCGCCACACTCGGAACTCGAAATCACTAATTGAAATGAAGTTTACAACCTATGTAGACCTCGTCTAACATTCCGGTCTGTAACCCCTCACTTCTACCCAGCGGGCCTTTATTAGCAACTCTATTCCAATTTGCTTGAGGCCTAAGCACTCTTAGCCTCAAGACTTACTTCTCAATGAAGAGAAACAACCTATGTGAATATATATGAATATTCAAATAACAAACAAGGCTAGGTAACCTTAGATGCTTATCTAGGATGATGATATAATCAATTTACTCAACCCTAGATATCAATTGCTAAATGACATGTCAAATAGCTTAGCTAATCAAGATTAATTAAAAACCTAATTAGCTATCACAATCAACACTCAATCATTTTCATCACAAATAATCTCTAACTTGTATCTAGCATATAATCAAAAGCATACAAGTAATTAAAGAGATGTATTAATATGAAAAACACTAAAGTAATATGAAATTAGTGAAGAACATACCAAATAAGATGTGATGATTCATAACCATGCATGGATCAATTCTATGAAGGCATAGAAGATCAAATATGAAATTTGATGCAAAAGGGATTTGATTTGAGTGTTTAAAGTTGAGTTCTTGATTTGATTTTTTCCCAAAAATCTCTCTTGAATGTTTAGGGTTCTAAGGTCTCAAAGAACTTGATCAGAGAATGAGAAAATAAGATATTTATAGACATCAAGAATTGGGCATGTGAAAAGATAATTTTGCCCCTGAAACGCACCGTTCGGCGGTTTCAATCGGCAGCCAGGCCGCCGATCACGACCGCCGAATTGAGCTCGTGAAGAACAGAGCATCAACGGCGGTTTCATTCGGCAGTTTTGTGACCGCCGATCCAACCGCCGAATTAGACCGAGAGATTAAAATCGATCAGGTATGAACGGCGGTTTCGAACGGCGGTCGTGACCGCCGATCTGGACCGCATAATTGCTTCAGACCAATCTGGACTGAAACGGCGGTTTCATTCGGCGGCTAGGCCGCCGATCATAACCGCCGATCACCAACAATGGTGAAAACCAAGGAGAAGCCAAGGGCATTCTCCATAGGCGGTCTTCGCGCAAAACCAAGCAGTCATTAGTGCAGGCGCGGACGTTTCCGAACAATGTCGGGAAACGAATTATAAAGCACATATACACACAACAAGATATATCAACTAAAGTGCTAGTGTGTAAAGTGACATGTGAAGAGTATGCACACAAATGCAAGTATGCTAAGTGTGTGTGTGCTACTAATTCTCTTCAAAGAAAACCAAGCACAAGAGATTATACCTTTGGCGTGCTTGTATCTTGAGGTCATGGAAGGGCTTTTGATCTTCAACATTAAACACTTAGACTACCCTTACATTCAAAACCCCAACATGTGGTTTGACCACAAAATAAGCCAATCAACAAAACGGGAATCCTTACAATCTCCCCCTTTGGCTATTTCGTGATAAAACCACCACTCACATTGATTCCTCACAACAAAATAAACCTATGGGTCAATGAAGATTTTCTACAATACAAAGAGATATATAAAAAATAAAACTTGAAGTCTTCAATCTCTTGTAGAACAATCATTCCCTGAAACAAGGTTTCTAAACTTTCCAAAACAAGAAAAGGTGAGATGAATTAAGTGAGATTAAAACAAGCATTTGCATATTAAAAAAATTAAGCACAACATCATGTTGTTTTATGTATGCAATGCTCCCCCTCAAAGGGTTACTCCCTCAATATATATTCTCCCCAATGTGCACCAATTGCTACAACAATTTGCACCTCCCCTTACCACATTTTACTCTCCCTTTTTGTCATGATATAGGCAAAGGAGTAGTCCCCAACCGGGTCACTTAAGGCAAAGAGAGATAGTAGCATTCTAGTATATGCATAATCAATATAAGTCACTTTATGCAATCTTAATTAATCGGAGAGAAACGAGGAGATTTATTAGATAAAATATGTGAAACAAAATGCTTTGCATACAAGACATATAGCATTCAAGTCCAAAATACCATGGTATTTGGCAAAGCAAATGACAAAGGTTTCTAATAGGAATTCAAACCAATTTCACCATTGTCATGAGAGAAGCAAGAATATAGAAATTTCATTGATTTTAATTTAAGAATAACTATATCCAACTTTATAAGCTAAACATGTCATGAGCAACTTTGCACCCTATTTGATTTTTCCGGGAATGAAACCCGTATGATGGTAGACATGTTCAACCAATAAAGAAAGAGAGACATTTGGATTGTAAAATCCTTGAATGGATATAAGATCCTATATTCATTTTGAGTCTCATAAGCTTTTTCACACAAGTTTTGCATTTATAAATTGCAATCATCAATTCATGCTTTTTCAAATGAGCATGTTATATGAATTTCATGCTTTTCATATGACATTAGCATGTTATTAAAGAATCATCATGTCATGGAGATAACTAAAGGTCATTCATATCATACTTCCTATGAAAATCTCCTAGTCCAAAATGCATGTTTGAACATAAATATGACATGGATTGTAAACAAGCAAGATTCACACTTATTGAATTGAAAATATATATACATATGTTCAACCAAGCTTACTCAAGCAATCAACCAAGAAGCATAAGATTTTTTAAATTTTTTGCAAGTGACAAGAATGCAAAAATAGCTCTCTTTGCTTGAGTTCCCCATATGGGGTTAGTATCATCCTTCATTAATGAAGGGCATGAGGTCCTATGGACCTACCAAGTCCATTGGACTTAGTTAAACCTATTTGAGACTTGTTAGTCTCGTAGCAAGCGGGTTCATTTTTCCTTATCCACATAGATATGACATTTTTCTTCTTAGTGGTCAAAGGTTGCATGTCATTCACTAACCTAGGATTATTGACAAAGGATTTCCTAGGCTCATGCAAGTGGGCTTTTCTTAGCCTCTTTTTCTCTATCATGCTATTAATCCTACAATGCTTAATGTACTTAAAGCACTTAGGCCTAATATGCCCATAAACACCACAATAATGACAAGTTGGTACAAAGTAAGAATTCATACCATATCCGTGTGAAGTCATTGGAGACTTATCATGCATTTGATATCTCCTTTGGTGTTGAGCCGGTTCATGTCTTCTATTTGGTTGAACCGGAATAGGTTGCCTCCTTGGATGAGGTAGCATGTTTTGCCTCTTTTCATAGTGAGTCATTTGTTGAGGAGAGTTGACTCGAGAGGCTCTAATCCGTTGAGCTTGGGGTTGTCTTGCTTTCACCACCTTCACTTGTGCATTTTTTGAACATTGTCCTAGTTCTAACTTCTTCCTAGGAGTTTGCACCGGTGACGCTTCTATCTTACCCAAACTCTTCACAAAGACGGTCTTCTTAGGAATAGAGCAATCCTTGCTCACTTCGAATCCAAGACCTCTTTTGTCACAAGGGCTTTTTCCTACACCAAGTATGTTGTCAAGCTTCTTGGTGCTTGTGGTCATTCTAGTCAATGACTCTTTGGCTTCAACAAGCTCTCTCTTCAAACCCTCTTAGACAAAGCTAGCTCATCTTTTAGCTTGTCTTCTTCCACCATGGATCTTACCACTTCATCATTCAAGTGATCAACTTGTTTTGAAAGCCTAAGTAGTTCTTCCTTTAACCTTTGAATCTCTTTTTCATTCTTTAACTTAGAGCTTTCAAAACTTTCAAAGTTGTCCTTAAGATCCATTTTCTCCACTTGCTTCCTTAAGAGGTCATTGTATGTTGAAAGCTCTAGATTTTCTTCCTCTAAAATCCTTAGGAATCTATCTTTCTTCTTCATGGAGCTTTCAACATTGACTATAAAGTCATGCACATCCATATTCTCTACATTTCCATTTGTAGAGTTAGAAAAGGAGTCATCTCCACTAGTGTCATCTTCTAGACTCTCCTCCTCTCCTATGGATCCAATTTTCTCATCAAGACCTTCACCTTGATCTCTTGAGTCAATAAGTACCATATCCCAATGTGAAGCAACAACTATCTCCTCTATAGCTACTTCTTCGACTTTCTCTTCTATGGGATCACTAGCAACAGAATTCTTACCAACAACTTCATTTTCTTTATTAGTGGCACCCAATGCCTTGAAGTTATTGATAAGCTCATCATCACTTCATGACTTATCTCCCTCTCCGGAGTCATCACTTTCACTCCAAGTGGCGACCATCATTTTTTCTTTCTTGTTTTTCAAATTCCCACAATCGGGTGAGATATGACCTATGCCGCCACACTCATAGCAATGGACCCCTTTCTCTTGCCTAGGCTCATGCTTCTTGAAGGGAGCCTTTTTCTTCAAGACTTGGCCTTTGGATCCAAAGCCACTCTTCTCGAACTTGACAAATTTCTTGAATCTTTGAAGCATCAAAATCATGTCTTCGTCCAAGTTACCTTTCTCCTCCTTCCCTACCTTAGAAGCACTCAAAGCAATTCCTTTTTGCTTCTTTGAAGGAGTGGAGCTAGGACCCTTCCTAGACTCGTAGGCGAGAAGTCTACCTATTACCTCGCTCGACTTCATGTCCTTAAAATCACTGTTTTATTCTAAAGCCGTCACCTTAGACTCAAACCTCTCGGGAAGCGATCTCATTATCTTTTGCTTGATCCTTCTATCCGAGTAAGGGTCACCAAGTTGATGACTTTGGTTGACAATGTCCATTAACCTAATCTCAAAGTCGTTGAAGCACTCATTCTCCTCCATCCTAAGTGTCTCGAATTGAGTTTGGAGGACTTGAAGTTTGGAGTCATTTACTACTTCGGTTCCCTCGTGTGCAACCTCTAAGATGTCTCATGCCTCATTGGCTATCTTAGTGTTCTGAATCAGTTTGTACTGATTTTCGTCCACTGCACATATAAGGGCGTGCCATGCCTTTTGATTCCACTTGGACAACTCAAACTCGGGTTGTGTCCATTGTGCCTTAGGCTTGAGCACTTCTTCTCCTCCACCCGTGGGAGTCATCATAGGAGGTGAATATCCATCTTCAATGGCCATCCATGCCCTATCATGGATTTGACACACATTTGCCTCCATCTTCCCTTTCCATTGGGAGTAATTTATGCCGGTGAGGAGGGGAGGCCGTGTGCTTGAAGCACCCTCATGGTTGCCACCGTATCCACTCATTGTATGAAATGAATGAATTCAAATGAATACAAAATGTATGAATGAGCACAAATCACACAAATGCAAAACACACCTAAAATGAGCTAGGATCACCTAAGTATATCTAGGAACCCGCTCTGATACCAATTGAAAGTTCTCAAGGTGTGTATAATATAAAGCTAGATGGGGGGGTGAATAGATTTTATCAAATATTACCCAATTTTCGCATGCAAGTCAATTTTATGAAAATACCCCTATTAGTCAAAAATACATACAAGTGTAATAAGATGCGGAATTTAAATAACACTTGATATATACGTGGAAACCCAACCACTGGGAAAAACCACGGGCTGTATAGTGCGCCACACTCGGAACTCGAAATCACTAATTGAAATAAAGTTTACAACCTATGTAGACCTTGTCTAACACTCCGGTCTGTAACCCCTCACTTCTACCCAGCGGGCCTTTATTAGCAACTCTATTCCAATTTGCTTGAGGCCTAAGCACTCTTAGCCTCAAGACTTATTTCTCAATGAAGAGAAACAACCTATGTGAATATATATGAATATTCAAATAACAAACAAGGCTAGGTAACCTTAGATGCTTATCTAGGATGATGATATAATCAATTTAATCAACCCTAGATATCAATTGCTAAATGACATGTCAAATAGCTTAGCTAATCAAGATTAATTAAAAACCTAATTAGCTATCACAATCAACACTCAATCATTTTCATCACAAATAATCTCTAACTTGTATCTAGCATATAATCAAAAGCATACAAGTAATTAAAGAGATGTATTAATATGAAAAACACTAAAGTAATATGAAATTAGTGAAGAACATACCAAATAATATGTGATGATTCAAAACCATGCATGGATCAATTCTATGAAGGCATAGAAGATCAAATATGAAATTTGATGCAAAAGGGATTTGATTTGAGTGTTTAAAGTTGAGTTCTTGATTTGATTTTTTCTCAAAAATCTCTCTTGAATGTTTAGGGTTCTAAGGTCTCAAAGAACTTGATCAGAGAATGAGAAAATAAGATATTTATAGACATCAAGAATTGGGCATGTGAAAAGACAATTTTGCCCCTGAAATGCACCGTTCGGCGGTTTCAATCGGCAGCCAGGCCGCCGATCACGACCGTCGAATTGAGCTCGTGAAGAACAGAGCATCAACGGCGGTTTCATTCGGCGGTTTTGTGACCGCCGATCCAACCGCCGAATTAGACCGAGAGATTAAAATCGATCAGGTATGAACGGCGGTCGTGACCGCCGATCTTGACCGCATAATTGCTTCAGACCAATCTGGACTGAAACGGCGGTTTCATTCGGCAGCTAGGCCGCCGATCATAACCGCCGATCACCAACAATGGTGAAAACCAAGGAGAAGCCAAGGGCATTCTCCATAGGCGGTCTTCGCACGAAACCAAGCACTCATTAGTGCAGGCGCAGACGTTTCCGAACAATGTCAGGAAACGAATTATAAAGCATATATACACACAACAAGATATATCAACTAAAGTGCTAGTGTGTAAAGTGACATGTGAAGAGTATGCACACAAATGCAAGTATGCTAAGTGTGCGTGTGCTACTAATTTTCTTCAAAGAAAACTAAGCACAAGAGATTATACCTTTGGCGTGCTTGTATCTTGAGGTCATGGAAGGGCCTTTGATCTTCAACATTAAACACTTAGACTACCCTTACATTCAAAACCCCAACATGTGGTTTGACCACGAAATAAGCCTATCAACAATACGGGAATCCTTACAGTAGGAGCCCTAGTCCCCAGGGTGAAATTGGGGGGCTGATCCTAACCTCTACTTTTGAGCAGGGCCATGGTGTCCACATGCCTTGGAGGGCCTTGATCGTTCCACCTAGGCCTTAGGTCCACATAGGCGCTTCTGTAGGGGCTGATATGGTGAACATGTGGTGTTTTCGGAGGTTTTGATTGGTCAGATGGGGTCCTTACAGCAGTGAGAGGTAGTTATCAAAATCTGGTATGGCGGGGGACAATGTTAGCGCCTGTCCCGCTGCACACTGTCAAGCACCCTCTTCCACCATTTCCTTCTTCATGCTTGCTGGGTTCCTGTGAATATTATGCTGGGGAATCGCAGAATCCCCTCTCATGTATGAGATAGTTGACCTCTAACTAGGGCTGAGATGGAGTGTGGTTCAACCGTTGATGCAACGTGGCCAGCAGATGATCCCGACCGTAGGCTGTTTATCTTTCCTCACTCGTGCTTGCTGCCTCACATTAATGGGCTGGTGCTAAAGCTTTGCAAGTTGTTCTCAGTCCCTCTTTTATCCCATGTAAGCTGGGGTGAGGGCTGGCGTCAGCCTTTGGAAGGGTCGTGGCTCGCTAGTTACTATGACCGACGTCAGCCCTTTAGAGCGTTCCAAGGAATTCTTCTCTAGTGGATTGTTCCAGTCGCGAGAAGGGGTTATGCATGATTTGGTAAGCGCTGCTTAGGATGGTTCTTAGCTGGGTTGCTGGTTGGGAGTGGGTCCTCTATTGGACCAGGTCTTTCCTCTTACTAGGCGCTCTAGGGGAGCCGGGTCCTCGATAGACCACGTCTGGGAAGCGGGGTCCTTGGCGGACCGGGTCCCCCTTCTCAGTAGGCGTTCTCTGAGGAGTCTGGTTCCTTGATGAGCCGCGCTCAGACCCAGTGTGTCAGGGGGGAGGCGCAGCACGTGATGGATCGGTTCTTCCTTCTTATTAGACGCTTTCGAGCAATCAGGGATGTTTCAGCGGTGGGTTTTAGGGAGTGATAAGGCTCTTTAATGGGGAAAGCTCTTTCTTGAATTAATTGCCTATTTTTTTGGTTAACAGAAGTCCCTTCCGCCTTGAATGTTAATGGTATCTCTGAACATTGGAGGCGGGGTACCTGGTCGCATGAAGGGCTTTCCCTGCTTGGATTTTTTCTTTTTCCCCCCTGAATTTATTGGAATTCGCTTTAGTGGTTATGTCTCTTCGAACATTTAATGCGATAATGATGGCTTTTCCAAAATGGGCACGTTTCTCAGGACACGAGCGTCAGCAATGGGACGTTTACTGCGTATCGCTCCACATAGCACGCGCGGAGTGGCTAAGTCGTCCCATCTGCCTTTTCATCTGCTTCTCCCTAGTCGTCCGATCCCTTGGAGGGCTGAGATCTCCTCGTTTAAAATTTAAACTGCCACACTCTCTCCCTATTTAAGGATGGTTTGACCGGAGTCTCCCCATTTTCTCCTGCTTTTTCAGTTTTCACTTCTTCTTCTCCACTTCTCTCTTGTGCTTCTTGTTGCTTTGCTGAAAATGGCGTTTGAGGATTCCAACGCAGAGAGGGATTTCGATTATGGTGGGGAGGATAGTTCCCTGGAGAATTCTAGGCTTTCTCTCAAGAGGCACCGACCCAGTGGTGACTCTGCCGCTGGGGGATGCAGGGCTCGCCCTCATCCTCGTCCTCGTCCTCGTCCTCGTCCTCGTCCTCGTACTCGTCCTTGTCTTCGTTGTTCCGGGTGACATTCTTCAATCAGGACCGGGTTTGCCAACTCTCATTTTTCTCCCGTGCATGTTTCTGATGGGGGAGAGGGGACCAGTCCTGAGGCGATTTCTGTCGAAGGAGACCGGGACCTGAAGCATATGGATATGGGGGGATCCCATCGAGTGATGGCGGTTGGAGAGGGAAGGGATCCCCTAAGGTTTTTGAGTGTGTTCCCCCATCAGTGTGTACCGCGGGCGTGATTTCAACATTCCAGATGACATAGAGCTCACTCTCCCCATCGAAGATTATGATGCCTACGCACCTTTTCCTGGTCATCTCCATATTCACGTGGCGGCCTTTGAGGGGGGAGTTCACCTCCCACTCTATCCTACACTTAGGTGGGCCTTGTGTGCATTTGGATTGGCCCCAATGTAGTTGGTACCAGGTTTCTGGAGGAACTTGGTGGGCTTTCTCATGATGTGGCAAAAAGCCGCTGGCTCTCGACCCAATTTAGGGGAGCCGGGTTATAAAGAGTTACGCTCTGTCTTCCAACTGTTGCCACTAACCCAGCAGCCTGCCGGTCGGTATTATCTACGTTGTGTTAATGCTGTTGACTTTGTCGTTCTTGGTATCCGAAGGAAGGATCCTGGGTGGAAGAAGGAATGGATTGTTGTGAAGGGCAATTGGGGAGCCGCGGTCCGTTACAGTCGTCGGGGAACGCTCAGTCCCTACTTCCTTTGGGCCTCAACCGGAGTGGCGAATGAGAAGGATGACGATGAAGTCATGGGTCTCCTGGCTAATATCAAGCGGCTGGGCTATAAGTATCCCGATTTGGAGGGCTTTCCTTGGGAGCCGGCTCGAGTGGAGCATTCCTTCTTGGCGATTGATGCAGTTCCAGGTGACTTATTCTTTTTTGTTTATATCCTCTCCTTTTTGTTGTCGTAGTGCTCTTGGTCATTTGAAAGTCATCACCATCAATGTCATTGGCGAGAGTTCTAATGGTCGCTTAATTCGTAGTTTCCTTTGCAGGCGTTCAGTGAGAAGAAGTTCCTCTCACCGACTCTGGTGCCACCCAGGCGCGGGCAGGATATTCCGTTGGTGTCGAGGCAACCTCGTGCACTCTCCTAAAATAGACGACGCTGATGAAAGTCAAGAAGGAGAAGTGGGTGCTTCAGGCTCGGCTTGTCCTCAACCATTGAAGATGTTTCCTCCTTCCTCCTGGTTGGAGGAGCTATAGGCGCGTCTGGGTCAGAGTCGTGGTTTACCAAGTTCTTCTGCATCTAAGTTGCCATCCTTGGTGCTTCCTTCTGGTTCTTCAACCTCCACCCCTTCAAGATCTTCTGCACCTCCTACCCGGCCCTCTTCGAACAAAGGGAATGGAGTATTGACAGTGGAGAATGTGCCTTTTGCTCCTCCCAAGGTGAAAAAAGATTCTTCTTCTGGCTCAGATGACATCTTCCATGCATTCAAATAGGCATGCTCTAAGGCGGACTCCTCCTAACTTGCTATGCTTCATGCGAACGAATTATCCTCTAAGGGTTCTGTGACAGCAGCTGAGGTATCTTTCGACTGCTCTCCTCTCCTTTTGTTTTGTTTTGTTTGGGTGGCCATACTAAGTGTCAGCCCTGCACATTTTCTATGGTCCCTCCCTTTTTTTTGCAGGCGTTTCAGTATATATTGGCTCTAGGGCAATAAGCTATTTCACTCCAAGAGGAAAACTGTCTGACGGAAGAGAGGCGAGTTAAAGCTGAGAATGATAAGGTCGATGCGGAGAAGGCTATCATAAGGCTCGTTAGGGAGAAGAAGGAGCTAGACATCAAGGTTGCCAAAGTGAAGAAAGATCTTAATCAGGTGCAAAAAGAGCTGGAGGCTAAGGTTAACCGGTCCACCCGCCGGGCGTTGGCACGGAATGAGTTGAAGATTGAGTTGGCTACTGCTAAGAACCGTCCTGTGGCGACGATTGCTAGGGCGGCGGAAGTAGAGGTTGGGGCTGACAAGTTTTTTGGGGAAGGTTTCTTCCTTGCTCAGCTGCATGTTGCCCATCACATTCCTCCTGATTTCGATCTTCACCAAATTCATGGCTGGAACATGGAAGAAATCCTAGCGGGTGTCAATGGCGCGTCCAGAGTGACACCGGGGCAAACGATGCCTCCCAAAGGTGGGGATATAGTGAGCAACAGTGATCCAGCTGGGAGCGACAAGAAGGAGCCTGGTGCAATCGAAACATTACTAGGATTGCCTCTAGTGGAATCGGGGGAGCTACCAAAGGAGGCCCAAGAGGAGCGTCGTCAGAGGATGTAGCCCAGGATGCCCTACTGAGTCAACAGTAGACCGCATCAGCCTCGCCTGTCAATGAGCCCACTAGTCCCATGCAAGACTAGTAGACAATGTTTCTTCTATAGCTATTTTTTTTGTTCACACATATTGCTGCTTTTTTGTTGTTATTTTATTTGATGATTTGGGGGAGGATCAGGTCAACCGTGCCCTGGTCTTTCTTTAATATATAGCCCTAAACTGATGCCCATGCATCCTTTATTTGCTTTTACTTTAGTATTTTTTATTTGTGAGGAAGTTGGGCCTTCTGAGCTCTAAACTTTCTCTTGGTATGTAATGATGAACTGGTGCTTCATGCATCCTTTTATTCGCCTTTTTGGTTGACATGCATGTTTGGTCTAGGTTGCTTAGCCAGATGCCATGGCTTTACGTAGGTCCTTTATGATCTTTATCGATGAAGTAAAATTCACTTTCTTGCCCATACTTTGTCTTCACATTACCCTGTGCCTATCAGATATGCTTAGACATGTTTTGCAAATCTTGCTATGATTTCGGACGAGTAGACTCAGTATTAGTACATCTCCTTGTGGCGGGGCTGCACTGGGCAGGTGTTGGTTAATTTCATGCTAAGCCCTAGTCTTGACTTAGGATCTTTTTGTCCCAATGGACTGTGCTTGCAATCGGTGCCTCCCCAACAAAATGGGGGTTTCTTGCTTGAGTATCCGCTAGGGGGAGGTTATACTCGCTTTCGAGGTATTAGGACAGCCCCCACGCCTCATTTATTAACTTATATGGTATCGCTCAGACTTGGTAGGATGCCCAGGTCATTTGAGTCTAAGTCCTTAGATGAGGGTTTCGTATCCAGCTCTAAGGCACTGCAGTAGCTCATCTGAGGTACCAGTCACCTCCTGGACTTGGCAGGCAACCATGGCCACTTAAGCCTAAGTCCCTTCTTGGGGGGTCTCGTACCCAACCCAAGGCATCATGGTAGCTCTTTTGAGGTATCCGGTATCTCCTGGACTTGGTAGAAAACCATGGCCACTTAAACCCAAGTCCCTTCTTGGGGGGTCTCGTACCCAGCCCAAGGCATCTTGGTAGCTCATCTGAGGTACCCGGTATCTCCTAGACTTAATAGGCAACCGTGGCCACTTAAGCCCAAGTCCCTTATTGGGGGGTTTTGTACCCAGCCCAATGCATCGTGGTAGTTCATCTGAGGTACCCGGTATCTCCTGGACTTGGTAGACAACCATGGCCACTTAATCCCAAGTCCCTTCTTGGGGAGTCTCGTACCCAGCCCAAGGCATCGTGGTAGCTCATCTGAGGTACCCGGCATTCATAGATGAATTATAGGATAATCAATTGAGGAGAATAACTTTTCATTCATTCAAAAAAGGGGTGAGAAACACCCTAAGTACAAATGGTTGAAGCCGCTTCATTTCTTCCCTAAACCCCGGCTCTCAAGTGCCTGACGGGTCACGCTTACATGAAAAGTGAACAAAAGCGACAAGTGCTAGTTACAGTAGGATTACCCCGCTTTTCCTCTCTATCCTCCTTTTAGTGCTGTTAGGGGTAGAACCTCTTCAAGTGATCTACGTTCCAGGTATGCCCAATGGGGTCTCCATCGAAGTCTATCAGCTTGTATCCTCATTAGCTCATTTTTGCTTTGACAAGGTACGGGCCCTCCTAGTTTGGAGTAAGGACACCATCGGAGCGGCGGCGTGTATTATGGGTGACTTTCCTTAGCACCACGTCACCTTTCTTAAAGCTCAGGATCTTGACACCTTTGTTGAAGCAGCGGGCGATTTTTTACTGATAGACTGCAACCCTCAGAGCAACCTCGGTTTGCTTTTCTTTTATGATATCTAAGCACGCCTTGAGCTTGTCCTCATTGTCTTCCGGATTGTATAGTTGTGTGCGGAAGTTGGGGAGCTTTAGTTCGATAGGTAGAATAGTTTCGACTTCGAAGGCTAATGAATAGGGGGTCTCCCCAGTCGCGGTCTTTTTCGTGGTCCGGTAAGCCCATAAGATGTTTAGGAGCTGGTCCACCTAGGCCTCATTTTCCTCTTGCATTCTCTTCTTTAACAGTTTCTTAATTTCACAAATCTCATAAATCTCTCTAGTAAGAGAGGCATCTCCTCAACGGAGTCAATTTCTTCTCTCACGAAATCACTCATAGTGTTTGCGTTGAATGAATGCACATGAGAAGAATGCAAAATGTATGAAGAAATCAAACAAACATACAAAATGCAAAACATACCAAAATGAGCTAGGATCACCTAAGTATATCTAGGAACCCGCTCTGATACCAATTGAAAAGAATACGGTGTGTTCTAAATATGTTATCTAGAGGGGGGTGAATAGATTTTAACGATTATTACCCAATTTTCGCATGCAGGTCAATTTTACGAAAATGCCCCTACTAGTCAAAAATACATACAAGTGTAATAAGATGCGAAATTTAAATAACACTTGATATATACGTGGAAACCCAACCACTGGGAAAAACCACGGGCTGTATAGTGCGCCACACTCGGAACTCAAAATCACTAATTGAAATGAAGTTTACAACCTATGTAGACCTCGTCTAACACTCCGGTCTGTAACCCCTCACTTCTACCCAGCGGGCCTTTATTAGCAACCCTATTCCAATTTGCTTGAGGCCTAAGCACTCTTAGCCTCAAGACTTACTTCTCAATGAAGAGAAACAACCTATGTGAATATATATGAATATTCAAATAATAAACAAGACTAGGTAACCTTAGATGCTTATCTAGGATGATGAGATAATCAATTTAAATCAACCCTAGATATCAATTGCTAAATGACATGTCAAATAGCTTAGCTAATCAAGATTAATTAAAAACCTAATTAGCTATCACAAACAACACTCAATCAATTCATCATAAATAATCTCTTTTCTTGTATTTAGCATATGATCTAAAACATACAAGTAAATTAAAAAAGATGGCTTGGTATTTAAAATACTACAATAAGATGAAATTAATCAAAATCTTACCAAGCAAGTTGTAATGATGCGAACCCATACATGGATGCACTCTATATAGACATAGGAGATGCAATATGAAAATTGATGCAAAAGGGGTTTGATTTGAGTGGTTAAAGGTGAGTTCTTGATTTGATTTTCCCTCAAAATCTATCTTTGAAGTTTAGGGATCTTAAGAGTCAAAGAACTTGTTCAGATAATGAGAAAGTGTGATATTTATAGACATCAAGAACAGGGCAAGTGAAAAGACAATTTTGCCCCTGAAATCGCACGATCGGCGGTTTCATTCGGCGGCCAGGTCGCCGAATGGCTCCCAAGCGGAACAGGGGAACTTCGGCGACTTCGTTCGGCGGTTTCTAAACCACCGATCATAACCACCGTTTTGGACCCGAGAGATATATTTCAATCAGGTCTCATTCGGCGGTTTCGAACGGCGGCTAGGCCGCCGAACGTAACCGCCGTTTCACCAAAAATGGTGAAACCAAGGAGAAGCCAAAGGCATCTCCACCGGCGATCATCGCGCAAAACAAAGCACATCAACGTGCACGCGCGGACGTTTCCGAACAACCTTCGGGAAACGAATTTCTCCACAGTAAAAGCTAATCATGCATGAAGTGCAAGTGTGGGTATTGAATGCATCCTAATGCCTATCATGTCATGGCATTATCATATGACAAGATGCAATCAATTCAACATGCAAGAAGAGATATTGAATAATTCAATAAAGCACAATGCACACAAAATATAAACACAACATTCAAGAATAAGAGTTATGCATGTTGTGTGTGTGTGCAACTATATCTCTTCAAGGCAAAGTAAGCACTACAAATATACCTTTGGTGCTTGTCCTCTTGAGGTCTTGGAAAGGGTCTTTGATCTTCAACCTTAATCACCTAGACTACCCTTACAACCAAACCCCAACATGTGGTTTGACCACGAAATAAGCCAATCAATTAAAGGGAATCCTTACAATCTTCCCCTTTGGCTATTTCGTGACAAAACCACCACTCACATTGATTTCTCACAACATAATAGAAACTACGGGTCTACTATGATTTTCTACTTTACAAAGAGATAAGATAAATAGTCTTGAAGTCTTCAATCTCAAGTAGAACAATCAATCCATGAAAGCACAGTTTCTATACTTTCCAATACAAGAAAAGGTGAGATGAATCAAGTGAGATAAAACAAGCATTTGCATTTAAGAATTTAAGTACAACATCATGCAATGTATGAATGTGCAAATGCTCCCCCTCAAAGGGTTACTCCCCCTCAATAAGTATTCTCCCCAACATGCACAATTGCTACTACAATTTGCAACTCCCCTTACCACAACCTACTCCCCCATTTTGTCATGATATAGACAAACGGAGTCCCCAACCGGGTTACTCAAGGCAAAGAGAGATAGTAGCATTCTAGATATTTGCATAATCAATATAAGTCACTTTATGCAATCTCAATTTATTGGAGAGAAACAAGGAGATTTATTTAAATATTATTTAAATAAAATGTGTGAATCAAAAAATTGCTTTGCATACAAGACATGTAGCATTTAAGTCCAAAATACCATGGTATTTGGCAAAGCAAATGACAAAAGTTTTTAATAAGAATTCAAACCAATTTCATCAATGTCATGAGAGAAGCAAAGATATAGGTTTTCATTGATTTCAATTTAAGAACAACTATATCCAACTTTATAAGCCAAACATGTCATGAGCGACTTTGCACCCTACTTGATTTTTCCGGGGAATGAAACCCGTATAATAGTAGACATGTTCAACAAATAAAGAAAGAGAGACAATTTGGAAAATAAATTCCTTTGAACGGATACAAGATCCTTTATTCATTTTGAGTCTTATAAGCTTTTTCACACAATGTTTTGCATTTATAAATTGCAATCATCAAAACATGCTTTTCAAGATTTAGCATTTAGCATGTCATTTAGCAATCATCATGTCATGGAGATCATTATAGGTCATTCAAATTAAATCCTATGTAAATATCTCCTAGTCCAAAAATGCATGTTTGAACATAAATATGACATGGATTGCAATACAAGCATTGATCACACTTATTGAATAGAATATATATATATAGTGTAATCAAGCTTACTCAAGCAACATAAAGAGAAGCATAAGATATTTCAAATTTTTTGCACGAGACTAAAATGCAAAATAGCTCTCTTTGCTTAAGTTCCCCATATGTGGTCAATTTTCCATGCCGCTTCAAAGAAGGGCATGAGGTCATATGGACCTACCAAGTTCTTTGGACTTAGTTGAACCTATTTGAGACTTGTTAGTCTCGTAGCAAGCGGGTTCATCATTTTTAATCCACCTAGGTGACACTAAGTCAATTCTAGTGGACGAAGGTTCTAGAGAACAAGATAAAAAAGGATTATGTAAATTATTTTCTTCCTTTTTATGAAGTATCTTATCTCTAGCCTTTTTCTTGTCAAACATGCTTTTAGCTCTACACATTTCAATGTAATGCAAGCAACTTGGTCTAATATGACCAACAATACCACAAAAATGACAAGTGGGAATAAAGTTAGGAATCATACCGTTCCCTTTAGCATGGATAGGAGCTTTCCCTTGTCGTTGTGGTTGTCTTGGTTGTTGGATAGGATCTCTCCTCCTTTGTTGATAACCAAGACGAGGTTGCTTGCTTGTCTGAGCTTGCATGATTGAACTCTTCCCATTCTGTTTTTGAGTTTGAGGGAAGATAGTGTGAGGAGCCCTTTGGGTGTGAGCTTGAGCTTGACCTTTTGGTGCCTCAAACACTTGGGCACTTCTTGAACACTCTCATAGGTCACTTTCTTTCCTAGGGTGCTGAGGAGGAGGGGACATACTGGAGTCCATGTCCATGACCAAGGATGTCATGCTTGTGGAGGAGGCATCTTTGTCATCAATGTAGCCAAGACCTCTCTTGTCATTTGGCTTTCTTCCAACTCCCAACATGTGGTCAAGCATCTTGGTGCTTGAAGTCATCTTAGCCATTAAGACCTTAACTTCTTCAAGCTCTCTTTTCAGCTCTTCTTCTCTCCTCTTAGATAAAGCTAAGTCTTCTTTTAGCTTATCTTCATCCGCCATGGATCTTACCACTTCTTCACACAAGTGGTCTACTAGTGTTGAAAGCTCTAGATTCTCTTCTTTTAATATTCTAATTTCTTCCTTGTTTCTCATCATCGAGCTCTCAACTTTGACTTTGTAGTCATTAAGATCCATACACTCCACAATTCCATTTGTGGAGTTAGATGACAAATATTCAACACTTGTGTCATCTCCTCTAATCTCCATTTCACCAATGGAGTCATCTCCTTCATCAAGATCATCAAATTTTTCTCTTGATGAGGAAAGAGCCAAATCCCTATGAGTAGCTACACCAACTACTTCTATACCTAGTTCTTCTTGGGGATCACAAGGATAAGCAACTTTGCCATCTTCTTCAACTTCTACACTCTTGGCTCCAAATTCCATGTAGATGATGGCAAGTTCTTCATTACTTGAAGGATTTTCGTCATCTTCATATTTATCCCATAAGGTGGCCAACGCCTTCCCTTTTCTTCTATCCTTCAAGTTTCTACACTCCGGGGAGAAATGCCCGAATCCTCCACATTCGTAGCACTGAATCCCCTCTCTTAAAGAAACTCCTTGGTTTGGCTTGTCATTGAGTCCCATGTCTTCAATTGAGATACCCTCCTTCTTGTCATGCTTCGAAGTTTCCAAAGCAATTGTCTTCTTCTTCTTAGGAGGTGAGGCGGTCAACTTCTTCCTAGGATGTGAGGTGGTTAATTTCACAAATCTCCTAAATCTCTCTAGTAAGAGAGGCATCTCCTCAACGGAGTCAATTTCTTCTCTCACGAAATCACTCATAGTGTTTGCGTTGAATGAATGCACATGAGAAGAATGCAAAATGTATGAAGAAATCAAACAAACATACAAAATGCAAAACACACCAAAATGAGCTAGGATCACCTAAGTATATCTAGGAACCCGCTTTGATACCAATTGAAAAGAATATGGTGTGTTCTAAATATGTTATCTAGAGGGGGGGGGGGGGTGAATAGATTTTAACGATTATTACCCAATTTTCACATGCAGGTCAATTTTATGAAAATGCCCCTACTAGTCAAAAATACATACAAGTGTAATAAGATGCGGAATTTAAATAACACTTGATATATACGTGGAAACCCAACCACTGGGAAAAACCACGGGCTGTATAGTGCGCCACACTCGGAACTCGAAATCACTAATTGAAATGAAGTTTACAACCTATGTAGACCTCGTCTAACACTCTGGTCTGTAACCCCTCACTTCTACCCAGCAGGCCTTCATTAGCAACCCTATTCCAATTTGCTTGAGGCCTAAACACTCTTAGCCTCAAGACTTACTTCTCAATGAAGAGAAACAACTTATGTGAATATATATGAATATTCAAATAACAAACAAGGCTAGGTAACCTTAGATGCTTATCTAGGATGATGAGATAATCAATTCAAATCAACCCTAGATATCAATTGCTAAATGACATGTCAAATAGCTTAGCTAATCAAGATTAATTAAAAACCTAATTAGCTATCACAAACAACACTCAATCAATTCATCACAAATAATCTTTTTTCTTGTATTTAGCATATGATCTAAAACATACAAGTAAATTAAAAGAGATGGCTTGGTATTTAAAATACTACAATAAGATGAAATTAATCAAAATCTTACCAAGCAAGTTGTGATGATGCAAACCCATACATAGATGCACTCTATATAAACATAGGAGATGCAATATGAAAATTGATGCAAAAGGGGTTTGATTTGAGTGGTTAAAGGTGAGTTCTTGATTTGATTTTCTCTCAAAATCTATCTTTAAAGTTTAGGGTTCTTAAGAGTCAAAGAACTTGTTCAGATAATGAGAAAGTGTGATATTTATAGACATCAAGAACAGGGCAAGTGAAAAGATAATTTTGCCCCTGAAATCACACGATCGGCGGTTTCATTCGGCGGCTAGGCCACCGAATTGAACCGCCGAATGGCTCCCGAGCGGAACAGGGGAACTTCGGCGACTTCGTTCGGTGGTTTCTAAACCGCCGATCATAACCGCCGTTTTGGACCCGAGAGATATATTTCAATCAGGTCTCATTCTGCGGTTTCGAACGGCGGCCAGGCCGCCGAACGTAACCGCCGTTTCACCAAAAATGGTGAAACCAAGGAGAAGCCAAAGGCATCTCCACCGGCGATCATCGCGCAGAACAAAGCACATCAACGTGCACACGCGAACGTTTCCGAACAACCTTCGGGAAACGAATTTCTCCACAGTAAAAGCTAATCATGCATGAAGTGCAAGTGTTGGTATTGAATACATCCTAATGCCTATCATGTCATGGCATTATCATATAACAAGATGCAATCAATTCAACATGCAAGAAGAGATATTGAATAATTCAATAAAGCACAATGCACACAAAATATAAACATAACATTCAAGAATAAGAGTTATGCATGTTGTGTGTGTGTGCAACTATATCTCTTCAAGGTAAAGTAAGCACTACAAATATACCTTTGGTGCTTGTCCTCTTGAGGTCTTGGAAAGGGTCTTTGATCTTCAACCTTAATCACCTAGACTACCCTTACAACCAAACCCCAACATGTGGTTTGACCACGAAATAAGCCAATCAATTAAAAGGAATCCTTACAGAGGGGCAAAGACTTCCCTTTTCGATACAGGTGCCCCTGCACCAGGCAGTACCGGGTTGACTTTCTCTTTATCGCCCTAGCCTCTGCTGGGTCGTCCAGGAGTTCTTGGCTATGGAGGTAATCTACGATGGGGTCCATCCAGCATGGGATGCAGTCTACCGGGTGGACTTCAGCCGTTTTGGCAATGTTGGACCTGTTTAGAAGTTGTAGCCAAACCCCTTTGGGAGGGTTTGGCCTCCTCCTATAGCGATCTTGGTGAGAATATCCACCAGATGGTTAGCCCATTTGGGTATCTGTTCAATCTTGATCATTTGGAATGCCTTGGTAGCTTACTTTACCTTTTCTAACTAGGCGAACATGTTGTCGCCCTTGGCCTGATAGGATCCGGCTACCTGGTTTACAATTAACTGAGAATCGCTCTTGATGGCAAGGAACTGGGCTCCCAGCTCCCGGGTGGCATTCAGACCAGCTAGGAATGCTTCATATTTCGTCTCATTGTTAGTCGCCCTAAATTTGAATTTTAAGCAGTGGGAGGACTCGATCCCCTCTGGGTCTAGCAGCACAATTCCTGCCCCACAACCATGTTGGTTGGAGGCTCCATCAACGAACAACATCCAAACCTTTGATTGAGATGGCCATTCTTCACCGGGAATTGGGACATTGTTGCCAAGCTGGGCAACGGGCTCTCTTTCAGGATAGGAGTTAAGGTTTTCGCTGAACTCCGCCATAAAATCTGCTAGAGCTTGTCCTTTGATTGCAGTGTGGGGCTTGAAGGTAATGTCATATTGGGTAAGCTCAAGGGCCCACAAGACTAGCCTGCCTAACACATCAGGTCACTGCATGAACTGTCGGAGAGGGAGGTTTGTTAGAACGGTTATTGAGTGGGCCTAGAAGTATGGGCGCAGCTTGCACGCTGCAACTACCAAGGCGAAGGCGAGCTTTTCCAACCGGTTGTAGTTCCTTTCGGCCTTGCTGAGGGAATGGCTTACATAGTAAATGGGCCTTTGGATCCCCCCTCGCATTCTTTCACCAAAGCAGCGCTAGTTTCCGTGTCTGATACCGCGAGGTTGAGTTGTAGTACATCTCTCAGCAGTGGTTTAACAAGTAGTGGGGGATTGGAAAGGTAACTCTGAAGCTCTCTGAAGGCGCTTTCGCTCTCTTTATCCCACTTCATCAATTTTCCCTTTTTGATTGCTTGGAAGAACAGGAGACACTTGTCAGTGGACTGTGATATGAATCTGTTGAGGGCAGCGAGACGGCCGGCTAATCCTTGTACCTGTTTTAGAGTGGTGGGGGACTGGAGTTCGAGTATTGCTTTGATCTTTTTTGGGTTTGCTTCAATCCCCCTTTTGTGAACCATGAAGCCGAAAAATTTCCCGGCTGAAACCCCAAACGCACACTTGTTCGGGTTCAATCGCATTTGGTTCTTTCGAAGCACTTCAAAGGTCTCCCGGAGGTGGTCGTGGTGTTGCTCTACACGCTATGATTTGGTTATCATGTCATCTACATAGACCTCCATGGTACGATCGATCTGCTCATTGAATATCTTATTAACCAGCCTTTGGTAGGTGGCCCCGGCATTCTTCAGCCCAAAGAGCATCATCTTGTAGCAGTACAAACCTTGGTTTGTGATAAAGCTGGTATTCTCTTGGTCCGATGGGTGCATGGTGATCTGATTGTAACCGGAGAATGCATCCATGAAACATAGGGTCTTGTTTCCCGCGGTTGAATCAATGAGTTGGTTGATCTTGGGGAGGGGGAAGCTGTCCTTCGGGCAAGCGCGGTTAAGGTTAGTGTAGTCAAAGCACATTCGCCACTTCCTATTATTCTTTGGGACCATGACCACATTAGCGATCCACTCCGGGTACCGTGCTTCCCTAATGAACTCGGCCCGGAGGAGTTTATCCACTTCCTCTTGTACCACGGCGTTATGGTTTGGGTTGAAGTACCTCCTCTTTTGTTTCACTGGTTTGAAGGTCGGGTCCACATTGAGGCGGTGTGCCGCCAAGCTAGCAGGGATGCCAGGCATCTCTTCGTGGGACCAGGCGAACAAATCATTGTAGTATCGGAGGACCTTTTATAGCGCAGCCTTATGCTTGGAGGTCAAGGTGGACCCTTTTTTCACCGTTTTTGGACGGTCTTCCTCCCTGACCACGACTTCTTCCAGTTCTTCAGTCGGTCTTTCTCTCTCCTCTTCCTCTGGCGTTTCTTCTTCATGCGCTTCTTCTTTAATTTCTGGCTGTTCTATCAGGCTTCCCAGGTGCTCCAACCCTATGCCATGCTGTTTTTCATTACTAGAGAGGCCCCTTGCTCGAAGAGTATCTCTCGCCACGGTTCACTCTGGTCATCTTCTGTGGTGATTTGGGACCAATGTTTGGCTAGTGCAGAGGGATTTGACAAGACAGCGTAACACTTGCGCGCCATTTGTTGATCTCCTCTTAAGATTCCAACTTCCTTGCCTACCAGGAATTTCAAGACATTGTGATAGATCGAGAGGACTCCCCCAATCTTTGAGAGGAAGGGTCGCCCTAAAATCATATTGTAGGCGCTTGGGATGTCTACCACCACGAATTTGACCATGTTGTTCACTTGTCGGGGAGCTTCTCCTATGGCCACCGGGAGTATAATTGAACATGCTGGCATTAAAAAGTCCCTAGTGAACCTATACATGGGGGTGGTACAGCTGTAGAAGCACGGTTGGCGGAGTTGGCAGCGGTCCAGCGTATCCTTGAAAATTATATCCACACTACTTCCAGTGTCGATCATAACCCGGGCTACTCGGTTATTTGCTACTTGAACAGTAACTACCATCGGGTTATCGTAGGGTTGGACCATGTTGTAGGCGTCATCCTATGTGAATATGATTTGAGTGAAGCTGGGACGGCTTGATGCACTCCCGCTGACCTTTAGCACCTGGCTTCTTGTATCGTGTTGGGGAACTTTCTAGGCGTGGCTCTTCTTGAAGTTATTGGATGTACCAACGAGGGTGGGCCCCCCGCTGATAGTGTTGACAATCTGGATCTGTTCCATCAGGTCTCTTCCTTGGTCTTTTCTTCTTTCCTCCGGTTCATTCATCTCCTTCTGGACCTGCTTCCTCATTTTGATTCCATCCCTCACTTGCTGAAGAAATTCCATAAGTAGCCTGCCCCTCACCAAGCCCTCGATTTGATTACGGAGGCTGTAGCATTCCGATGTGTTATAACCTATGTCCTGGTGGAAGTCACAATATTTGTACTTGTTTCTCCTATCTGCCAGGAGTTTCATGGGGTCGGGCTTCTTTAGGAGTCCTTTGTCTCGAATTGCTAGGTAAATCGTTTCCCTTAGGGCATTGAGTGGGGTGTAGTTGGTGTACTCTTCTTCCTCCGATTTGGCTATTCTGGCGACCTCCCTTACTGGGGACGGGGTCCGTCAGATCTCCTTAGTGGGGATATCCTTCTGAAGGGGTGCGCCCTACCGGGGGGAGTGGAGGTAGGCGGTAAGTAGATCGATTCGGGGTATTGTTCGTAGGCTTGGGAACCGGTTCCTTCTCCTTTCTTTGATTGTTGTCCCCCTTGTGTCGCTTGCTCGAGCGTGACTCATCATGCTCTATCTTGATACGGTACTACTCATCTAACTGCACCTACTCCGAAGCTCGACTGTACGCCTCTTGGTATGTTTCAGGTTTGTCTTTGCTGAAGGAATGTCACAATTTCCCGACCCAGAGGTTTTTTCAAAAATTGGTGAGGGTCTCTTTCTCGGCGAACACCCCCATCTGAATGACTTCCTTGTGGAAGCGTTCGACATAGGATTTCAACTTCTCTCCTCGCTTCTGGATCACGTATTGTAGCAGAATCGGGTCCTTGGGAGGTGGCTTTACTCCCTGAAATTGAGCATAGAAATCCCTTGGCAGTTTGGTGAACGAGTTAACGCTCCTGGGGGGGGAGTTTCCTGAACCATGTCTTGGCGAAATAGGTGAGAGTATAGGGGAACATCCGGCACATAGCCTTCCAGGAGGCGTTCTGCACCTCCATCTGCTGTACGAAGGACTCTAAGTTGCTCAAGGGATCTTCCACACCTGAATATACCTTTTCTAGAATCTTGAATTTAGGAGGGAGGGTAGCATGTCGAACTTCCCTTGATAGCGGGGCATTCATCTCCCCGAGAGGATCTTTCTTCAGTCCCTTGTACTTGACCTTGTCTTTTTCCAGTTCCGCTAGGCGCTTTGCCATCTTCTTCATTTGCTCTTCCATGCGACCTTGTCCCTTTGTTGAGATTGGGCCTCAGCCTTTTCTTCTCTGGTAGAGGTCCCAAAGGCGGCTAATACTTCTTGCTTGGGTCCATGGCCTCACCTTGGAGGGATCTAGATCTTGCTTCGATTCTGTGTGGCCTCCGTCTGGCTCCCAGTGCCTAATCTTTCCTTTGCTCCAGTCGTGGCAGGGCGAGCTTGGCAGCCTACCAGAAGTGGTGATGCCCTGGGTGCTCCGATTTTTGACCGGGCTCTCCGAGGTTCTGGAGCAGTCGCCCTCGGTAAGGTCCCTGTGGGACCGAGCCTGTCGAAGATAGCTTTGGAGGGACCCAGCCTATCAAAGACAAGCGCCCGATTGTTGGGGCCCGCTCCGTCATGATGTGAACCAAGTAGCTCTTGACGCAGTCCGGGTGAGGGGAGAGCTTTGGTTGCAACCACATTGGTCGGGACCTGACCTTCCCTCTATGGTGGCTGGCCCTACATTTGGGTGCTCTCCGAGGATTCAGCTCCGTGGGTAGCCAAGTAGGAGCGGGGCCCAAAAGGGTCGGCCCGGTTTGTGGATGACCTCAACCTCATGTTTGTTGAAATAACTAGGATGCTTTGAGGGAAGGAAAAAACACACTGCATGTGAGTTTCCCACAGATAGCGCCAAACTGTTATCCTCGAAAATCTATCAGGATTTTCCTGGGACAACTTGGACCGCGACGTATGGGTGTGCCGCGGCTGGTCCAGACCGGGTAGGGGATGGATCCTCTCATCCCGGGGTCGATACCGGAGGAGGCCCTTGATCTAGTTACCAGGGACCGGTATAATGCAATAGGATCAGTCCTGCTAGGGGGAATGAGGTTGAGATAGTGTATTTAAGCTATATGGGGAGTGTGACAGGGGTAGCTTGCTACAGTAAATGAGAGGGCTTTTTATTATTCAGCGATGGGGTACATTACAAATCGCTCTGCCTGCTACGAGGAGCTATTACAACAAAGAGAAAGAGCATGACTGCTAAGGTCATTATCATGTATGGGAGATGGAACTAGGAGTAAATTATCGCTAGGTGTAGTAACGTAATGGGGCTTGAATTAGGCGAGGTAGTAGCCAAGTAAATCACACATAGGAGCTTGGGTCAGGGGAGTTAGTAGCCGAGTAGGTTGGTCTTATAGGAGCTTGATTTAGGCGGGGTAGTAGCCAAGCAGATCACACATAGAAGATTGGGTTAGGTGAGGTAGTAGCCAAGTAGAAGTCTCGGTTTTTAGGTCCCAACCCCTTATTATTGGAATGTAAGGATATTTATAGTGTCTCTGGTAGGGGGTAGGTGGAAGTAGCTCATTTAGGCGGGAATCCTTGATTCCATCTCCACTGTTCCCTCATGCCAACAATCGCGACAATATAGAATCGAGGGTTAGGATCGTGCCACCGGGCTCTTCCTTTGCTAGGGGCTTGGTTTTGGTAGATAGGAGCCCTAGTCCCCAGGGCGGAATTAGCGAGACTGATCCTAACCTTTACTTTTGAGCAGGGCCGTGGTTTCCACACGCCTTGGAGGGCCTTGATCGTTCCACCTAGGCCTTAGGTCCATATAGGCGCCTCTGTAGGGCTGATATGGTGAACATGTGGTGTTTTCGGAGGTTTTGATTAGTCAGATAGGGTCCTTGCAGCAGTGGGAGGTCATTATCAAAATCTGGTCTGGCGAGGGACAGTGTCAGCGCCTGTCCCGCTGCACACTGTCAGGCACCCTCTTCCACCATTTCCTTCTTCGTGCTTGCTGGGTTCCTGTGAATATTGTGCTAGGGAATCACAGAATCCCCTCTCATGTATGAGATAGTTGACCTCTAACTAGGGCTGGGATGGAGTGTGGTTCAACCGTTGATGCAACGTGGCCAGCAGATGATCCCGACTGTAGGCTGTTTGTCTTTCCTCACTCTTGCTTGCTGCCTCACATTAATGGGCTGGTGCTGAAGCTTTGCGGGTTGTTCCAAGTCCCTCCTTTATCCCATATGAGCTGGGGTGAGGGCTGGCGTCAGACCTTGGAAGGGTCGTGGCTCGCTGGTTACTATGACCGACATCAGCCCTTTAGAGCGTTCCAAGGAATTCTTCTCTAGTGGGTCGTTCCAGTCACGAGAGTGGGTTATGCATGATTAGGTAGCCGCTGCTTAGGATGGTTCTTAGCCGGGTTGCTTGTTGGGAACGGGTCCTCTATTGGACAAAGTCCTTCCTTTTACTAGGTGCTCTACGGGAGCCGGGTCCTCGATGGACCGCGTCTGGGAAGCGGGGTTCTTGGCGGACCGGGTCCCCCTTCTCAGTAGGCGTTCTCTGGGGAGTCCGGTTCCTTGATGAGCCGCGCTCAGACCCAGTGTGTCAGGGGGGTGGCGCAGCACGTGATGGACCAGGTCTTCATTTTTATTAGGCGCTTTCGAGCATTCGGGGATGTTTCCGCGGTGGGTTTTAAGAAATGATGAGGCTTTTTAATGGGGAAAGCTCTTCCTTGAATTAATTGCCTATTTTTCTGGTTAACACTTAGCTATGTTAAGGATAACCAATCCTAGATACAATAGCTATCAAAAATAATCTCAATCATTTTAATGAGATCAAATAGCTGGATGTTAGATAAACATTAAAATCCTAGCTATCACAAATAGCCCAATCAACACATAATCTCAATCATGTATGTAGAAATTAATCTAAACACATGCAAGTAATAAATGAGATAAAATCGATAAGTAAAAACACTAATTATAATGTTAATAGTGTTCAACAAATCATACCATGTGTGTTGAAGAAGACCCATGCATTAGCACATACTAGATGATCCTAGATGATGCTTATATGATGATTTATGTATGTGGAAATGGGTTTGTGTGATCAAAGATGAGTTCTTGGAACATTTTCACTCTTGGAAAATGTTCTAAGTGAAAACTATGATCTTGAACTCATACTTTGACCTAAGAAGAAAGAGACATATATATAGAATGTCAAAAGGAAGTGACATCGTTTTGAACAAATTTTTTCATTTTCTTCTCTGTCACCATTTGTCCTCAGGACAACACAAATGGCGACACAAATGGCGGTAACATATTTTCTTCTATGTCGTCATTTGTTCTCAGGTCGACATCATGGCGACACAAATGGTAACGCCTGATTTTCTTCTTTGTCGCTCTTTGTTCTCATGACGACGCTATACCTGATTGGTTTATCAAGTATAAAACTTTCTGTCGCCATGGCGACACCATCAAAAGGGCGACACCAACAAATGGCGACAATGCCTTGTTTCCACTTTGTGCACAACGTGCAAGTATGCAAAGTGGTGAATCCTAAGGAGAAGCCAAGGGCATTCTCTGAAGGTGATCTTCGCGCAAGACAAGCACACCAATATGCACGCGCGGACGTTTCCGAACCATCTTCGGGAAACGAATTATACCGCACTTAAAGCTAACATACATGAAGTGAAAGTGTGGGAATTGAATGCATCATAATGCCTATCATGTCATGGCATTTTAATAACCTAGATGTAATCAAATAAAACATGCAAGAAGAGATGTTCAAGAACATGCATGTACTCATATAAAACACACAACATACAAGAATAAAATTTATGCATGAGTTGTGTGTGTGTGCAACTAGATCTCTTCAAAGCAAGAAAGCACTAGAATATACCTTTGGTGCTTCTTCTTTTGAGGTCTTGAGCGGGCGTTGTGCAAAACACCAACCATTAAATACCTAAGCTACCCTTACATCCTTACATCAAGCCCCAATATGTGGTTTGTCCACGAAATAAGCCAATCAATAAATGGGAATGCTTACACATCCAATCATCCACTATACCACCTAGTCACCCCATTAATCACCCATCTCATGAGATAATGGTCTCACCTATCTCATCAACTCTACAAGAAATCACCATTCGAACCCATCCCATGACCACGCGAAGCTAAAACAATATTTTCAAACCTAAACAATTAAACCATATTACCATGTCCTTTACCCGAAACTCTCGAACCCTTATGTGTATCACATGCTCTCTAAAATTCATAACGGCGCCAAGCTATGTCCGAAGAACTTAATGCTCTTATTCTTAATGGTATTTGGGATTTAGTTCCTCCTTATCCTAATCAAAATATAGTTGGGCGCAAATTGGTATTTCAAATAAAACAAAACCCTGATTGGCAATTGCTCACTATAAGTCTCGCATTGTTGCCAAAGGATTCCATCAAAGGCCTGGGATTGACTATCATGAAACTTTCAATCTTGTTGTCAAACCTACCACCGTTCGAGTTGTCTTGTGCATTGCTCCTGCGCATGGTTCACCAATTTGCCAACTTGATATTTGTTAACCGGGAAAATAGGCAATTAATTCAAGGAAGAGTTTTTCCATTGAAAGAAACTCACCACTCCCTAGCACCCACCGTTGAAGTATCCCCGGTCACTCTAAAGCGCCTATTGAGAAGAAAGACGCAGTCCACCATGTGCCGCTCCTCCTCCAGGACACACCGGGTCTAAGCGCGGTTCAACTAAGAACTGGGCTGCTCCCCTAGAATGCCTATTGAGAAAGGGGACCTAGTCCACCCAGGATCCCGCCTCCAAGATACGGTCCATCAATGACCCGGCTCCCCTTGAACACCTAATGAAAATAACTACATGTTCCAGTAGAGGATCCGCTCTTGGCCAGCGACCCGACTAGGAGACATCCTAAGCATCGCCTACCCAGTCGTGTATAACCCCCTCCTACAACTTGAATGACCCCCCCTCTAGAAGAACTCCTTGGAACTCTCTAGCGACCCCCGTTTCAGAAGGGCTGATGCCAGCCCTCACCCTAGCTCACATGGGATAAAGAAGGGACTGGGAGCACCTACAAAGCCACAGCACCAGCCTATTAATGTGAAACAATAAGCACAAATAGGGGAAGACAGACAGCCTATGGTCGAGATCATCCGCTGGCCACGCTGCATCAACAGTGGAACCATACTCCATCTCAGCCTAGTTGGAAGTCAACTATCGTATACATGAAATGGGATACTCTGCTTCTCCAGCAAAATACTCACAGAAACGCAGCAAGCATGAAGAAGGAAATGGTGGAAGAAGACGCCTGATAGTGTGCAGCGGGACAGGCATTGACACTGTCCCTCTTCAGGCCAAATTTTGACAGCGACCTCCCTCTACGGCAATAACCCATCCAACCAATTAAAACCTCTGGAAACACCACTTGTCCACCATATCAGCCCTAGAGAAACACCTGCATGGACCTAAGGCCTAGGTGGAACGATCAAGACCCTCCAAGGAGTATGGCTACCACGGCCCCGCTCAAAAGTAAGGGCTGGGATTATGTCCACCAATTACGTCTTAGGGACTAAGGCCCCCACCTACCAAAACCCGGGCCCCTGCAGAGGAGGAGCCCCGGTGGCACAATCCTGATCCCGATTCTTGGTTACCATCATCATTGGCAGGAGGGAACGGTAGGGATGGAATCAAGGATTCCCGCCTAAACGGACCACCCCCACCTACCCCTTTACCAGAGACACTATAAATACCCCTACGTTCCAAGAATAAGGGGTTGGCCCCTGAAAACCGAGACATCTACTTGGCTAATACCCGCTTAAATAAAGCACCTATGTGTGTCCTACTTGGCTACTACCTCGCATAAACAAAGCTCCTATGTGTGTCCTACTTGGCTACTACCCTGCCTAAACAAAGCTTCTATGTGCATCATACTTGGCTACTACCTTGCCCTAACAAAGCTCCTATGTGTGTCCTACTTGGCTACCACCTCGCCTGATCCAAACTCTTATGCGTGACCTACTTGGCTGCTACCTCGTTTAGCTAAAACTCTCATGAGTTTGCCCCCATTTAGCTAGTGTACCTTACGTTTGTCCTATTTTCTCTCGTTGTAATAACCAGTCATAGTGCATAAAATGACCCATAATGTACTCCATTGTTAAAGAATAAAGAGATCCCTCATTCACTGTAATAAAATTGCACTTGTCACGCCCCTATATACACGATCTCAACCTCATCCCCGCTTACAGGACCGGTCCTACTGCATTGTACCGGTCCCTGGAAACTGGACCAAGGGCCTCCCCCGGAAAGAGAGGAGCCATCCCCTACCCGGTCCGGACCAGCTACAGCGCACCCGTACGCCGTTGTCCAGTTTGTCCCGGGAAACTCCCGACAGATTTTTCAGGATAACAATATTAATATTGTATTCTTACATGGCTCACTCACCGAAGAAGTTTTCATGTCACAACTTCATGGATTTGTGTTGCTTACACAAAGCACTTTATGGCCTAACACAAGCTCTCCGAGCATGGTACAAGGAGCTCAAAGACTTTGTTTTACCTTTTGGCTTTAGGACCTCCATGTCATACACTTTACTTTTTATTCATCAATATCATACTATTACTGTTTACTTTCTTGTCTTTGTGGATGACTTACTTGTCATAGGAAATGACACTGCCTTTATTACTCGGTTCCTTGCTGCACTCTCCAATTGTTTTACAGTCAAAGACTTGGGGTCTTTACATTATTTTTTGGGTGTTGAAGTTACCCCCACCTCTGATGGAATACTAATTACACAACATAAATATATAAAAGATTTCTTCTCTCGATAGAACATGGAAGGTGCCAAATAGGTTCACACTCCACTTTCTACATCATCACCTTTAGTCCTTGATTATGGTACACCCCCAATCAATGCAATAGATTTTCAAAGTGTTGTTGTGTGAGTGCTCTTTAGTATTTTTCTATTACCAGGCTTGATATTGCCTATCCAGTCAATAAACTTTCTCAGTTCATGCACAAACCTACAACAACCCACTGGACTGCAGCAAAACATTTACTCTGATATCTCAAGAACACCATCCATCATAGCTTGTATCTTTGTCGAAATCAACCTTTACAATTACATGCATACTCTGATGCCGATTAGGTAGGTAATAGAGATGAAAGAACCTCTACAACTACTTATATTGTCTATCTTGGTGGCAATGTAGTGTCCTGGTG
The DNA here is from genome assembly GCA_008009225.1 of Acer yangbiense. NCBI lineage: Eukaryota > Viridiplantae > Streptophyta > Magnoliopsida > Sapindales > Sapindaceae > Acer > Acer yangbiense. The sequence goes on from CM017763.1 coordinate 23,712,175, forward strand.
CTCCAAAAAGCAAAAGAAAGTTGCTAGATCCTCTACGGAAGTTGAATATAGAGATGTTGCTTCAACCGCTACTGAGATATGTTGGCTTTAATCTCTACTTAGTGAACTTGGCATTTTGTTTTCCTCGAAATTGATAATTCATTGTGATAACATTGGTGCAACTTATCTTTGTGCAAATCAAATCTTCTACTCTCGAATGAAACATATCTCAATTTATTATCATTTTGTTCGAGATAAGGATGAAAATGGATCTTTTGCAGTCTTTTATATTTCTACAAATTAGCAATTTGCTAATGCATCAATCTTCCACTCTTGTATGATGGGGACTTGCATCAGCTCTTTCTTTAGGGTCTTAAAAGCATACACACATTCTTTGTTAAAGTTAAATGTTGCCTCTTTAGCAAGCAAATGATAGAGGGGTTTTGTGATCTTCGAAAAATCCCTGATGAAATGTTTATAAAACCCTGCATGCCTAAGAAAAGATCGAATTTTCTTGACTGCACTTGGATGAAGAAGCTTCGAAATCAACTCCACATTGGCTTTATCAACTTCAATGCTGTGAGATTAGATTATATGACCAAGAACTATTCCCCTTTCACCAAAGGTGATAGACTAAATTAGTACACAGTCAAAACAAACTCCTAAATGAGTGCAATCAAGCTTGATTCTAACTTGTAACCATCAGTCAAACACCATTTGAATTATTTCCTTATTGTTTTCTTTAGTTTAGGAACAACTGTCAATGATTTGTAATTACTCTATTATTGCTTCAATCTTGCAGTTACCAAATTCCTTGTATCTGGACCGTATATGTACATTTTCATATGAATAAAATATAACACAATACAACCCATAAACTCTTCACTTGTTTATAAGGCTCATCGTCTGGTTTGATCAAAGGAATCGTAGTTAAATCCGACTAGTTGATTGATTTGCACTTGAAATTTCTACTATGAGGATGCAAAGCACATTTAATTCCAATGTTTCTCCTTTTGCTTGTTTCTTTAATTTTATTCTTCAAACCAAATAAAATACTAGACTAAGTCAAAATACTAGATTCACTTAGAAATATAGCAATAACCAAAAAGCAAGGGTATAAAAACATATGAAATAATGGTTCTCCATAAATTCAGATGAACTTGGGCAGAAGCTAATCTAAGATGGCTGAACACATACCTAATATATGAATGGATTGGGATTCTTAACCCAAATTCAAGGAAATTCACATATATTGCTTCTATGTAATTTCAAAGAAAACTAAGTTTTTCATTAACATCAAGTAACGAAAGAACGAATTTATAATTTTTCTCTCATGGTTATTAATTCGTCTTTTGTTAGAATAGACCTATTTCTATTGCCTTGGAAATTGGTTATCAAAGGAATTTTTGTTCTTGAGGAATCTTATCCTAAGAAGTTTAAAAAATGTCAATTACATCAATCTGACCCTTTACAGACTGATGAAAATCACCACTCCCAACTACAATTATAACAACCGTAAATTTGTAAAATTTTGAATAAGATCATGTGTGTAATAGTTGTATTTTTCAAATCAAATTATTATTACAAAGAGATATATTATTTTCATATAAGTGTAGTCTGACCAAGATTTTATGCATGGAATAATAGGAAAAGAAGACAAAATGAAATCTTATTAATTGGAGTTTCTATTCTAGAATCCGTATATATTATGTAAGTAAACTCATTCATGACGTATTATGCTTTCAAACGTGTATATACTATGTAAATAAACTCATCCTTGACGTATTATGCTTTCAAATGCATATATATTACATATTTAAAGATTTTCATATGTTATTGTTTTCTAAGTTTTCATTTTATCTGAAAATGTGATTTATAACTTCGAAAGCATTTGAAAGATTTTGATATAATTGTTTCAAAATGTTTATAAGATGTGATATGTTTGTTAATATGATATTCTGACTTTCAAGATTGATATTTCATACAAATGATTCAAAAGAAAAAGAAAATTATGTTTTATGTTTTATCTCGTTGTCCATAATTACGGTTATTGTTATTGACCCAACTAGGATATTCTGTACATATATGCTGTTATTGCCGTGTCATAGTGTCACATGGGTAATTGTGACATATTTTTATTGCCACGTCACACGGGTAATTGTGACATACTGTTATTACAGTGTCACACGTGTAATTGTTACATAATATTATTGCTGCGTCATACGAGTACTTGTGACACTACGAGACATGAACTATCTATTTACCGCTTTACCAAAATGATTATTTGTTTATACTATGAAATTATTTGATTACTGCTTTATAAAGTGATTAATCTGTAATGTTTATTTCCGTAAAATTACAGTGATTTAAATTATGATTATTAAATATTCTTTTGATTTCATATTGTTTATACAGTTTTATGAAACGTTTATGATTTTAAGTGTTGCTCTAATTTATTTTTTTTATTGATATTAAATATGTAAATTGTATTAAATGATAATTCTTGTTTTATTAAAGAGTAATTGTAACCAGTCCCCCCTGGAGTGTATGTGAATTCGCATGTTGCCCACTATTTTTTTTTTTTAGGCATTAAACCCCCCGAACTATCGTTTATTGGCAATCATTTGGGTTTATTCCTTCCCTGAGATGGGGCATCTTTCGTCTTGTTCTGCCAATAAGCGATGGTTCAGGGGGTTTAATGCCTAAAAATAAAATTTAGGGGGCAACATGCGAATTCACATACACTCCAGAGGGGGATTGGTGACAATTACTCTTTATTAAATAATAAATTTGGGGTTTTTGGAAAAGTTTATGATGAAGGTTTTGAACGTAAATATTTTACAAAGACTATTTTATTTTACATGTTGTGTATGAATTTACTTACCGTTTTGACAACTCACCCCTCGTCACCACCATTTTGCAGATTAAGATCTTGGAAATAGAAGTGATGAGGTTACATTCGCATAATGGAGATACATATCGCATAAGAATTAGATTCCACGTGTGTGTGCTGTAAATGCTCGGTTTAATTAATATGTAATTAAGTTAGACTTGGAAATTTAATTGAAATAAATTGTATTAGGTTTGGGTATTATAGTTTGAGGAGTTTTTATGTGGTAGACATATAATTGTGAGCATACTTATAACACACTTATCTATCTTATCACTTTTTGCCATGTAAACATTATTTGACCCAATTGCATTGCTTTTTCTGGGAAAAAGTGATGAGATGGATAAGTGTGCTATGAGTATACTCACGGTTATATGCCTACCAGAGAAAAACTCATAGCTTGAGTACATATTACTGAAGATTATACTTGTGAATTAAGGTTTATGTAAAGTCTGAATCATGTAACATCCCAGTTCGTACCCAATTTAGGGTGTTACAACAACTCCCTCACCATCTATAACACTTTTAGATTCCTTGTTTTCTCCATCTAAAACCCCACAATTTCTCTACTAACTACCACACAATACAATATCAAATGAACAATAGTAAAATCCTAATTCTACCTAAACCTCATACCTCAAATAGCCCTAACGAAATTATAGCCAAAACATCTTCAAACAAAATCAATTCAACATCTACACTATTTGATATCAAATATTTTCACATGGCTCTAACTATTTGTGAAGGAAAAACACAAGAGATGAATTGAACTAAAGACAAGAGATGGTATTTATAAGTTAGGATTGGACACTTACAATGAAGGACAACACGAATCCCCTTAGCAGTCTTGATTTTCAAAACTCCAAATACGGTTTCAATGAACAATCAAAAAGCATCTATCTTTGACAACAAAATTTTGAAGGCTTGATTTCTATAATCTAAAACAGTTTGAGACCAAATGTAAAAAACAAAAATTGACATAAGGGTTTACCGGTGGTCAAAACTCTTGGACCAAACAATTTGCTTGATCTAATAGTTGGGGGTAGTTGTTTGTATAACAAAATCAACAATACATGGAGAGCCCTTGTTTTTACACGTTAAATTTTGAGACTCTGTTGTTGATGAAATATGATCTTTGTTAAAGAAATAGGAAGATGAGAAATTATGTGGTGTAGATGGCGTATGATGTAGGCATATATGACCGAGAAACAATTGTGAAGACTTACATGTATAAAGTCTAAAAGTTAAGATACACATTGTGGCACCAATAAACTAAAGTTTCAGTAAAGAATTGTGCTAGCTGGCGCACCCACATCAAATCATCTTTGTGTCGGTGTACTAAAATACCATTTACAAACAATATAAATAGAAGATGGCTTTGATAAATAAGGTATGAAAAATCATTCGAATTCTATTTTTATTTGATTACCAAAAAATAAAGTTACGATGATTTATTCAAAATCTGATTTGAGCGTCAGAAGGTGTTCGCAAGAAACACTTTCAGCGACTCATTGACTTGATTATTGTTTTGCAGTTACTCAAGCCAAATTAATGCAAAGAGAATTAGGGCCCGTCCTGCAAGCCGTTTTTTGTTTTTGTTTTTCAAAAAGAAAAATGAAAATGAAAACAGTGTTTTTGTTTTGTTTTTGAATTCCGAATACGCGTCTGGTAGCATTTACTAGAATCCGTATTTTAAAAATAAAAACGGGAAAAACGCGTCTGGTAGGAAAACCGAAAACTTTCAAAAATTGAAATATCAATTTTTACATTTTGTTTAATATTATAATAATTATAAACAAATTGATTAAATAATTAACTAAAAAAAATTGAAATGTAAATTTTAAATTAAAAAAAAGTTATCAGTTGAAGAGGAAGAGGAAGAAGAAGAGGAAGAAGAAGAAGATGAGTAGATCGGCGACTCAGTAGAGTAGATCGGCGGCGTCGAGTGGCGATCGGCGGTGAGAGGCGACGCAGAGCCGATCGGCGGCGAGCGGAGGAGGAGGAGGAGGAGGAGGAGGAGGAGGAGGAAGAGGAAGAAGAAGAAGACGACGGCAATGGCAGCAGCGAACGGAGGAGGAGGAAGAGGAAGAGGAAGAAGAAGAAGAAGAAGAAGATGATGAAGAAGAGGAAGAAGAAGAAGACGGTGGCGATGGCAGCAGCGAACGGAGGAGGAGGAGGAGGAAGAGGAAGAAGAAGAAGAGGAAGAAGAAGAAGAAGAAGAAGAAGAAGAAGAGGAAGAAGAAGAGGAAGAAGAAGACGGCAGCAGCGACCAGCGACCGACGGAAGGCAGCGACGAGCGATGACCGGCGACAGGCAGTGACGATCGGCAGCAAGGAGGAGGAGAAAGAAGGTGAAGAAGAAAGAAGATGAAGATGTGCAGTTCGTCTGGTCCAAGAGAAAAAAAAAAGATTAATTTTTTTGAAATCGTATTTGAAATACAGAAAACAACTTTTTTTTGTTTTTCAAAATTTCCACTTTTAACACTTGACTTTGTTTTTGTTTTTGTTTTTTATTTCTGAAAATAAAATGAAAAACGGTTTACAGGACACAAATTCGAAATCATTTTTAGAAAATAAAAACAAAAACAGCTGAAAACAGCCTGCAGGACGGGGCTTAATTTCAAATTACTTTTCGAATCGGGAATTTTGTTCATAAACTATTTTCTTTATTTAGTATTATGTTCAACAAATTTTAACATCAGTACAGCCGCATAGGTCATTGTGGGTTTTTGATAAAGTTGATTATGAATTAGTATACCTTAGGTAGGAGCCAATAATTTATTAAAAAAAAAAAAAAAAAAACTTCTCGAAGAAGCTCAACTACTTTCTTAATTTAATTTTAGTAATGCTAGTTATGTCACTTTTTTATTATTATTACAATTGGTAAATTGATACACATTAATGATGATTTATTTAATTTAACACACATATTATATGAGTCTGATTCCCAAATTAATAGTTGGGTTGTGAATGGAATACAAAAGTGAAATGTCTAAAACAATGTTACTTATTTAATTTAAATTTCAAAAGTAGTGTTACGACCTATTGTGGATAAGATCTTGTCTAAATTCGCTAAATGGAAGGGCAAGTCCCTCTCTCTGGCCGATCGTGCTACTCTGATCAGGTCGGTCATCACTGGTTCACTGGTTCATTTGTTCACTCTTTCATGATTTACAAGTGGTCTTCTTCTTTACTGTCTCTGATTAACCGCAAGTTGAGAAACTTTTTGTGGACTGGTTCCTGTGAGGGGACTAAGTTGGTTCGGGTCACTTGGGATCGTTGTTGTAGGCCTTACTCTCAGGGTTGTCTTGGTCTGAAAGATCTTGGGTTACTAAATGACTCACTATTGCGGAAATTCACTTGGAAGTTTATGACCTCTGATGGTTTTGCTTTCACTTTTCTTCGGGAGAGGTATCTCAGGCATTTGCAGAAGCCTCGTGGAGGGTATGTCACCTCCTCGATTTGGTCTTCTCTTCAGATAAATTATAGTTCCTTTCTTAAGGAAGGTATCTGGCTGATTGGCGAGAACTCTCAGAGGGACTTTTGGCGGGATAATTGGTTGGGGTTCCCATTTTGGAGCTTTTAGGGATTCTAGATTATTTAGCTAATCCGCTCTGGGCAAGGGTCTCGGATTTTATTCATGAGGTTAAATGGGTGCTGGACGATTGTTTCCGAGCGCGCTTCCCGGATCTGCGTTTTCGGATTGATCGGATTACAATTTCTACTGTTGTGGATTCTCTTTTTTTGGGCTAATTCTCGGGATGGTCGTGTTTCTTGCAAGGTTGCTTATTCCCAGTTTCTCTGTGATATTCCTCAGGTTGTTTGGTGGAGAGATGTTTGATCCCGTTTTATTCCCCCTCTCGCTCAGCTTTGACCTGGCGTCTAATGTTGAATAGGCTTCCTACTGAGGATCGCCTTTGCAAGTCTAGGTTCCAGTTGGCTTCTCATTGCAGTATTTGTGGGGTTAGTAGTGAATCTGCAGATCATCTTTTTCTTCATTGTCCCCTAGCGGTTGCTCTTTGGGAGATGGTTTTCTTGACTTTCCAGCAACGTGTCTCTACCGATACTTGGCAATCCTTCTTCTTGTAGGCCATGTTAGTTTCCTTTAGTGAGCAGATCAGGATTTTATGGAAAACGGCTATCCATGCAGTGATATGGGGGGTATGGATTGCCCGTAATCAGTGGATCTTTAAAGGGAAGTCGGTGGACTTTAGATCCGTCCTTTCTTTGGTTTGGCATGCAGTTTTAGAGGCTAATTGCCTGGAGATTGGTTGTATACGTAATTGTATGGACAACCTTTTGATTCTTCATCGATTTGGTCTTTGGGGTCGCCTTTCTAAAGCCTCGGTGATCAAAAGTGTGGTTTGGTCACCTCCGGCCCCTGGTTGGATCAAAGTGAATACAAATGGGGCTGCTATAGGCTCTCCGGGGGTTGGTGGTTGTGGTGGTATCTTTCGGAACTGTAGAGCCTTTGTGAAAGGTTGCTTTGCTATTCCTCTTGGTCAGGTTTTCGCATTTGAGGCCGAGCTTCTGGCGGTTTCATTGGCCATTAATTCTACTTGGAAGTATGGGTGGCATCGAATCTGGCTTGAGAGCGATTCTTCTTATGTGGTTCAGCTTCTTTCTTCTCGTTATGAGATGGTTCCTTGGAGGGTTTGTCAGGCGTGACAGCGCTGCATTTTCCAGATCTTGAATATGGATTTTTAGGTTTCCCATATTTTCATATAGGGGAATTAGGTTACAGATACGTTTTCTAAGCATGCTTTGTTGCTTTAGTCTGCTTCTTAGTGGTTTTCTACCCCGCCGTTATGTTCTTCTTTAGTTGGCAATGACTGCATGGGCCGGGAGTCTTTTCGTTTTTCTTGATGTTTTCTTTTTCTTTTTCTTTTTGGTGTGGCATGCGTGCCTATTTTTTTTGGTGTTGTTTTCCCCCTGGGTCTTTATGCTTTGTTGGTTTTTGTCACTTTTTTTTTTCTTTTATCTTATATATATATAGATACTGTCTAGGAGTTTTTCAGCATATGATCGCTTGTGATACTTTTTTTCTTTAGATCAGTCCAATTTTATTAAAAATTAATTAATTTATGTAATAAAAAAAAAAAAAAAACAAATTCTAAGGGATTTTTAGCATTAAAAATAGCTATTTTACTAAATAGTGAAGTAACACCAAAACACACTTTCACTAATCTTATTTCAACTATGCATGTGTTGACACAATATGAGGTTAGTTGAGTGGTATACAATACACCCCTCACACCTACACCACGAGATTGTGGGTTCGAGTTCTCCCCCTCCCTAAACCTACAATTTATGTAATATTTCCAAAAAAAAAAAAAAAAAAAAAAATTCATATGTTGAAATTGGTCCTAGGAAATTCATTCAACTAAAGACGGGCCCCATTGAGTTATAAAATTAGGATTTGGATTTCCTCCTCATCTTAATTGTCATCACTATCATAATCTATTGACATGTGTCTAATAATTACAAATCAATGGCTTGTATCAATTCTATCTTTTGGTAGGGTACGTTATGGACATACAAATTAATCTAGACCATAGATTTACTTATTAGACATGTGTCAATAGATTATGAAGGTGGGGATAATATGAAGACACTCGATATGAGGAAAGCATCCTGATTCATACAGTTATTAGACAAAACGGAGTTTAGGTCTCATCAATTCCAGTCCAAACTTGGACTTGGCTGCACAAACTTCAATCCACGCAAGGTTTCCAAATTCCAAACCATAAAATATTATTTAGAATTTGACATCGATTCTAATAAAACTATTATTCCAAACGCATTTGTTGTAGCTGCGCAACTAGTGTATATATATTTTTATTTCTGGTATTGTTCACGTTCTATAAGGCAATGTTACCGGAACCTAGAAAAAGAATCAAAGAATTCAAAAGGTGCCAAGAGGGGGTTCTTGCAAAATCTAAATTGTGTTGTTGACTTTGATTGAAAACTTTACTCTAATCCAAGTTTGGCAAAGATGAACCATCAAATTTTTTAACTAACCCAATTAAAAGAACCAACATGCAAGGAAAAGCCAAAAAAGCTATGGATGGGGCGGCCACCACCCCCAAAATTGAGAGGGTCACAATTCACTAGACATTTAAGAGTGACATTGTCTGATATTAGTTGGGAATTGTCCCTTTTTGTATCTCAAAAGGAAGGTCAGGCGCAGCCTTTATTGACAAATTTTGCTTTTAGGACATCACTATTTACCAGTCTCCTTTTTGACTATTTGGTTTCATGACCTTTTGTTTAGGGAACACATCCACTAAGTGAACAATAAATTAAATGAACACATGCATATATACATGCATGCTTTTAACAATGAATGAATATATAAATTGGTTTGTTGATCCATCGATCTCTCAATGAAGTACCGGTGTGTGCTGCTTACATGTGATCAAAAAACATACCCACCCACTCAGCTAAAAAGAAGATGCAATCAACATATAAAAATAACCAAATAATTGAGTTGATTTCAGTGATCATTGTCATTTAAGTATTAGTTAATGGCTTAATGCTTAAAAAAAAAAAAAAAATTGCATTTTTTGCTAACCCAAAAAGCTTGAGTTACTTAGAAAGACATTTACAGAACATGGATAAAGGGGTTTAATTCTAATTAAATATACAATGAATGATGAATCAATAGACAGTATATACAACTATATATGTATATATTATGTTAAATTAATCCATGGAAAATAATTAAGGGTATGGCATGAGGGAACATTGTGGCCAAATCATGGAGAGGAAAAATCGATTTTTCAGTTGTGGATCTTGTCTAATAATTGACTGGTATCGATTGGTTTATTTTTCATCGACAATAATATCCTTCATAGCGAGGTTAGCTAGTGTATGATTAAATCTCGAAATAAATTGTATGTGTTTCTCAGAGAAAGTATTTAACAAAGTTCATAATTTATAAATTTAAAAAGTCCAATATTGGATAACGTGCAAATTTGCTAGTCCATGAGTAAAATGATTCTCATTGTCTCTCTTCTAAAAGGCAAGTACAGTGCTTGAATTTTGTTCAACAATAGGGAAGATGTGCCATGTGCGGATAACTTTGACTCTAGCTAGGTAAAGAGCACATAGTCACTACAAGAAAATCGCTCGTCTACGAGAAAATCAAATTTACTTCTTTATTTTTAGCTTTTGAAAAACTAACACCGATCGGATCATGGTTCTGTCAGTACCTGATGAGAGGCCAGTGCTAGAAGTTTTTCGGGATCGAAAATGGGATTTTTAAAATGTCCTTGCTAATAGAGGGATTTTTAACCAACAAACATTTTTTTTTAACTCTAATTCTAAAATCACATGATTTTTTATTTATTGATTTATATTAAACACTAGAGAAGTTTTGGAATTCTTACATATGTAAAATAATTATATATATATGGGTAGAGATTGGATCAGAAATGTAGTAAATTTAAAATTTTAATTGACTTGAAATCAACATAATTTTTTCTCACTTTTCTCTGATATCATTATCAAGAATCAAATTATGAACAATGCATGTTGTCAGTTAGCAACTGAGGGAATGGATCTTGAAAAAATGAGGCAATAATAATACATGCCTAACAATGGCAAGCAAATGCTGTAAAAGTTGGAGAAATTAATTAATTAACATCTTCAATTGCTTCAAAGTCCCACACAACACTAAAAATTTCTATGGAAATTAGTTAAAACTTTGTCCTTAGGTTCAGTTTATGTGCCTAAAAAGATAAGCTGGCAGTCATTATTGACCCTTAATTTCAGTTAATTTTAACTGAGAACTGTTATAGTTACACGTACAGGTAAAACCATGATTACTTACACTTTGAATCAAGCACAAGAAACAAAACCGGCCAAGAAGCAGGTTGAAGACATAATAATAATATTTCACCCATAATTTTCCAATGCACTTGAACTTGCAATGACTTAAATTAAAGTAACATTTTTCTACTCCAGTTTGGTATTGAAAACGACTTAAAATTATTTTAATTGTACTAGTGTGGTGAAAATTGCACTTGCCCTAGTTGATAAATGATCATTGTGGGGCATCTGATTCACAAATCACGATTTGAAAACAATTTTCTTTTGGGTCTAAATATCTATTCCCACAATCGGGAGATATCTATTCTCACAATAAGATATGAAAACTCCATGCACGTGTTGGTAAATGTGCATAATTAGGGGCGGAGAGTCATTCAAGTTTGAGGGATCCATTAAAAAAAAAAAAAAAAAAAAAAGGGAAGGGGGGGGGGGGGGGTTAAAAGTGAAAAGGATTTAAAATTTAGTAACAAATTTATAATTTTTAAAAGAGATTTTTAAGTTTTTTTTTTTAGGGAAAGGGGTCATGGCCCTTGTGGTCCCTCTCTCCTAATGCATAGTGAGACTTAAACCCCACACCGACGTAAATGAGGGAGATGCACACTACTTGAGCTAAGAGTGGATGTGCAATTTGAGACAATTTTGAAGACTTAGAACTTGACTGAACAGTGTAGGGAAATAAAATCTAATTGAAAACCTCTTTTAATTAGGAAAAAAAAGAAAAAAAAAAGAGAGAGAATAAAATCAAATCAAACAACCTACCAATGTTGAGAAAATAATTTCATTATTATTTTCTTGGAATAGGCTAAAAACCATCCACAAGCCCAAAACAAAGCAATGTTGCTCGGCCTGTACATTGGCACTCCACTAATGTTTTCCAAGTTAGAAGATCTCTAATTACAGCCACTTAAAAAAAAAAAAAAACCAAAAAAAAAAAAACCTTTGAAGTGAACAAAAGTGGGTGTACTTAGAAATATAGATATTTAACTAGAAGCAATATTTATGCCGAACCAAGTATAGCGGGCCTCTGTTGCAACTTGAAGGCCTGCTCTATTGTCTGACCAACACATGTGTTAAATCTAAATGCTGTAGCCTATACATATGAGATAAGGTTGATCTAGTGAATGAGTGATATGTCTCTCACATTTGAATGATTAATGGTCAGATTAGTATTGATGTAGCTTTTAAAATACTCACCGTTAGCTATGTTGAAGAAATAATTTACTATAACTGTGAAGTCAATCAGACAAATTGTTTGGTTAATATTGCAATTGAAATTACTGTGGACTCAAAAGCACTATTCATACATTTGGTAAGTTTTACTATTAATTGTTGTGATTTTACATAATGACTAAAACAGACGTGAAATTGAAATTTGTTATATTTTACTTGGTTTAAACCAAACCAACATCTTATTCAAATATTTAAATGTAATATTAGATATAAGGAAATATGCTTTTACTTGGTGCTCATATTTTCGGTACTTATGTCTACAAAGTAAAAACTAAAAAAATTGTGTCCATTGATTTGTTTTACTTTTTACTTTTCTTTTCACAGCACCCAAACAAAGTACAAAAAGTAAAGCTTTTACCAATTTAAAAAAAAAAATAAAAAAAAAAAGATTTTTCTTTTCTTTTCTTTTCACAACACCCAAATAAATCATCAAGAACAAAAAAACTGTTGGTTGGAGCAACAATAGCGCAGGATTTGCCGCTGGGTTGGAGCTCCAATTTGCTGGAAAATGGCGATTTGCAGCAGGATTGGAGATGCCCTTAATACCATGTAATAACTTATTCATGTGACAAACAGTATATAGAGGTGCACAAACTTGAAAAGTGGAACATGTTTACTTCAAATTCTTTTCCAAGCTTTATTCCGACTACTTGCATATGATATCAAAATTTGAAACAACTGATTATTTGATTGAAGGATTACCTGTCTCAAACGCAGAAGCTGCAAGATTTTCCGGGTCTGCGGGTGCATCGCATTGATATTGAAATTTCCAAAAAATTACAAAAATGATAAACAACACTCGAGCACCAAAAAATAAAAATAAAAACACATTAACAAAAACAATAATAACACATAAAAAGCAAACCCACCCATGAATCCTGACGATGAACAACAACTTAGCTTTCAAGAACAACATTGTTATTTTTCTTTTCTTTTCACAGCACCCAAACAAATTCTCTAGAACAAATGGTAAAGCTTTTTGATCATCAAAGAACAAGTTTTTTTTTTTTTTTTCCTATTCTTTTCGTTTTTCACGCACCCATATAAATCATCAATAACAAAAAACGAAGCTTTTATCATCAAAGAAAAAGAAATCACATAATGTTGTAAATAATGAAATAAATAATGAATAGAGAGAGAGAGCCAGAGGAAGTGAGAGACGAGAGAAAGAGAGAAAGATTAAGGGTCGTTTGTTTTTTCCACTTAAAACTTAATGGGTCTGAATTGAACTCATTAAATTATTTTGTTTATTTTTTTAAGTGGTAATAACTTAAAATAAAAAGTAAGAAATTCTGATTTTTAACTTAATTCCAAATCACTAGATTATAATTAAAATATTCACTTCCAAGTCTATCTTTCAAAAAAAGATATATTTCCAAATTTATTTTAATTTAATATGGTTTAAAATTCTTTCTTTAAACATATTTCTTGTTTTAAACGGGTTTTAGAAAAAGGAAAAAAAAAACTCTAATCACTTTTCATACTGAAATTTTTATGGGATTGAACAATTGAATTTATTTAGCTCCTATCAAATCCCGGTAAGAACTCTGTATTTTTTATTTATCTAACTATTCATCTAGTGCTCAATAAATTTGTCTACCGTATTGAGTAGATTCCGTAGCTTGAAGATGTTATAGAATAATTATATATATATATAATTCAAGAACCTATTTCAAAAAAATATTCAAGAACTTTTTTTTTATTTGGCTTCTAGTGCATATTGAACTTGAACTTTTTTTTAACAATAAATTGAACTTGAATTTTGTTTACATGCAAAATTATTTTCTTTGATAAATGTTTTGTTTTGTTAAATTAAACTTTGTTTGGAGAAGAACATACAAAATCTTATAAAGAATGGTGCATGTTAAATTACTCATTTTAATTAGTATGGGTATAAATGTAAAATTACTTATTTTCAGACAATTTTATTTTAAAAAAACAAACATGTTGACAATACATTCAGATGTGAGAAAAAAAAAAAAAAAAAAAAAAAAAAACAAGTATGTCATTCAAGTTCAGATTTCAGTCCCCATTCAGTCTTCAAAAAAATTCAGAAGTATTCAGTTTTCAAACAAAAAAACAAATCACCCCTACTTTGTATTTGATTTCAAGAAAGATCATATCACTCAATTGCAATAAAATGAGTTTTCTATTTATAGACTTCTAAATATAGCACCACTTGCATTTGCCTAGTTGCATTTGCCTAGTTGCATTTGTATTAACTTAGTGGCTAAGCAAACTATATAAATATGAAACCCACATGTGTTTATATAGTAAAAGGTTTGAGTGTATGGTGGAAAAGCACCAATTACAACACTCCCCATTGGATTTCCATCATTTGTATTTTAATTTTCTAGGAAAAATCCAATGGGATAAAACCTAGGCAAAATATATACAATGATATTCTGGATCTAGAGGTGTTGGACATTCTTAAAATTGTCTCATTAAAAACCTTGTCAGAAACACCCAGTTGGAGAAAACCTGATCGAAGGGAAAAAGGGTATAGTGCACATATGTCCAGAATTATTGTTTTCTTCAAAACATTTTTCACATTTATACTTTGCTAAGAAAAACTCAATGGGATAAAAACCTGAGCAAAGATATTCATTGATTTGTCAGATCAAAGCAATATTTATGATGATCTTCTGGATTAAAGTAACATATATACAATGATTAGCAAGATCAAAGTAATATTTACAATGATCTTCTTTATCAAGACAACATATATACGATAATCTACTGGATCAATGTAATATTTATGTTTATCTTTATGAATCAAATGATTTTTTGGTGTGCTTAGAGAATTGTCTCATGAAAAACCTTATCAGGAAAACTTAATGGGACGAAAGTCTGATTGAAAGGAAAAAGAGTACAATGCACATATGCCCCAATATAATTAATATACGTTATTTGATATGCTCTCCCTGAAAAAATTCTTTTGAAACAATCTTCTAAATTGCTAAACTGACACATAGAGATATTTATTTTATGAAATGAAATAACGTCATAAATGATTGGAGAGAATATAAACAAAGACTTGCTTTATGGAGTAATATCTATATAGAATCTTTTCAGAATCTTTTTAACATATTCTGATTGATGGACAAACATTTCATTTGATCAATGCTCAATCTTCAGGTCGAGATAACACTACAAGAAATTTGGTCTACAACAACACGCAAAATTTGTTGCTAAAACTTTTCGCAACGCGCGACTGTATGTTGCTGATGGGCCTGTTGCCAAAAGTCCAAAAGCTTTTCGCAACGTGCAGCGTGAGTTGTCTTAGCACAACGACAACATACTATGTGCGTTGCGGTAGATAAAAAACAACACACGTTAGACGTTGTCTTAAACATTCAAGACAACTCACTGAGTGAGTTGTGGTAAATAAAAAACAACATGCGTTGGCTTTGTTCGTAGATGTTGTCTTAAACATTTACAGCAACACGCACTATGTGTTGCCTTAAACAGTTACAGCAACACGCATTGTGCGTTGTCGTAGCCCATGAAAAAAAAAAAATTGGCTTACCTCATACACCCCATCAACTACTGGGCTCGCCTTATGCACCCACCAACTACTATTGGATCTATGGCCCAATTGATAATGGCACATTTAACTTTGCATGTGAGAAGAATTGAACCATGGTCTTGATAAATGAAAGTGAATGCCTTACCATTTTGCTGCAAGCTTGACTTTGATATTATTATAAACTTATTTATATATAACCTATATATGTTATTAATTATTTATTAATTTTTTTAATTAATAGTTTATTTAACAACTTAATATTTTTATTACTTGATAATTTAAACTCATTCTGGTAATGAGTGATGCTATACTGTCAAAAATATTTGTTCAAAATCATGTCCAAAATATATGACATATGAGTTATTGAGATCATATCATACACTCGATGAGATGAATATGGTCCAATGATATGCCTCTCACACCTGTATCACGTGGTTGCGAGTTCGAGTTCTTCCACTTCTTAAAAAAAAACTCCGAATTTTTGTAATACTTCAAAAAATAGAAAGATCATATCACTCACACTATAATTTCATGATTTTCAGAATCTTAGCATCTCACATACCTCATCATTTGTACAATTTTTTTTTTTTTTTTTTGCATTCTAGCATTATTTTTCTGGTAATATTTTTGGATAAATATTGTTCTAATTTTAAAAAGTGGCCAGCTTAAATTTGTGTAAAAAATAATTTTACGAGAGATAACAACACCATTATTTTTAAAAATTAATATTTAAATAAATTTAATAATTTAGAAAACATTTGTTAATAAGAAAAGAATGTTAATAATAATAATTAAAATAAATAAAATAAGACTTTTGACAACTTAATAAAAATGCATGTTGTTAAAAGTCACCTACCGCAACGCGTAAAAAATGTGTATTATGAAAGTGACTTACATTAATGCACAAACATTTGTTGGCACTAACAAGACACGTACAACAACACAAAATAGAATGTTCAACTTATAATTTCATGACTCCCTAAATGTTTATATATATTATGCAATGAACAAGAATACATGAGATTAAATAGATTTAAAGATCTAAAAAATCAAAATAATAAATTAGAATATAATAATTTAGTTATTGTTATATATCTTTCTATATATTGTTAATATACACATAGTTTTTTTATTTATAAATGAATTTCTAATTTTTAAATTAAAGTGGTCAGATTAAATTATCGTAGAAAATAATTTTATAAGTGATAACAACACAATTTTTTTTTTAAATTAACGTTTAAATAAATTTAATAATTTAATAGACCTTTGTTAATGTGAATAAAATGTTGTTAACAAAACAGTAGACTTAGTTAAAAAATAAAAAAAAAATAAAAAACTTTTGACAACATACAATTGCATGCTGCTAATGTTATCTCTACCACAACATACAAAATTTATGATGTTAATGATATCTCTACGCCAACATACAAAAATGTATGTTGCTAAAGATATCTCTACGACAACATACAATAATAGCATGTTGTGGAATACATGACTTTTAACAACATACGAAGATGTGTGTTGTTAAATCCTAAAGTTTTAACAACTTTCAAAGCCGTGCATTGCTAAATACTAACTTTTTAACAACACGCGAAGATGTGTGTTGCTAAATACTAGCTTTTTAACAACTCGCAAAGATGTGTGTTGCCGAATCCCAGTAATTTAAAAACACACGAAGTTGCGTGTTGCTAAATATTTACTTTTTAACAACACACGAAGTTTGTGCGTTGTTATATATTATGTTTTTTTAACAACGTGCAATGTATGTTGCAATAAGTGACTTTTCACAATATACATCGATTGTGTGTTGTCGTATGTGTTTTATTATTGACAACATACGTTTCCGTGTTGCCGTAAGTCACTTCCACAACACACATTTTCTGTGTGTTGTGGTAGGTGACTTTTCGCAACATATACCTCATGTATGTTGTTAATTGAATGTTATCGTAGACTAATTTTCTTGTAGTGTAATATTTTCTTTCTCATGTCTATCATTTCAAATTCATTTTATCAAATATTCAGCAGTTTTCAAGAGCTCTTCGTGAGTTCCAATTAAACTCATGTCGTCAACATATGATGTGAATATAGCAAATCTGAATTATGATTTCTTTATGAAGACACATGAGTGTATAACATAATTATTATACCCTTATTTTATCATATATTCACGGAGACGGTTATAACACATCCGTCCAGATTGTTTTTAATCCATATAAGGATTTTGTATGTTCATCAAATATAGATTACGAGATCTCGACTTATATGCTTCTAGCATTTTAAATCCTTCAGGGATCATAAATATCTGCATTGAATGAACAATATAGATAAATGATTACTACGTCTATAACCGCATTTCAAGCCTTTTAAAGGCAGCAAAATTTATCAAAAATTCGAAACGTAATTATATTCATCACTATTGAATACCAAGTTTATATGAGAAACCTTGTACTATGAATCGTGCCTCATATATCATGATCCTGTTTTTATCATTATGTTTCCGTATAGAGACCTATTAGTATCCAACTAGTTTGACATCTCCAGGTGTCTAGAGAACTATTGGTCTAAATACTTTATGTTTGGCTTATGAAGTCAATTCTTCTTGAATTGCTTCTTTTCATTTATGTCAATCATGCCTTTTGTATACATTCATTGATATTATGAATATCATAATTATCATTTATAATTTCAATAGCTACCGTGTATAAAAATACATCATCAATGATTGTTTCCTTATGATTCCACATTTCTCTCATATGATTTATATAAATTTGCTCAATTTCTATACTCCTGTATCTCTGTTGAGATTTCTTCCATTTCAATGGATTTAATCACTTCATGGATTTGTATAATTTATAGAAATTTGCTCAATTTCTATACTCTTGTATCTTTGTTGAGATTTCTTCCATTTCAATGGATTTAGTCACTTCATGGATTTGTATAATTTATAGAAATTTGCTCAATTTCTATATTCTTGTATCTTTGTTTAGATTTCTTCTATTTCAATAGATTTAGTCATTTCATAGACTTGTGTCTCTTTAGTCATTGCACGATGGTGTGTATGTCTTAGCGTGATGGTTGACCATTTGAGAATGTCCCATTCTTCTCTTGGATAAGTGTTAGATATGGTGTGGTTGAATGGAGTAAGGTGTCTAGTTTCAAAAGATTGGTTTTTCACTGTTTTAAATTTTTTTCAAAACTGACATTTATATGGTCTTGTGACCATAACGTTTTATACAAATATTCAAATTGTGTTTTGAAAATTTCTAGATAAACTAGACACACATACCATTTTAATGGTATATTATTCGTAATATTTCATGACCGTTTGGATTGGTTTTAAAATCTCCAAAGTGACCACAAAAACAGAGCATCTTTGTTTTTGTCCAAATCTGACATTTGGTCACTCAAATGATCATAACTCTTTCTACAGGCATCCAAATCTTGTTTTGTAAAAAGGAATAGAAAGTAGACATCCATACATTTCCAACGGTATATTATATGAAAGGTTTTGATATCGTTCGGTCATGTTTCGGGTCGCTGGAATCTGGAGCAGTTATGCTGTTGGTTTATGATAGCTATGGCTTTCACAGTGGTTGTCATAGAGGTTTGCTAACAGTGGACAACGCTATCAAGACCGCTATGAAAGCCACAACGGTTCCCACAGCGGTTTGGGCTGTTTTTTGACGAAACGATGTCGTTTCACTTAAGGCTTCCATATAACCATCTCTTTCTCATCTTTTTCACTAAGACCACGAAAATATAACCCTAGAGAGATAGAAAGAGTGGTTCTAGAGAGAGAAAGCTTCAAGCTAGATTCCTTAACTCTCCAAACCCAAAACCCATGCATCCATGACATCTTTCATGCATCAATCATTCATAGGTCTTCTTCATTACATCACTTGGTAAGTAGAAAAAACACCACATCTTCATTTATTGTTCTATCTTAGTCAAGACATATCTTTGATTGCTTAGTTTAGCAAATCTTCACTCTTATTGCATATTTTATGAAGTTATGACATGATTGGGTTTTGTTTGTGATAGCTTGCATGATTAGGTTGTTTTGCCTAAATAGCTAAGCCATAAATATTCATGTATGATTAATTGATGATTAGGTTTGCTTTGTGCATCTAGTCAAGTTTATGAATGTTTTTGCGAGTTGTATTTGACAATTAGGTTGCTAGAATCTTTCTACAACTGATTGAGACCTCATGTATGGGCATGTAGGCATTGTTTGATAACTAGATTGTTAAATTGCATTATAACATCTAATTAGGCATTTTGTACGTGGTCTTACACATTATTGCATTTGAACATTATTGTCATATTCACTTAGACTTTTAATTCTCTTCAATGAATCAAAGTCTTATGGCTTATAGGTGAAGTTGCACAAACAAATGAAGTTTTGCAACCAAGGATTGATTGGCAAGCATTTGACAAGTACCGCTATAAAAGGCATGCAGATAGATTAAGGGGTGCTCACACCAAGAGTAGTGGATTAGGGGATATCACTAGGATTGCACCAATAGTAGCGAGTGGTAGTGTCCATAGCCTATGGTTGTCGTGAGTGAGAGTCCGTGTATCACTTGAGAGTGTAACCGTCTTTTCATAAAGTGGATTTCTATGGCTCAAGTGGCTAGCGTAGCTAGTCCCGTGGTTTTTCCCAATTTGAGGGTTTTCACATAAAAATCAAGTGTTCTTTAATTTCCGCACTTTACTTGATTTTTTTTGTATGTTTGAATTGAGTTTTATTGTTAATATTGACTAATTGAAAAAAGTTGGTAATAATCGATTAACAACCCATTCACCCCCCTTTTAGGTTGTATTAGATACACACTTATATATTTTTAAGGATCTTAAATCCTTTTATGATGCTCACAACATCCCATTGGGATGTGTAGATCCTTTTGCTTAAATGAATGACATGTAAACATATCACTTTATAAGTATGAGATAAAAAATAAAATAAAAATCATGGATTATATTGATTTTTCGAACTTTCGGTTCGACTATAAACTGCAAGTTCATATATAAAATTCAGAAAATTTCAGATTCTGAATGGATTTGAAACCCTAGATTCCAAATAATAAAGTATGACATACACTACAAGAAAAACGAGGTTTTATGACACTTATTTATGATGGTTTTTTTTAACCATCAATCCTGTGTGATGGTTTTTAAAAACCATCATAAAAACTTGATGCTTTTTTAAATGTATCATATTTTAATGACGCTTATTAATAATGTTATTTATTCTTGATGGTTTTTAAATACCATCAAGAAGTCTCGTTGTTTGTTAAGCATCAAGAAAGTCTTGACGGTTTTTTTGTATCATAATTTGATGACCGTTTTAAACCATCATTAATGTAAAATTTATTTAATTAAATAATTAGTAAAAATCATTTAAAAAGGACAAAAAAAACAATAACAAAATATAAGAACATATTAATTGGCGGGTGGGTTTTATTTTACCGCCATCTTAATTTCTTTCCTAATTAATATAGGTTTCTAATATTTATTTTTCGCCCTAATTACTTATTGCCCTAGCTAACTTACATACGTAAGTATACAGCTCTGTTTATCAAAACTTTAGAAAACAAAATCCACAGTCTCCAGATTCTCCAGTGCTTTGTTCTTCAAATCATCAAATTCAATATTTTTCAGATTCTCAACCTTTGTTCTTCAAATCTTGGTACACTTAAACAAAACAAGCCCCAAAACCCCAAATTTCCAGATTCCTCACTGTTGAAATCAGGTTCGTTTCATGTCTTCTGTTGGATTTTTTTTTCGAATAACTTTATGGCATTATTTTTTTAATATTTTGTGGGGCCTAGAATTTGATAAACTTTTTGTTATGGTTTTGTAGTTTATAGTTTGTGGTCCTGGAAGTTTATATTTATGGGACCTTGAGTATTGTTTTATTGTGTTGTTTATTATTTAACTATGATAATTGATGTTTACGAGTTTGATTTTATTTTATGTGTTTGATTTCAAATTATAGGTTTTTTTTTTTAATGTTTTATAGTATATTTTTATACTAAATTTGTGCCTGTAAAGTGTTTGTTAAAATGTCTAAGTGAAATCTATGGTATGGGATTTTAGTTAATCTGATTAGTTTCTGTTTTGTTTTTGTTTTCTGGTTGTGTCTTGGTGGTTGTTCTGTTTGTCTGCAGAGCCTTGTTTTTGTTTCGATGTGTGGGGGTTAGTGGTGCTTTTTTGCTCTCTGTTTGCGCCTCTGTTGTGTGTTTTTGCTGTGTGGTTGCTTCTTGTAGGTGGTGTTCTTGTGCTCGTTTGGCTTCTTGCCTTTTAATAATATTCTGTTGTTCAAATATATATATATAATTATTTCTAGAGTTTCTATTTGTCTAATTATAATTATGATAATACTAGAAAAACAGAGATGCATCTATTTTGACCTTTCAAAGAAATTTGAGGTGTCCTATTCAACTTGTACACTGTATAACTCAAATACAGCCTCTTGCTACTACCCAGAATGATCAACGTGTAGGACAAAAATATATGATCTAATCCATAATTAGCTATTGCATTTCTACAATTAGATCACTGAGATTTCTGGCAATATATTGGTAGGTGAGCTCTCTAAATTAATCATTAAAAATGTAATCTAACATGATCTTTCCATGTGTTTTGCCCACAAAGATACCAGCCACTCCGGAGAGAAACCTAAGAAATGATTTCACAGCCTCTTGGGTTGCCTTGCACTTCCAGAAATAATTTTTGTGTTGTGTGGTTGTTTTTGCCACTTTTTCTGGTCCTCTGCTTTCCTTGCAGGGTTGTGCTTTGTCTGTTTGGTGTGGTGCATTTTGTTTTAGCCTTTGGAGGGGAGTTGGTGTGTTATGTGGTGTTTGTTTAATGATGTTTTTCGCCTTTGGCGGGTCATTTAATGATGTTTTGTATTATAGGGCACATTTCTATTGGATCCTTAGCTTAAAATCCATAAATTTGGTACCTTTTGTGAGCTTACAAGAGTTGTTGCATACACTTTGAGTTATAAGCAAAGGTTAGCTATTTTTATTTTTATCTTTATTTGTGCAATGGATATTTGTTCGTTTATTTTGGCTTTATGGTTGTTAATTTTTTGTACAAGATATTAATTATGGAGTTAATATATATAGGTTTATCTTGTTGTTACGTTCCTGTCTTTTGTTGTTTTTTCTGTGCCTTTCTGGGCTTTGTTTGTGCTATGAGTTGAGTTGCTTCCGTTTTTTTGTTGTTTTTTCCTGGTGGTGGCCGTTTTGCTTGGTTTGTTGCTGTTGTTTCTTGGGGTTTCTTTTGCCTTCCCCAGCTCTGTTTTCTTCGGTTGGCTTTGCCTTTAATAAAATCTCTGTTCAATATATATATATAGGTTTATCTATTTTATTTTTGGCTATATTGTTGATATCATGTGATTATGTTCGTAAACTTACTCTTAATATTTTGGGATTTTGTATTCTAACTAGCAAAAATCAGCTTTCAGTACTATTTAGTTTGACATTGCTTTTTGTTTGCTATTTAAAATTATATGTAAATTTAAAATCTTCTTTAACAGACATTACTATTTTAAAACACAATATTTTACATGTAGTAATAGGGTTTACCCTCTAATTCGAAGCATTAAACTTTACCAAAATTTAGAATACATAAATGACTTTTAGTGAAGCAGACATGATGTGTTAGCTATTTATAATACATAAACTTTACCAAAATTTATTTGTCAGTTACTTGTATTGAAGCAGACATGATGTATTCACACTTAGCTGTTACATTGCAAGGAAAAAAAACAAACATTTTCCCCTTAAAGAATAATAGTTATTTAAATTCTTTTATTATTATTTTTTAATATATAAACGATATGAATCATGTCGAGAGCTATTGTTTCTAATAATATTTTAAATCGATTTTGTTATCACTGTTAGCAAGATTAATTTAATTTATCCATGATGGATAAATCTTGGATGTCAAAGGATAGATTATCTAAGGAGTATATTGATGGAGTTGATCAATTTCTTGCATTTGCAACTACTCATACTAAAAATATTGAACTCATGAGATGTCCATGTCAATCATGTGTAAATTTAAAATTTCAAACACCTAAAGAGATAAAATATCATCTCTTTAGCAAAGGCATAGATCAAAGATACGATAAATGGATTTGGCATGGAGAGGTGTCTTGTACTAGAGGTTATACAAGTGGAAAACCCACATTTTTTGAAACTTATAAGTATGAGGAGGCTGCCAAAACGGTAGAGATGGTTCAAGATACATTTCAATTTTGCAAAGAAGATCCAAAGTTATTTCAAAACCTACTTGAAGATGCTAAAAAACCCTTGTATCCTAGTTGTATGAAATATACAAAGTTATATACTAAAATGATCGTTGAAGAAAGTAATCATGTAGATGGTGAAAAGTGTGCATTATCATTGGTATGTAAATTACACGACAATATTCTTAAGCATGTATTATTGATTTAATGATTTCTACTTTGATTTTTTTTTCACTTATTAGGGAGAACCATGTAAATTGATTATCCAACAATTGGGGAATGTAGTTGCTATGGGAACTATTATAGAGATCTTAAGTGCATGCATTCTTGTCTCTGTTGATGTTGTTCTTGATGAAGAAGAATTATTTCCTATTCCACATGATGTCGAAGGTCTTGTTTTTTTTAGGGATGCATTAGGTCATCAGATTTTGTGGCCTAAGGAACTCATTGATCATGAGTCTATTATGGTGGTGCGCGTGTGTTTAAGTAATTTTAAAAAATAATACTATATTTCTATATCATTTGTTATTATATTTGTTTATTGTTTGTTAGGTACCTAAAAATCATAAGACCCCAAAAAGCAACGAACCTTCTAAGTATGCCGAGGATATAAATAATTTTTCAAATTTGGTGGATAACTTTTTAGCATCCGGTGTTTGTAGTGTTTTTGTCCCATTTGAAGTTGATGTATTCCGTGGTACATATTATGGTTGCATTTATGAGGAGGAATTGAAAGCCATGAAGGATCTAAAGGAATTGGGAGGGGCTACTATTTGCTTATATCTCAGGTAAATCAACTTTAAATTTATGAAAATATAGAATATAAATCTGACATGTTTGCTCTTTAAATATATGTAGGCATTTATATAATAAAGTAAAGGATTCGTATATGTTTGGGTTCGTAAACCCTATTCATGTCTCCCCCGCTGGATATATAAACACTGTTGAAAATCGATCTCAAAGGATACGTTATTTGATTGACCGCCTGAAAGTTGCTGGTAAAAATGAGATTCTTTTCATGCCTTACAACCCCTGGTAAGAATTGTATATATATATATATATATATATATATTACATGATTTAATAGTTACTCAAAAAACCAATTTTGCAACTTAAAAGCAATTTTTAAACAAAAATTGAAGTATCAGCAAATGCTTTTCTAAAAATCGCTTATGTTTCACTTGTGTGCTGATGTTTGGAGAATGTTTTTTGAATTGCATATATTATAAGATTATTATTAAATTTATGACACTTTTTCATATACTAACACAAGTTGTTTGTTAATATATTAACAGTAATCATTGGGTCTTGGTTGTCATTGACATGTCATCTATGACATTTTATTATTTAGATTCAATTGGGAATGTTATGGACACAAATTTATGTGAATCTATGCCCATGTAAGTGTATTTTCTTTCTTTATTTTGTTCTTCTTCCTTTATATTTGTTCGGTTGTTTAGTTTCGTTATTTATTAATTATACTAAGTTGTGAAAAAAATTGTGTATGTAGTGTTGTTGAAAAGTATCTAGATGAAGTGAAGAGAAGTCGAATTAAAAAAGATATTAAATGGAGAGTTGTACATGTAAGAATTATTGCTTATAACATTTTTAAAATTATAAGAGAATATAAGTATTTACCCAAGTTTGTTGATGCAGACACCTAAACAGCATGGTGATGTTGAGTGTGGTTATTATGTGCTCAGATATATAAAAGAAATTATTGAAAATCCGAGTATACTTATCGATATGGTGAGATGATTTTTAAATTGAATTTATTTGAAGTACACTTGATAATATAGACTTTAATGATCATTGTTTGTTCTTATAAATGTTCATTAGTTTAATGGAAAGTTAGCTTATACGCAAGAGGAAATAGATGAGGTACGCATGGAGTGGGCTGGTCACGTCAAATCATTCATCTCATAGAATAAGATATTATGTTGTCCAAGAATATTTATATTTTTGAATGTAATTAGATTTTAATTAGTTAGATTTTCAAGAGATCAAACATTCTTGATAACATTTGATGTAATACAATTTTTGTTTATTCGAATTTTTATTTGCTTTTATGATACATCTTGTGGTTTTAGTATCGTACAAGTTCCATTATATATAATATAACAATAATGCTAAACATCCCACCTAAAATCCCACTTTTTTCATCCCACTACATGTGGTATTTGAGGTGTCAAATTGTGAGTGGATACACATTAATGACACCTACCCCATGTATCCACTCATAATTTGACACCTCACATGCCACATATAGTGGGATGAAAAATGTGGGATTTTAGGTGGAATGTATAACATTACTGATAATATAATATTTATTTATTATTACTGGCAGTAATAAAATTTTATTTATCTTTAAAAAAAAAAAAAACAAGTTGATGATAGTTTATAACCATCATATATTTATGATGGTCTATTAATGTCAAGAAGTAATGACGCTTATTTTGAAGGTAATTGAACATCAAAATTTAATGATGCTTGTCTTGATGGATAATTACAGTCATAAAGTTATGACGTTTAAAAACAATCAAGAACTAATGATATTAAAAACCGTCATAAAATTATGACGCTTTTAAAACCGTCAAGAAACTGTTCTTGACGCTGAGATTAATGATGATTTTTAAACGTCATAAACAGCCTATTATGACGGTTTTTCTCCATCATAAAACCTCTTTTTGTAGTGTATATATATATAACACTAGATACAGAACTCCAGGTTTTCACCGGTTTTCAAAATCGTGCCAACTTAAATATCATAAATCCTGAAACTTTAAGTTCTGGTTATTCGGTCTAGCCGATCTCATATATTGCGTATAATTAAATAATACGAATATTTAAAGAGCATAATAAATAAATCCAGAACTATATATAGGTACAATTGACGACATAAGCCATCTTGTATACAGAACTATATATAGGTTCTGTCAGGGACATAAGCTCTCCTGATATATTGCATATAAATAAATGAGAATATTTAAAGAGCATAAATAAATAAATTCAAGGGCATAAGCTCACCTGATACATTGCATATAAATAAATGCGAATATTTAAAGAACATAATGAATCGAGGGCATAAGCTCACCTGATACGTTGAACATAAATAAATGTGAATATTTAAAGAGAGAACTATATATAGGTTTTGTTGACATGGTTGTAGCCAGTCTCTGTCGACATGGTTGTAACCAGTCTCTATCGACACAGTCGTAGCCAGTCTTATATATTGCTTATAATAAATAAATAAGAATATTTAAAGAGCATAATAAACAAATCCATAACTATAGATTCTGGGGACACAGCATAAGTCACTCTCATATATTACGTATAAATATATTGTAAGGATTCCCGTTGTTTTTAATTGGCTTATTTCGTGATCAAACCATATGTGGGGGTTCTTTGTAAGGGTAGCCTAAGTATCGGTCTTGTTGTTCAAAGCCCTTTTGAAGACCTCGTGTTGATAAGCACCGAAGGTAAATTTCTATGTGCTTACTTTTCTTTGAAGAGATTAGTTGCACACACACACTTAACATTCATTGCATATGTGTGCATTCTCTTCATTTGTCACATTTCACACTTGCACTTATTTATTATATTTTATGGTGTGTAATTGTGTCATGTTGTTGTATAATTCGTTTCCCGATAACTTTCGGAAACGTCCGCGCATGCACGAGAATGTGCTTGGTTTAGCGCGAGGACCGCCTATGGAGAATGCCCTTGGCTTCTCCTTGGTTTTCACCTATCTAGGTGATCGGCGGTTATGATCGGCGGCCTGGCCGCTGAATTAAACCGCCGTTTCAGTCCAGATTGGTCTGGAGCATTTCTGCGGTTAAGATCGGCGGTCACGACCGCCGTTAGAAACCGCCGTTTCAAGACCTGATTGATTTATCTCTCAGTCTAATTCGGCGGTTGAAACGGCGGGCATGAAACCGCCGTTCATACCTGGTTGATTTTGATCTCTCTGTTCTGTTTCGGCGGTTGTAATCGGCGGTCACGAAACCGCCGAATGAACCGCCGTTTATGCTCTGTTCTCCACGAGCTCAATTCGGCGGTCATTAACGGCGGCCTGGCCGCCGATTTAAACCGCCGATTGGCGCGTTTCTTTGAAACTTACTTAAACGACCACACTTTGATTTGGCCCCCTATATATATGCCACTTTGACTTTAGGTCAATTAAGAGAGTTCATATTCAGAATTCATACTTAGGATATTTTTCAAAGAGAAGAAAAATTCCAAGAACTCCATTCTTGATTCTCAAACACTTTTCATGATCATCAATCATCATCTAGCATCATCTTAGATCATCTAGATGTCATCTAGCATGGAATCTTCATCATACTTTGCTTGGTAAGCTTTTCACTAATATCTTACATGTTTTGTGTTTCTCTTATCTAGCAATCTCAATTAATTACTTGTTTGTTATTTTGTATGCTTTAGATACAATATTGAGATGAGTATGGTGTATGTTTGAGATTTTATATTGTGCTTGCATATTAGGTTTTGTGCTTAATATTGATTAGCTAAACTAATTGACATGTCATTTAGTTTGATATCTAGGATTGTTCTTAATTGCATATTAATCATCTTAGATAAGCATATAGGGTTTCCCTTGCTCTATGTTGCATTTGGATATTTACATATATTCACTTAGGGTTGTATTCTCTTCATAGAGAAAGTAAGTCTTGTGTGTAGCATCCGGGATTAGGTTGCTTAGAACGCAAGCAAATTGGACTAGGTTCACTCATACCGGGATTAGGTAGGTGTGTGATTACTTCCGGGATTAGGTTGTAATCGTTTGCACATTTAGTGGATTCGAGGTTCGAGTGTGGCTTACTTACATAGCCCGTGGTTTTTCCCGTGAGGGTTTCCACGTAAAAACCAAGTGTTGTTTTAATTTCCGCACCATATTACAATTGCTTGGTTATATTATCTTGAGGGCATTTTCGTAATTTTGACTAACACGAAAAATTGGGTAAAAAGCGTAAAATCTATTCACCCCCCCTCTAGATAGCTTTATACACACCGTGCTATTATTTGTTTCATATATAAATACGAATATTTAAAGAGCATAATAAATAAATCCAGAACTATAGATTCTGGTGATACAAATACAAATATTTAAATGTAAGTAAATCACTCTCCTAGAGATCCCTTTTACTTACATACACAACTATCGAGCTGTAAGTAAATCACTCACCTGGATAAGGGGATGGAAAAGCAACCTCTTCTCTCTTGGAGGGAAAGAGGTTTTGATTAAGGCGGTCGCTCAAGCAGTCCCGACTTATGCCATGAGTATATTCAGGATTCCGACTAGTCTAGTGAAAGATCTTACCGCAATGTTTTCGAGGTTCTGGTGGGGCTCAAGGGAAGAGAGAAGGAAGATCAGCTGGGTAAGGTGGGAACAAATGTGTTTGTTGAAATATGTGGGGGGAATGGGGTTTAAAGACCTAGTGTCCTTCAATCAAGCACTACTAGCAAACCAAGCGTGGAGGATATTAAAGAATCCTGAGTCTTTAGCCGCACAAGTTTTGAGAGCTAAATATTTCAAGGATTCGGGTTTCCTAGAGGCTTCCCCCAAGTGTGGATGCTCACATGTATGGAGAAGTATCGTATGAGGTAGAGACTTGCTGTCAAAAGGCCTCAGATGGAGAGTTGGGGATGGAAAATCCATAAGAGTGTTCAAAGACCAATGGCTTCCTAGACCAAGTACTTTCAAACCGATCTCCCCTGATCCTGGTTTCGAGCTTCGAGTGGCTGATCTTCTCGATAGGAGACACTTGGGATGGGGCCATATGAAATTACGGCAATTTTTTCTTCCCTATGATAGGGCAGCTGTTCTTTCTATCCCGGTCAGTAATTCTGGAGGATCTGATATCCTTTCATGGCACTTTGATAAGAGAGACGTGTATTCGGTGAGGAGTGGTTATAGACTAGCATTACAGGATAAAATCAAAGAGAATACGTCCAACTCTGCTGCCTCCAGTAAATGGTGGAAGACTTTATGGACTCTTAACATTCCCCCAAAGGTGCGTGTTTTTATTTGGAAAATCTGTTTAAATGCTGCTCCTTCCTTGGCTAATTTGCGGAAACGCAAGGTGGTGGCGGACCACATTTGCGCTAGATGCAACTCTGATATGGAATCTCTTGAACATGCCTTATTCTGGTGTGAAGCTTCGAGGAAAGTTTGGAGCAAAACCAGGTTTGATAGCTTTTTTGATGAGCTGGCTAAGTTACCAGTCATGGATGTTCTCATGCTTTTCTCTTCTTTATTCTCAAAAGATGATATAGCCCTCTTTTGCATGCTGATTTGGGAAATTTGGGAAATTTGGGAAATGAGGAATATTTTTTGCAATCTTGGGAAATATGTGCACCCGGACCTAGGGATAGCTAAAGCTGAGAACTTTTTGACGGAATTCCAAAATTCCACTCGTGTTTTTTCTCCAGTGTTGGAGGCTCTTCCCGGGCCTCTCCCCTGTGAAGTTTGGGTGGCGCCTCTCCTGGGCCGTTTGAAACTGAACATAGCATGGGTTTCCCGGAAAAATTCCAAGGTTTGTGCTGTGGGAGCAACCATTAGAGACAACAAAGGAAAAATCCTTGTGGCACGTGCTAGGAACATCTTTGGCGGGTTTGATAAAGAGACTGGATGTCTCCTGGCACTCAGGGAGGGTCTTATGCTAGCAAATTTCTTTGCACTTCCTGTAAACTTTGCAGAGGTTGATAATCCCCTCATTGTATCTATGTTAGATTTCGAATTCTCCTGTATTTAGGGGATGCCTTTTTAGTGTGAACGATATTAGGGCCTGTTGTCCTGTTTGGGTTTAAGTAACTGCCAAGCCATTTTCCCCAGCGGGAAACTCTTTGGCTCGGGTAAAAGAGGAGGTTATAAGGAGAGGGTTAGTCTTATCTAGGAGGAATGAAGAAAGTCTAAAGAAGGAGCTTTGAAGACGTAGCAGGGTCTAATGATAGGCTGGATTTACGCCCAGAGCTTGACCTATGCTTGGTGTTGGAAATAGGATAATGTTCTAATGCACAAGTGAAATGGGGCCAATAAGGCCACTTTAAGCTCACCCTCTAGGGTCCCCTCAAGCCATCATTCCTCCACAAGTGGTTCACAAAGGAAAGAGACCAATCATGCAACCTCAAGCTAGGAAGCAATCTAACCGGTTCAACAACGAAGACCAATTGACCATTTATCCACAAGACAAGGACAATGTATGATTCCTTATTTTACTCATATATGTCATTTTTGTGGATTTAATGGTCATATTAGACCACATTGCTTTCGATATATTAAAAGTGTGCAAAACTAGAAGCATGATTGAGAAAAAAAGAAAATAGCCATGATGCATGTTCCTAGGAATAATAATATTGTTATGCATGATCCTAGAACATCTAGGCCCAATTACCAAGACCACTAAGAAAGCAAATATTGTTTCTAGGTGGATTAGAAAGAATGAAAATGTTTGCCATGTTGCTCAATATAGCCTTGAAGGCAAATTCTTCTAATTTTTGGTATTAGATAGTGAGTGCTCTAGGCACATAACGGGAACAAGAGTTTCTTTGAGACTCTTGTTATGGAGGAAGGAGGATATGTCACTTTTGGTGATGGATCCAAAAATAAGTTGTAGGGAAAGGAACCATTTCCGTTCCCGGATTACCCTCCTTATCCAATGTTTTATTTGTTGATGGCTTGAAAGCCATAATAGCATTTCACATCTAGTGATGAAGGATATTCCGTCTTGTTTTGTAAAGATGATTGCTCGATCCTAAAGCCCGATGACAAACCTTATTGAAAGGTATGAGATCTAGCGCAATTGCTATTGTCTTGAAGCTAGAATAGTCTCAAACAATGTGTCCATGGATGAGCAAATAGAGTTGTGGCATGAAAGACTTGGCGCACATGAACTTTAGGGATTTAAGAACCCTTGGAAAATTCGATTGTGTGCGTGGCCTCCCTAAGCTTGGAAAGAAGCCAATGGTATTTGTGCCTTGCCAACAAGGAAAACAAACCAAAGCGTGCACAAAAAGAGCAAGTATCTCTCCACCAAGGAGCCCCTAGAACTTCTCCACATGGATCTCATAGGTCCTATGCCAACCGAGAGTTTAGGTGGAAAGAGATACATTTTTGTTTGTGTTGATGATTTTCTCTATATTTACATGGACTATTTTCTTAGATAAAAATCTAAACTTTTGATAAGTTTAAAATGATTTGTACTAAAATACAAATGAAATGAATTCTAACATTAAAAGCATTAAACGGATTAGAAGTGACCATGTGAGGGATTTGAGAATGCCTCTTTTGAAAGCTATTGCAATAGCTTAGGCATCTCCATAGTTCTCGGCTCCTAGGACACCTCAACAAATGGAGTTATTGAGAGGAAGAATAGGGTCCTTCAAGAGATGGCCGAGTGATGTTGCTTTAGCAACAATGTCCCTAGGAACCTATGGGCTGAAGCCGTCAATACGGCTTGCTATATAGGGAATCGTGTTTTCCTAAGCCCGATCTAAAAACACCTCCTATGAGTTATGGAAGGGTAGAAGCCAAATGTTAGCTACTTCCACACATTTGGAAGCAAATGCTACATTTTAAATTACCGTGATCAACTTGGCAAGTTTGATGCTAAGAGTGATGAGGGTATCTTTATTGGCTATGCCTTGAATAGTAGAGCCTATAGAGTTTTCAACTTGAACCGACTCGAACCGTCATGAAATCATCGAATGTTGTTATTGATGATATGAGGCTCAAGTCTAATGACCATGAGGAGGAGGAAGTTTTAGAGATGAGGAAGTTTTAGAGGATGCTCTCCTTGGAGAGGGTTGTGGTGACTCCCATGTTGGGACGTCCAATGACATAATGAAGTCACACACCTATTACTAGAGTCCCTCTTTTGGACTCTAATGAACCCGCTCCATGGTTAGAAGACTCCATAACAAAGAGGATGTTATTGGAGATGTGAATGAGGGTGTTAGGACTAGGCGTCAATTAGCTAATCTCATTAGCTTTACTTACTACACCTCTCAAATTGAACCCAAAAGGTTGATGAAGCCTTGATGATGAATTTTGGGTTCTTGCCATGCAAGAAGAGCTAAACCAATTCGAAAGGAATGAGGTTTGGACTCTAGTTCCTAGGCCTAAAACACTAATGTGATAGGCACCAAGTGGATTTATAGGAACAAATCCGATGAGGATGGCAACATAGTGCGGAACAAGGCTAGACTTGTAGCACAAGGGTACTCTCAAATTGAGGGTATCGACTTAGGAGACATTTGCTCCCGTTGCCCGTTTAGAGTCCATTAGGCTTTTCTTGTCCATTTCTTGTGTGCACAAGTTCAAATTTGCACCAAATGGATGTCAAGAGTGCCTTCCTCAATGGCTTCTTGCAAGAGGAAGTGTTTGTTGAACAACCCAAGGGGTTTGTGGATGCACACCACCCCAACCATGTCTATCGCCTCAAGAAGGCACTAAATGGGTTGAAACAAGCACCGAGGGCTTGGTATGAGCGCCTCACTCAATTTCTTGTTGACAATAACTACACAAGAATAGTGTTGACAGACACTATTCATCAAGAAAGACAATGATGAGCTTTTCATAGCTCAAATATATGTTGATGATATAGTGTTTAGCTCCACCAACAACACCAAGGTCCAACAATTTGGATGAGTCTTGTTGGTGAGCTTAGTTACTTCCTAGGTTTGCAAATTAGGCAATTAGATGATGGGATTTTCATAATCAAGCCAATATGCCAAAACCTAGTAAAGAAGTTTGGTCTAGAAAATGCCAAACATTGTGATACACCCATGAGTACCACTTTGAAGCTAAGCAATGATGTAGTGGTAAAAGGTGGAACAAACCCTATATCGGGGCATGATAGTAGCTTGCTTTATTTGACCGCAAGTAGCCCGATATATCTTTTAGTGTGGGTGTGGGTGTGTGTGCTAGGTACCAAGCGGATCCCAAGGAGTCCCATCTCTCTTCCGTAAAGAGGATCATTCGCTATGTGAATGGGACTTCCAACTATGGGATTGGTACTCGTTTGACACTAATGCTAGTCTTGTAGGCTTTAGTGATGCGGATTGGGCAGGAAATTGTGATGATAGGAAAAGCCATTGGGCGGTTGCTTCTTCCTAGCAACAACTTGGTGTCTTGGTTTTGCAAGAAGCAAACTCGATTTCCTTGTCCACGGCCGAGGCCGAGTATATATAGCCGCGGGGAGTGGATGCACATAACTCCTATGGATGAAGCAATGCTAGTAGACTACGGATTCAACCAAGGTACACTCACTCTCTTTTGTGATAATATGAGTGCCATTAATATTTCCAAGAATCCGGTGCAACATTCTAGAACTAAGCATATTGACATCCACCATCACTTCATTAAAGAGCTTGTTGAAAATAAATGCATAGTACTTGAACATGTAGTACAAATGATCAACTTGCGGACCTATTTACTAAACCCTTAGATGCTACTCGATTTAAACACTAAGTAGATCTATTGGGATATGTCTTGTGGATGATATGATTTGTATTTGACCCCATATGGAAAACTCAAGTAAAGAGAGCTATTTTGCATTCTTGTCACTTGCAAAAAATTTGAAATATCTTATGCCTCTTCTTTTAATTGCTTGAGTAAGCTTGGTTGCACATATGTATATATGTTTTCAATTCAATAAGTGTGAATCTTGCTTTTTACAATCCATGTCATATTTATGTTCAAACATGCATTTTTGGACTAGGAGATGTAATAGGAAGTATGATTTGAATGACCTATGATTATCTCCATGACATGATGATTCTTTATAACATGCTAATATCAAATGAAAAGCATGAGATTCATTATACATGCTCACATGAAAAGCATGAATTGATGATTGCATATTCTTAAAATGCAAAACTTGTGTGAAAACTTATGAGACTCAAAATGAATAAAGGATCTTGTATCTGTTCAAAGGAATTTATATTCAAATGTCTCTCCTTCTTTATTAGTTGAACATGACTACTATCATATGGATATCTTATCCGAAAATCAAAAGGGTGCAATGTCGCTC
The DNA here is from genome assembly GCA_008009225.1 of Acer yangbiense. NCBI lineage: Eukaryota > Viridiplantae > Streptophyta > Magnoliopsida > Sapindales > Sapindaceae > Acer > Acer yangbiense. Next base: position 23,746,946 of record CM017763.1, read on the forward strand.
ATGCCATGTTTCGCTTATAAAGTTGGATATAGTTATTCTTAAATTGAAATCAATATATTCTATATCATTGCTTTACTCATGACTTTGGTGAAATTGGTTTGAATTCCTATTAGAAACCTTTGTCATTTGCTTTGCGAAATACCATTGTATTTTGGACTTGAATGCTACATGTCTTGTATGCAAACATGTTTGATTCACACATTTTCTTTCAAATAAATCTCCTTGTTTCTCTCCACTTAATTGAGATGCATAAAGTGACTTATATTAATTATGCAAATCTTGCATGCTACTATTACTCGTTGCTATGAGTGACCCGGTTGGGGACTACTCTTTGTCTATATCATGATAAAAAGGGGGAGTAGTATATGGTAAGGGGAATTGCAAATATAGAAGCATTGTGCATATTGGGGAGAACATTCATTGAGGGGGAGTAACCCATTGAGGGGAGCATTGCATACACATACATTTCATAATGTTGTGCCTAAACTTTTAAAATGCAAATGCTTGTTTTTTGTTCTCACTTGATTAATCTCACATTTCACTTGTATTGGAAAATATAGAAATCTTATTTTCAGCGCTTGATTATTCTAAAGAGATTGAAGACTAAGTTTTATTTTCTTATCTCTTTGTGTTGTAGAATATCATAGTTGTCCCGTAATTTCTATTTTTTTTTGTGAGGAACCAATGTGAGTGGTGGTTTTGTCACGAAATAGCCAAATGGGGAGATTAAGGTTCCATTTGTTGATTGGCTCATTCGTGGACAAACTGTTAGGATTATGCTCAATAGCAAGAGTGTAATAGTGTAATTAACAATCTTTTTCATATAATAAAGTGATTTCTGGTTAACAAATCTTATAGCATTTATAGTTTAATATTATAATTGTCAAAGTAAATAATCATAAGGTCTAAAGACTATGAGAAAAGAAGAATTGTTCGTACATCTGGATGTATATGTGGTAGACACAATTCTTTAGTTAGTCTTGAATATTGTTCACAACTTAAGTTAAAGGTTGGGCACTTTTATCTTGTTAAAGTTGTAGAATTCTTTTGCTAGCATTTGAGTGGGATCAAATGAGATATGATGAGTCTAAAATCATCGGAGTGTCTTCGAGCAAAAGAATCTAGTGCACTGGGTGCATTGAACTGGATCACAATGAAAAGCTTTATCTAGAACCGTCAATAGATAATAGTCTTTTCATTATCAGGACAATCGGAGAGTCTATCTTAATCCTGAGATAAATGATGGACTTATGGTTGCAAGTGATATCATTTGAGTTATCAATGAGTACGATTATATAACATAGTCTATCCTCAATAGTTTGGTGATATTCATTTGTTAATCGATAGAGGACTTCATTTATAGATATGGACATCGTGGCTCCATTTATTAAATGAGAGTATAATATCATCATATGGATGTTTGAGGTAATTGGATATTAAATCTCAATGTTGAGTTTTCGATAGTGACTATTGAAAACATGGCTTCTGGACAAGTCAAAATATCCAAGTTCAAAACGTGGTCATATGAGTAAATATGGTAACTGGAGAGTTATAGGCGGTCTATGAACTCTTGGCGATTACTGATATTAATCACGAGGATACACTATCTCCAATATGATTGTCTAGGGTTATGAAAGAGGAACATCTTCCTTTTCTATCTTTATTTAAGAGTTCAATTTTAGCTATTTAGTGGAATGAGTTAAAATTAATGGATCGGACCTAAGTGAATCATTTGTTGATTGTGATTAGGTTATGTCTATTGAAGCTTAAATTTAGATAGCCCGCCAAGATCCCAATCCACACGGACTTGCATGGATCACTTGATATATTTACCAGACCAATTTAAGGGTCCATCTAGAATTGCATTAATATATTAAGAATATAATTTGCACATTAATTATTTAATGGGCTACTCAATTATATTTATATACTAATGGATGGCATGTGGGCTTGGTTCTTTTAGTAGAATGAGTTCTGGTTCACATGTGGGCTTTTTATTTAAAGTCCAATGGATTAAATGAAATAAGAAAATAATATATGGCCCATTTTATACATGTGGGGCGGCAAGGTTAAATATTAACCTAACATATTATTTGTTTTCATTGTTTAATTAAATAAGAATTAATAATTTATTAACTAATTGTTTAATTAAGAAACAAAATTTTTCTGTTCAGGAAATATATTTCCTAGAGTTATACTAAAAGTAAAAGACTTGTTTGATAAAAAAATAAATAATTGTTTATTTATTTAATCAAATAAGAGTTTTTTATTTAGTCAATAAAAGAATAAAATACTTATGAGTTGAATTAGGGTTAGGAGTCTAATTAACATGTGAATTAGGGTACAACACAAATCCTTTTTGTAGAGGAAATTTGGCAACCCTAATTGGACCACATGGAGATTTCGGCCACCCTAGAAGAAGAGGAGAAAATTTCGACCACCCTATATAACACTTGTTATAGATTCGGCCCCCTACTTTTGATTGATTCAATTTTCTTCTTCTTCTAAACTCATAGAAAAGTATTAGATTTTATTCTACTAAAACATAAAAGAAAAGAAAAGATTATTCTTTTGATGGTACACTAATTGCTTGTTCATCAATAAGCTTGTGTGTACAACATCGAATTAGGTTCACCGCGAGTTTCGATCATTAGATTGAGAACTCAAAAGTGACCGGAATAATCTTTGTATTCTTTTAATTGTTTTGTGACTAACAAAAGAAAAAGAAAAGTTTGTTTGTCCATTCTCAGGTTTGCAATTCAAAGAAAAAGGGAGACCACCCTCCTAGGTGATTCACGTCCGTGCTAGGATTGAAGATCTTGCGGATTACCATCGACGTAAGTCAATCGGATCACGCGACAAAAGGTATTCAACTTTTGTTACTTTATATATGGTTAATTAATTAAAAGGGGTTAAGGTTCATAAAAAGGAAAAATTTTAAAACATACTAAAACTACTTTTAGTCTCGCTTCCGCTGCGTGTACTACGGTATTTTTCCCTACACAAACCACATGTTGGGGTTCTTTGTAAGGGTAGCCTAGGTATCGGTTTTATTGTTCGAAGCCCTTTGAAGACCTCGTATTGATAAGCACCGAAGGTAAATTTCTATGTGCTTACTTGCCTTGAAGAGATAGTTGCACACACTCACAACTCATGCATATGTTTAATACTTGTATGTTGTGTGTCTTATTTTTGTGCATTAATGTTCATTAACATCTCTTCTTGCATGTTAGTTTGATTGCATCTTGCATATCCAATTGCCTTGTCATGCTAAGACTTAGGATTGCATTTTTGCATTGGGCACTCCCAAAAGCGCTGTACGAACAGCGCCCATTGAGCGCTGTTCAGACCTGATCGATTTAATTCGGTCGCTGTTGGGTCGCTGTACAGGCGCTGTACAAAGCGCTCTACGTGCAGCGCCACTCTGTTTTCCCGTGAGAACAGAGTTGGGGCGCTGTACAAGCGCTGTACAGAAGCGCTCTACGTACAGCGCCCAAGGCAAATTTCAGGCCAACTTATCAAAACGACCACACTTTGTTTTGGCCTCCTATATATATGCCACTTTGACTTTAGGTCAATCAAGAGAGTTCATATTCAGATTTCATACTTAGGATATTTTTCAAGAGAAGAAAAAAGTCCAAGAACTCAAATTTTATTCACTCAAACACTTATTCATGATCATCAATCATCATCTAGCATCATCCTAGATCATCTAGATGTCTCTTTGCATGGATTCTTCATCACACTTTGCTTGGTAAGCTTTTCACTAATATCTTACATATTTTGTGTTTTTCTTAACAAGCAATCTCAATTAATTACTTGTATGTTATTTATATATCTTTTGATACAAGATTGAGATTAGTGTGTTGTATGTTTGAGAAGTTGTATTGTGATAGCTAATTAGGTTTTGTGCTTAATCTTGATTAGCTAAACTATTTGATTGAACATGTCATTTAGTTTTTAATATCTAGGATTGTTCTAATTGCATATTAATCATCTTAGATAAGCATATAGGGTTTCCCTTGCTCTATGTTGCATTTGAATATTCATATATTCACTTAGGGTGTTAATCTCTTTTTAGAGAATTAAGTCTTGTGTTGTGACCGGGATTAGGTTGTTTAATTCGCAAGCAATCGGAATAGGTTCGCTTATACCGGGATTAGGTAGGTGTGTGATTACTTCCGGGATTAGGTTGTAATCGTTTTACACATTTAGTGGATTCGAGGTTCGAGTGTGGCTTACTTACTAGCCCGTGGTTTTTCCCGTGAGGGTTTCCACGTAAAAATCAAGTGTTATTTAATTTCCGTATTTTATACTTGATTTATTGCTTTATCTATTTAGGTGTAATTTCAAAATTTTGACTAACACGAAAAATTGGGTAAAAAGCTTAAAATCTATTCCCCCCTCTAGATAGTTTTATACACACCCGTGCTATATTTGTTTCAAGAAGATATACATTTTCTTATATTTTATATTAATAAAATCAATTTAAATTAATTTAACTATAAACTATATTGATTTTACTCTTAAAACATTTTAAAAAAAGATCTTCAAAATAATTTCAATAAATGCACATTATAGTACAATTACTATTTAAGGTTTTTTTTTTTCAAACTTTCTTTTTTAGGATACTGTTTTCAATTATTGTTACCATACACGTTTTCAGTGTTTTCAACTTCTGAAAATACGAAAATTATTTTCTCGTTTTCAATTGAAAATATATAAAATAGAAACAAAAACATTATTGAACATGCCCTAATTATAACGTTTTTTATTTTTGTTTTCTGTTTTCTTGTTTTCAATTGAAAACGAGAAATTGACTTTTATATATTTCGGATTTGAAAACACTTCTAGTAACAATTATATTCCGAAAAAGATATTCCGAGAAAGAAAACATAACAAGAAAGAAAACGCGTCTGATAGTAATACCATAAAATGAGAAAACAGTGAAAATGTATCTGGTATAATTAATTTTTAAAATCATTTTCAACTAACTGTAACCATATAATCAAACATTTTATAAGGTTTAATTCGATTTTTTTTTCATAAATTTAATTTAATTTTTTGGAAAAAATGTATTTATTAATAATATTATAAAAACTGTAATTACAACAACAACAACAATAAAATATAACATTAATATTATGAAAAAAAATAGTTATAAAGCCTAATAAATTTCACTGATAATAACCCTACAAAGTTTAATTAATCATAATGTTTATCTATTATTCATTCCAATTTCCACAATTGTAATGCAATCTCATTCCTAACTGAATTCATCTGTGTCATGTTTTCTTGAGACATCCAAATTGAAAATATTTGTTTTTGCTTCTTTCTCAATAATCATATAATCTATTTCAAATTCTTTGAGCGTCATGTCACGACTCACGACGAGCTTCTTCTAGTATAAAATTATACAGTACATAACATGCAATTAGAATCAGTCGTTGCCTACATGGTGAGTAATTAGACATTAACTTCAAAATTGAAAAACGAGCCTTCAATACATTGAAAAACCACACAATAAAATAATGCGAAGATGAATGTCTGTAATTCTATTGGACCTCTTAGTACCCGAGTAGAACCTCGATAGTCATAGAGATGGTATCTCTCCTCTATATGGTGCTAAAAAGCATGTATGTTTAAATATGCAAAATCCATCACATGCTAATAACCAATAATAATATTATTCATTATTTTCACATCATAACAATATTAATTAGAAAAAAGAAAACATTAAAAATATTGATAATTCTATTATTGAAATTGATTTTTATCTTTTGTCAATGCATCCATGAACACTCTTGAATCATTTGTAATGTCTTCCCAATCAGTGTACACAAATGTAAATAACATATGTGTAAGATCCTAGATCTTTGTTGGCTTGAATCCATTGCAAAACGCTCTTTATTTGTAATGGTTAGTTGCTTAGGTGATTCTTGGTGAAAAGAAGCTTCAAAGAAGAAAGGCAACTTCTCATGCAAATATCATCTTCAAGAGGAAATGCGTTTACTTGGATGCTAAGGTATTAAGATACTTCTTCCTCTTGCAAGGCGTAAGCGCACACACACACACACAATTCATTCATATGTGTCCCTACATCATAGTGCAAACATTTGGTATAACACATTCACACACTTATTGAAGTATGCACATGCATTTGTTTCATATTGTCAAACGTTGTAGAATTGCATGTGCTAGGACTATCTCTAGGAAATGGCATACTTGTGTGACATTGTGTTTATTTGTTTCTGTTTCTCGTATTTTGGACTTGAACATGATCTCATATGATTCCTTATTGAGTCCTGGTCATTTTGGTTACTCATGTATTAGGTTTCGAGTCCAAACGATGTAGCTACGCTACTTTGCGTTCTCATTCGTTGAGTTGTCTTCGCCATCGTTTACCGAGACAAATTCTAAACCTTTTGTCAAAGTTTTATAGTCGTCGTTGTTGGGGTTTTTGCCCTAAAGCTTGTAATTTGTAAATATGATTTGAACATAAATAAAAGAAGTAGTATATTCATTCATTTTGTGTCATACTTTAAATATATAACATGTGCACTTAACATCCAAGATTGCCAGATGTAATTTCGAACTGAGTATATGAGTGTCATATACAGATGGATGCAGTTTGAAACGAGCAATCTAAAGAGCCCGTAGATAGCAAATAAAGATGTGTACTTTATTTGTGGATAATCTACAGCTACGGTCTATTTCGTAATGTACTGTGATCCTATCCTGGATCATTCATATGGAGATATGAGAATGGAGGCACCTTGTATGATGTGATCATATAGGACTGGGCCATGATCTATATGAATCTCTCATTAAGATCCATTTAACGATGAGATTCATATATATCAACTAATGATGGCTATATATGGGTGATCTTAATCCTGAGTGTCTTATCGACTCCTTCAGGTTAGATCGTGGTCTTTGATATACCATAGGTGAGGTCGGAGTTGCATTCCTGATCAATATGCTCCATATGTTGGGATCGCGGTTTGACTTGTGGCTGGGAAGGTTTGTACACAATAGTGGAATCCACTCCTTCTTGCGAGAAGTAGATGGTAGTTCCCTTAAGGGTTGATTCGGGGCTTGAACAATATGAGCGCTCTCCTAATTCCATAAGGAATGTAGGATTTATTGTTCATTAGAGAATCAATGGTACTTAAAGGAAAGATATAATTAGAGGGGTATAACGGACATTATGACCCAGCTCTAATTATGAACTACTTGTGGAGGATTATACCATATGTAATAGCTATATCGATGGACACCGAAAGTTATTGGTTTGTGTAAAAACGTCTACAGTTGAGAGAGTTCAGCTTCGGGTTTTTAGTGGAATAACACCGAAGTTAATAATCATGAAATAATAATTAAAGAGTTTAATTAATTATTTTTAAGGATTATTGGAGCTCAAAATACTGTGGGTCCATTAGGTCCCCTTGCTAGCCTGATCGATTTAGATAACAAGGGTCATGGTTAATTAATTGGATTGTCCAATTAATTATGTTACGAAAGTGACACATATCTATTCGGGAACTAATTGAATAATGATATTATTTAATTAATGATTTTAATGATTATGACAATTAAATAATAAGATTATTTAATTATGTAATTAATTATTGATGGAGGGTGTTAGTTGATATTTATATTTGAAAAATGGGATAATATGATTATCTTATATTTTTAATTGATTAAATATCAATTCTGAATTTAAATAGTTTAAATTCAAATTAGATGATATCTATTAATAAAATAAAATAAAATAAAGATTTTGTTTTTAAATTAAAAGATATCATTGACTTCTTAAATAATATATATATATATATATATATATATATATATATATATATATATGATATATATTTTTAGGTATAAGATACCTGACAACAAAAGAAAAAAAAAGAAAACACAAAAAGAGAAGAGAAACAAGTGGGGTGCGGCGGCCAAGAATTGAAAAGAGAAAAAAAAAAAAAAAATTTAAGTTTTCTTTTTTGTGTGGCCTAACCTAAAACATACAAACAACAAGAGTTGTTTTTGTGTGTTCTTCTCTTCTTCTTCTTCCATAGGTTCCTGAATACCGTGACGCGCCCACACGCTATTACTAGTTCCAGGAGATAGCGAGGAAGATCAAGTGGTTCAAATCAAGAGCAGATCGTATTAAAGTGAAGGAGCCTCCTACGAAGGTATGAAGAAATTGTTTCTTCCCTTTTATTTATAGGTTTTGATTTCGATTCTTTTGTTTTACTGTTCCAAAAAATAGATTCTAGGACGTTTTATCAATCATAGTATTTCTTTATGAAATAAAATAAAAATTTTAAAACCTTCCACTGCGTGATTGGTAAAATGGGGTCCTAACAGTCGTTGTGTGTGAGAGAGTCACATTTTGTAATCCGAAAACGGATTCGAATTCAGAGTTCGGATGCCCAAATACGGCTGAAGAACGTGAGCGGAGCGCGAGAGGAGCAAGCGTGGCCAAAGGCCAAGCTTGGAGTCCAAGTGTGGGCCACGTGTGCCACACGTCCAGCACACCTCTCTGTCCACGTGTGCCACACGCAGTCCACACGTGGCTGGTGATGTGTCATCTTTTGAATGGTTGCTTTTTCCCTTTCTTGAATTCTTTTAAATGCTCTTCATTCCCTCACATTCATTCTAAGAAGAAAATTTGAAAAAGAAAGAACATCAGAAATTTTCTCTCAATTTTTGTTTTCTTATTTTAATCATATCTCTCTCATACGAAATCGAAATTGAGTGATTTAAAAACCAAAATTGTTGGTCTTGAAGAGAGATACAAACCCCAAGCATTTTCAGAGTCATTTGAGTTCATGATTTTTCGCAGCATGCTGATTTCAGTCCGAGTCTCAACTTTTGTATGTTAAACTTCTTCTTCTCACTTCATCTTTTGATCATCTCTTTTAATCTTCCTAATTGATAGATGATATGTGTTTAGAATATTGTTAGATCATATTCTAAGGGTGGTTGATCTATTGATTGTTGAGTTTTAGCCTTGTGATCTCAATTGAACATATTTAGCTAAACTTGACTAATCTTGAAATTGATTCTAGAAATGTTGTATATGATATGCCTCATGTTATTTTCTAGGTTTAATTTCATTATCTAAGAACTAAGATTTTTGTGTGATATATTGGATATTCATATCTTGTTCTTATTGATTCACATGCTTTGATGTCTAGATACATTTGTGATTGTTTGTTGAAAGCATATTCTAGATTATCATTGAACATGTTCATAGAGCTTTATTGATCATCTTGCTTTATTTGATTATGCTTGCATCATTTACGTTACTTAGATCATTGTCTTGTGGAAAGGTTGAAGTCTCTTTCAAAGTGAGTGAAGCTTTGATTAGAGCAAGAAGACTTGATTAGGACATGTGGTCCGGATAGTCAAGCAAAAGTCTTCACTAGGAGTGTGGTACTCCGGATGGTTGAGCTAGGGAAGTTTGACTAGGATCCTAGTGATCTAGATAGCTAAGCAAGGAAATCTTCCTAGAGGCTTGATAGCCTTGGATAGGGAGTTGCTCTCTGGAGGTGTAGGACACACCTTGGATAGGGAGTAGGCTAGGTGATTCACTAGGCTCGAAGGTTAATTAGGAGTTGATAGCTTGAAGTGGATATCATGTGTTAATAGCTTTGAGTGTGTAAGTCCTTTTCATATAGTGAACTGCTTTGTCGGTGGTTGTGGTGTCAACCTGTGGATGTTTCCTCTTTGAGGTTTTACCACGTAAAAATACTTGTGTCTTTTTCGCTTTACTTTTCATTATCTTCCATATCATGTATTGATTGTATCTCTTGTATATTGATTTTCACATGTATTGAATCATACTATACCATTGATTATATCATATCAAGTGTACATTTCATTCTTGTAATTTGCATATTTTGAATTTGGAAGAATTTGGGCATATACCTATTCACCCCTAGGTATATTTTACACTATATTGCTTAAGGGAATTTCAATATGAAAAGAAAATGAACACATGATATTTTGAGTTATAACAACTATTTTACCTCGATATGAAGTTTATTTTCGTGCAGGTGTCCATGCAACAGCATGGATCACATCAATAACATCAATGCATTTATGAAAAATATGTAAATATTAGAGGAAGAATTGTTATATATAGATATTATATTTATATCATTTCATATTTATAAAAACATTTACCTTCAAATATGGATAATATTTAGAATTGTTCATGATTTTTGATGGTGTATTCCTTTGAATTTATGCTCTTGAAAGTCTTTGAACCCAAGACTTTCTTCTTTTATCACTCATATTTAGAAAAAAAAAATTCTCAACTCAAGAGACAAAATTTTTTCCATCAGCTTATCAAAAGCATCATCATTAACATCCATTACCGCAATAAGTTGCATGCCTTCTGCCCTCCGTAATTGAATATTCCTCAAACTGCTTACTTGTTGCCAAATTGTTTTGATCATTATTGATTTTTTTCTTAGCTTTTTCTAAGTTGTGACTCATGACCTCACCATTTCCAAATAATTCTCCATTTTGTCCCCTTTTTTTTGGACGACGCTTGAAAATCAGAGAAATCTATCGACGGGATCTTTTTCCTTTATCACCCTCTAGAGGATTGTCCTTAGGAACACCATCCTCATTTGAGTTAACATGTACCCTATTGTTAAAGAATGTGTCATCTAATACATACCTGTCATCTGAATTTGGAAGAAGTTGGCTTGATGAAATATGCAATTGCCCTATTGATGTGGTAATGGTGAATATCTGATTGATCGGATATTTATTGGTCTCAAACCAATGATAACCACTCACAATCGCACGAGAATCGTTCGATTAGCACAACGTGCAAGTAAGGGTATTGTTCCATAGGGAGGTGTAATCCGTCAACCGTCTCACGTTTTAGAGTTTATTGAAAGCAATGTAAATAAGAACATGGAAGAGGTGAGAGTGATGTATGTGAAATGTAAGCATGTTTAGTGTGTTTGAGAGCATGGAAATGAAAATGAAAATAAACTAAAAACTAAAGATAGAAATGTAACCGGGTGCTTGCCTTTCTAAGTTAAACTACTCCTAACTAAATTAATCTACTCCTAAAGGCAAGCACCCTAAGTTACGAAAATAAAGGTGGCTAGGAGAGATGCAGGACAATGGACACACAAGGTTCTTATGCTCACCATGAAATTCATATCACCCATAATAATCAACCGTATAAACACTCCGAGTTTGGGTTCAACCTTGCCTTTAATACGATTTCTAAAAATGGGAGTGGAGAGAGTCGTCTAATCATCAATTACTACTCACCGTTGATGTGCCACGTAAGCAACAACCAAGGATTGCATTAAGCATAAAGAAAGAACTATCCCTCGATTGCTACTCACTGTTGGTATGCCATGTGAGCAACAACCAAGGGTTGCATAAAGCATGAAGATTAAAGAATTATAATTTAATCAAGCATGGGTGTGTACATTTCATGAATCTCACTCATTCAATTAAGAGCATAATCAAAACCAAGTGTGATATTCACCTAAACCTAATTCTCAAGTTAACCTAATCCCTAAAAATGCATCGAGAGTTGGTGTGCAATCAACACAAATCAAGAATCAAGTTATGAAGCAATTGAATGAAACAAGACTTGAAGAAATTAAATGCAAATTAATCAAATATATAGCACTAGTGTTAGGTTTACAATTTTCCCAATGGGGATACACATCAAAGAGGAAAAATAGCAAAAGAAGAGTAAATAAAGAAAACCCAAGTGATGTTCCCGAGTCTTCAAGCTTCCATTGATGTGCCTCTTCCTCATAGACAAACAAGATGACTTTTTTCTCTTGAATTCTCCTCAAGAATGGACGGAAGAAGGATGGGTGATGGTGATGGATATGCATCTATATAGGAAAACCTTCATGAATGCATTTAAAGCTTCTCTCTCTCTTTGGTTTGTGAAGAAGATAAAGTGTAGAGATAGGTTTTGGTGTGTTAGGTTTTTTTGGTTGGTGAAGAAAATGGTGTATTTATAGGCTTGGGAGGCTAGGGCACAATCTGGGCATGAAAATACAAGAATGCCCTTCAAAATTAGCCTTAAAAACGTCCATTTGCTGAGCTGGAGAGAATTGCGGCCCGACATCCGCGGTTGAGGAACCGCAGAACTTGATGCGTGATACTGGTTGGAAGAAAAAGCTACGGTTGGAGTTGCGGTTCAAGACTAGCAAAGTATGGGACTTGAGATCTTCTGAGCTGATTTCCGCGGTTGGAGTCACCGTTCAGGAATAGTAATAGCTGGGTCTCAAGATCTTCTGGGCTGATTTCCGCAGTTGGAGTCGCAGTTCAGGAATAGCGATAGCTGGGTCTCGAGATCCTTTTTTTGGCAAAATTTCTCTTTTGCCCTCCAGTTCTCTCATTTCTTCACTTTCGACCTAAATTGCCTCTCAATCTTCACTTTAAGCTCAAATACCTTGTTGAGCTGGAGAGAATTGCGGCCCAACATCCGTGGTTGAGGAACCGCGGAACTTGATGCACGATACTAGCTAAAAGAAAAAGGCGTGGTTGGAGTTTCAGTTCAAGACTAGCGAAGTATAGGTCTTGAGATCTTCCAAGCTGATTACCGCGGTTGGAGTTGCCGTTCAGGAACAGTGATAGCTGGGTCTCAAGATCTTCTAGGCTGATTTCCGTGGTTAGAGTCGCAGTTCAGGAATAGCGATAGCTGGGTCTCGAGATCCTCTTTTTGGCAAAATGTCTCTTTTGCCCTCCAATTCTCTCATTTCTTCACTTTCGACCTAAATTGCCTCTCAATCTTCACTTTAAGCTCAAATACCTTGCTTAGGAAATATAACCTACAATAAACATATTAAATACACAAAAACACTCGAAAACAAGCACAAAAGCTAGGACATGGGTACCTAAAATAGGTACATAAATGTAATGATCAATATCTCTACTAACATTTGATAATGCTCTAGACTTTTCTACTGTAGCACTTCACACAAGACACTCTCTGTGGAAAAATAATACAGAGTTAACCAGTCAAACAATATTGCATAGAATTAATGTAATTATATGAAATAATAATTATACCTTAATGTATTCAGCCCAAACATCATATGATGTTGTAACAACATTTGCCACAAGATCTTAACCAATACATGTATGCTTAATCAAATATGGAAATTCTTGATGTTTCTTGCATAGTCAATTGAAGACTTAAGTTTTTGAATAATGAACATAGGCTTTAAAAATTTATAGAACATTTTTTGACTTATTTTGTGGGAGTATCACCATGTTATTAACTTAAGTTTTAATAGTAATAAATGTTTGTTTGTGATAACAATACCCTTAAACACAATCAAATGAGCTGAAGTTTGAAATGAGAGAAAAATGACTAAGGAGAGTGGAAAACTAGACGAGAGAGAACAACTAACAAAAGATGGTTGGAGACTTAATATACATGTATATATATATATCACATCGGTAATAGTTTATAGAGAGAAAGAGTGATGATAAGGTTAAAGTTGAACATTCCGGGCTGTGGGATTGATATATGTGTGTGAGTGTGTATGTGTGTGTGTGTGTATAAATATATATATAAATATATATAAATAATTTTTGGAACCATTGCCCAAGAAGGAAAGAACATTTAATTTTGTTGAAGAAGAGAGAGAGGGAGAGGCAGAGGTGAATGACAAGAGAAATGAAAAACAAGTGAGAGATGGCCTTATGCAGTGAGTATGACACCTCGGGCGATGAGTTATGGTCTTGATTGGAAGAAAAAAAGTGATAATAATAATCAAGTTTCGAATTCCAAGACTTAGAGACTTAATAAGTCTCGAATTCTTGGCAGTCCATGATTTCAAGACTTATTAAATCTCGAATTTTTGGCTATTCAAGGCTTTGAGACTTCATTTTTGAACTTTGTGATCCAAATTTATATCTTGTTTTTTAATCAAACCAATAACTACCGATTTCGATTTTAATTTCATTTTAACAAATCTCTAAGTTTTTAATCTACAAAAACATAAATAAATAAATAAAACACATACCCAAAATTAATCAAAATACAATTTTAAAGAGATTTTCATGGATTTTTATTACTAATAGCAAACTAAATCACATTGATATATGTTCACTTTGATATTAAAAAAGAAAAATAAAGTTTATTAGATGATGATGCTTTTTATATATGTTGGAAAAATATTACTATACGGCCAAAAATGTTTGTTTTTGTTGTCCATCATATTGGGACACAGAGAGGAGATCTCTCGAGTGCATATGAACTTTTACTATTCCACTTTTAACAAATTTATCATTTAATAATCATTATACTTTAAATTGAGAGTTAACATACATATGAAATTTATGATGGTTTGTAGTGTGACTTGCTATAATCGTGCATATTTGTTTTGCTATAACTGTGATGATTGAACTTTTAAATTGCTCACTATATAGAGACAAAAGAACATATTAAGCTACATTTCAAGACAACGACATGTGAGGATGTAGTGTGTATAAACTCATTTAAGCAGACACAAAAAGGCATCAAGCATGGAGTTTAAAGCAACTGATAAAGAGCTTCTAACAGCTGATCCTCTTAGGTACAATATTTTGTATTGTTCCTAGCTAAATATAATTTAGAATGCCATGGTAAAACTCATGCTTCACCATGTAGTTACATGTATTTGCATGAATGTCAAGTTGTGTCTAGTAAAGTTTTAAAACAATTGATCGCGCTCTAAATGTTCACATTTAACGCTCCCTTTTTCTTATCTTTTTTTTCTTGTTTCTCTGGTAAAACCGGGCATTTAATGGAATAAATAAGTGTTTCAGGTAATTAGAGAAGTTCAGGGGCATTGTTGTCATTTTGGACATTTTAGGGGCAAAAGTGCAAGATTCAGATTACTATTGAAGATTTTGTGAATAGTGAAGAGTAGAGGGGTACATATTGTAAATTGCAAGCCAAAGCACAGCGTCAGCATCAAACGGTGTCGTTTTGGAGGGGCCGCGTCACGCTGACGTCAGCATGACTTCACAACGTCTTCAAGCTTCAGCCGGGTCAGATGACCCGCAACAGACCCAACCCGAACCCAGTTGACCCGGTTTCAACCCAGTCATTTTCGATTTATCTTGTATTTAATTGATCTTATCTTTACCATATCCATCTTGAGTTATCATATGTTGATTGGAGCTTATTTGAATGTATACATGTTGTTAATTGATCACTAGTAACATGTAAACTTTGTTTTCCAACATTGATTATCTCTAGTTGAGAGGATTGGGTTAGTATTTGCATGTCCATGCATATTAGCTAGTTCTCATGTTCTAGGATTGTAAACCTCTCTATTATTGTCATTCTATATCCATAGTTGATGGTAATTGAGTGGTAGGATTATATTGCATATTCCATAGAACAAAAGGTGCTTAATTGAGATCAATTGATATATTCCTCTTCATTTGTATCTTTGCTCTTGCATAATCTTTGCAAGAATTAGTTAGTTAGGTTAGTTAATGATAATTTAGTTAGTTGTAGTTGATTAGTGTAACTTAATTGTATTGCTTTAATGGTTAAATTACTTATTTGCTTTAGTTGCCATCTAGTTAGTTTAGGTTATTTATAATTGTCATTGTAGTATAGAGATTGCGTACCCTCGATCATAGGATTCGCATCGCTTTTACTCTCCGCATTAGTGTAATGTAATCTATATTTACTTTACATGCCATTTTAGTATAATCGTAGTGCATTAGATTAGTTGTAGCTTAATTGCGACCATCTTCATTTACATTTTCATGCACTTGTAATTATTGTAAATATTGTAATTAGCTTAATTATAACATAAGACGTAGAACCAACTTTATGTGTACCAACCATCCTCCCTTGTCGATACCCTTACTCGTAACCACTATACGTGGCCAACGATTCGTATACTTGCGAAAAGGGTAGAAATACACTCGCACGCACGTACCATCATTTACCGCAGTTATAGAACTGTCGTGTCCCGCGTGCGCCGATCAAGTTATTGGAGCCATTGGGGGTAGTTTATTAGAACCGTTACGTGCGCATCAACAATCATGCAAATGATGCTATTATATTGTTACGTATATTTACATGAATGTTAAGTTGCTCATTAAGACAAATTGACATAAATGGTTTATAAGCTAAACTTTTCAACTAGTAAATGTAACTTCATCTTTAATTCTTCCTGTTTGCTTCTGAATTACATGACGTTTATCATAGTTATCAATATGCTGACATGGATCAGGAAATACCCACATTTATGGGTGTCTCCAAAGTTATTGTAGAAAATGTTATATTTGTATACCAAGATGAAGCAAACTGGCCATTACAAGACCCTTATATATTACAAAAAACGTATCATTGAAGAAAAAAAAATCGATGATATGATTTTTACAAACATGTATTTTCATATTTCTTTAAGCTACCCTAAAATATGATAAATTTGTGCCATGAATTATTTGACACATCACGTTTTCCCTATTTTGCGCAACAAATTGTTTCAGATTAATGTTTATTTTTTGATAATGCAGTCATTGCTGCTTGAAATGTTATTGAACATGTGAAAATAAATATTATTACTGAAGACTTACATTGTAAAGTTTCTCGTTCATATATACTTGTACTTAAAATATGTAGGATAGATGGGAAGTTTCATAGATTCAGTAATGGTACTCCACCACCTAATGAGACTCATTGTCAAAGATGGACCGTCATAAGGGCTAGGCCCACGCTAGTCTTTTTTTAAAAAACTGAATGTTGTAAAAAAAATATTAATATTTTTTTTTCTAATTGAAGCATAAGGCGTGTAAAGTAAGTCAGACTAATACTCTCAGGTCAGCAGTTTGAATCCTACCCAAGCGAAGGCGAGTTCTGATTTACTCGCTTACATCTTTGTGTGGCCGGGGCTATGGGCCGAGGTTTTCCATCTGTCATACTCCATAACATCCAACAAATAGACCGTTAGAACCAAAAAGTTGACTATAGGTGTGTCACGCAGTTGGGGAGGACAGGCGGATGTGTGCTTAGATGACGTCTGGGATCCTCGATACCCCAAAAAAAATATATCAATCTTTGTTTTAGACTTTCAGTTCACGCATAACGAGATTTGATTTATTTTATTTTTTTGTTAATATTTCTTCTTTATTTAATAATAATTCTCTATCTTCACCCTTCTCCAAATTCACTAAAATCTTGTTTCAAACATCAACAATGGATCTACCAATTAGGTATGTTTTTATGAATATTGTGGATTTAAATATTATATTTTATATTGAAATTTTATGATCACTATAATTTTTAGTTTAGAGAATTTTACAAGTAATCTAATTATTAGTTAATATAATTTAAAATTTACAAACTGACGATATTGTTTAATGAATTTCTTGTTTTTGTTGTTTCGGTTGAAATTTTGATGCATGCTTGTTAATTTTTTTTTTTTTTTAATTATTCTTTTGCTCCTAGATTTGTTAGTAAATAGTAATCTAATTGTGTAGTTATTTCCTTATGTGACCTGATGCTCCATTATAAATAAATTATTATAATAATAAAAGAATTTTTTTTTCTTGAAAGTAATTAATTAGATTTCCTAGAGCATTAGTATATTAATTTAGTGCTTGTTTTTGTGTCTTTTATGACTTACTTTGAGAATTGTTATTTATATAGGTCATAATGCAAAAAAGAAAGATATTCCATTATTTCAATAAATAAATAAATGACAATGGCAAAAGTTTTCAAAAAAAAAAAAAAATACCTGGTCCTAAATTAATAGATATTGTCAAAAAAAAATTAACAATTAATCATGAAGTTGGCCAAATGTCACATTTGACGTTCATGCTTCAAGTTTAAGATTTCCTTCCAAGACTAAAAGATCCAAAGCTCAAAATAATGATACTCTACCTCTATCTCATATCAATGCTTTTCATTATGAGCGTTGTTGACGGTGAAATTTGGATTGCCAGGCACTCAACAATTATTTAATATAAAACAAGAAAATTAAGAATGCATGCAAAAGACAGATTTTACGTGGAAAACCCTTGAATGGGAAAAAACCACGGCGCCCCTGAGGGCAGAAAAATAATACTAGGTTTTCGTTGCCTTATTACACGCTTAGATCTCTCTTTCAGTTGCTCTCTTTTCTCTCGATTTTCTGAACCCCCTTCTCGTGGGATAGGTGGTTCTATTTATACATGATATTTAGGGGTTTTTCCCTTGATTTTAGTCCTGCTCATAGTAGGATTTCCTTTCAGATTCGTACCGGGAATCCCACGTTGTTGTGGATACAGATAGGTCTTCTCCTTTTCCTCCCTTGATTCCTTGTTGTTATGGGTTTTCTAAAGTGTAGGGTTTATTTCCGTGTTTCTGCTGAGTCGGTTTAGGCCCAGTATGCTGGTGCAGCGAGTACATTTATTTCTGGGTTTCGTTTCTTCGGCGACCATATATCTAGATTTGGCGAGTACATATCCAGTTTCGGCGAGCGTGTTTCTGACCTTTTTGGTTTCGAGGTACTTTGACATTGACTTGTCACATTTCCTTTATTGACCCGGTCAATGAGTGACGTGGCAATCTTTATTGACTCTTTTTGATGATGTGTCGGGTTGGCGAATTTATGCATACAACAATACCCCCATAAATACTCCGAGCTGAGCGAATGATTTGTTCTTCTTACTTCGTTTGTCTCTGCGAGTAGTATTTATATTTATACTTACAAGGTTTCGATGCTTTTTGTAATACCTCTTTCTTTCCTTTTTGTCACGCGCTGTATTGATTAATTGATTCTTCTGGTGCAAGCTTTCAACTTGGTCCACATAATTGTTGACGCACCTATTAACCTGACGGACGAAGAGACATTTTGACCGCTTGGCTTTCCCCGAGATGCCACATGTCTGTTATCTGATGGTGACTATTGCGGCTGGTCACTGTGGCTGTCATTCTCATTAATTGCATATCCTTTTACTTGATTTTCTTTTTTGAATTTCGAAACTCCATCTTTTTAAGGCCCGATCGTTTCCTTTTCTCCATTTCATTCTTTCCATTTTATTTCTCCACTGGTTTTCTCAGAGCAAAAAAGAACAGTTTGATTCTTCGTTTTTATCTACCTTGTTCCTTCGAGTGCTTGCTACAGTCATTTCCCTGTGTTTTCTATTTATCAGCCGGTTCACCGGAATCGATTATTCTTGCCTCTCTACGAATCTTTCGCGAATCTAGGGTTTTCTGGTGAGTTCCCATGGACCCTTCTTTACACTCTTCTCTTTTTAATCGAATGATGCAAGCCATGGAGCTTGGTGATAAAAGTACTGCGGACAAAATCGAATCTCTGATTCGTAATTTTTGTCCAGATTCTCCGGTCCTAATTTCTGTTTATGTTCCGTCTTCTGGAGATGTTTTTATCCCTAACATCTCTCCTTTATCTTCTAACAGCGGTTCTCCAACAATGCCGAAATCTTCTAGACCAACAAGCAGTAGACGACGCGCTTCTAGGGTTCCACGTGAATCTCTGCTGGATGCGCAGACAATTGTTGACTCCGATGTTGAAGACCATCAGAGGGATAGGCTACGCTTCTCGCCAAACCGTCCGTGTTCTTTTGATATGGAGGTAAATGTGGTCAGCGATGTTGAGCTTCGTAAATACAAGAGTCGTTTTGACCTGCCAGACTCAGTGAATCTCATTTTACCTGGCGACCGGGCTGTGTGGAATCCTCCCGAAAATGTAGTCGCTATTTACGGGGCCATGCTTAGCTATAGGGTGACTCTCCCTCTTCAACCTTTCATCGCCAGATTTCTTACGGAGGCTCAAATTGCACCGGCACAGCTCGCTCCAAATAGCTACAGAATATTGATATGCCTGTGCCTCATATGGAAGTTGAAGGGTTACGGGCCCCCTACTTCTCATGAAATCCGCCATTTTTACACGCTAAGGCAGGCGGGCCATGGTGGTACGTATTTCCTTATCTCTTCGCCCGTGGAGAGCTGGATCCCTAAGGGCGTGGCGAACCCCGGTCAAGTAGAAATCTCCGGTGATGAGAAGAAAAAGGGGTTCATCTGGGGTTTTCCCACTTCGAACAAGAGGTGGAAGAACATCTGGTTTTTCGTTGATGGCGAGTGGGGTCGTGATTTGCCTGCCAGTAGTCGCCACAATTTCTTGGCGAAGAAGGTTCCCAGGCACTTCACAACGCCTGAAGCTTGGTTGAAGGCGACCCCTGTTTTACTGAATAGAGAGGTTTCTCACCTCGCCGCAGCAGCTGTCCTCCCTTTGAGAGAAAGGGATAGGTCTTTCCTCTTGGATGAGGAAAAAATGATTTCCGAGGGGATTTTCACACGCCTACATGCAAGGCTTCCTCGCTGTAAGTCTTTGTCCATTCCTTCTTTGTTTTACTATCTTATTCTGTTAGTTGACACGTTGTTTATTTTTCTTGCAGTGTGCGATTTTGACATAGTTTGCGATCAACACGCCCGGGCAGTAAAGAATTCTGAGGCAACCAATAGAAGACATGCTGCTGGTTTGGCCAAGGAAGGACTTGCTAGTCCGGATGGCGGCGATCCCTCCGATGGTGAGGAAGTTGGTGATATTCCTGAGGGTGGGGTCGAATTGGAACAACCCCCTGTGTACACAGAGGCTGCTGTGAACATTCCTGCTGCGAATACCTCTGCTGCGACCACTCCTGCAGCTACCTCCAGCCGTAAGGGAAAAGAAAAAGTTGGAGTTTCAGGGCCAGTCCGTGATACTCCTATTTTTGACGCGGATGTCCCTGAAATTCCTCTTGATCCTGCGAATGATCTAACTCCTAGGACTGGTAGAGGAAAACGCCCGGCTGAGGGCACCCCTGACCATACTACTCGACCTTTGAAGCGGGCATCAAGAGTCGTGCAGTATGTCGTTTCTTCTGACGAGGAGGGTGCTGATGGACCTGTGTTCGCCGAAATTCCCTCTACTCATCCAACTGTGCCTGAAGCCCCCGCTGAAGGGATGAGTGAGGTAGCGTCTCCACCTCCTGAAAGAGTTAGTAAATTGAATGTTCCTGCTTTCTCTCCAACTGGTGCAGCTTCTCCTCCAGCGACTGTAGATGAGCCGAACGTGTCGTCTGCTGATCAGCCTGGGCCATCTAGTCAGCCGGGGCCAGCTGATAGGTCGGGGCCATCGAAGCAAACTGGGGCTTCTGCGTCAGGTTCGGGTATTGCCCGTGAAGTTCCTCCCGTGGATCCAACCGGAGTTGGTGAGGGAGAGGGGCTTGTGTCCCTTTCAGATTTCACGACTGCAGAGATTTGCTCACATATAATGAACAACAATGTTTATATTGATGAGGATTGGGAGCACATGAAGAGCAGATCCTGCAACAAGAAGATGGAATTTTTCTTTGATTGTCAGTCCCTGGTGAGTCTCTTGCGATATTCGTGTTTTGCGTTTTTCATTCGTATGTTTCCTGACTTGACTGTTTTTCTTTTTAGATGATGTCTGAGTTGACCGACGCTTACAGGCGAGGGAATTTCCTTTCGAGGGATGTGAAATGCCTACGGGAACAGACTTCTATTTTGGCCGCTGAGAAACTCTCTGCTGAGGAAATCCATACTCAGCATCTCGCTCAGATGAGGGAATCTACGGATGGCTATCTTTCAGCTCAACTTGTCGCTGAAGATAAATTAGCTGCTGCTGAGGAAGAGATTCGTACGCTGCGAAAGCAACTCTCCGCTAATCAAGAATCACTCGCAGCACGTTTTGAGGCTGAGCGACTAGCTGAGGAGGCAAATGGGAAAGCTGAGCGTGAAGCTTTGGACTTGCGCAACCAGTTGTCCTCGCATGAAGTTATTCTGAACGATCTCAAGGCTGTGCTGGAGGTTGAATCGGTTGATCGTTTCAAGAGATCCCCTGCCTATGATGCGCTTTTATTGCGTGAATTCGAAAAAGGCATGAGGCAGTCGAAGAAATTCTTCGCCATGAAGGATCACTCCAATGAGAAGGCTCTGAGGCGTTTCGACCGGTCTTTTCAACGGCATATGGCCAGCGGAGTGGATTCGATTAAAGAGCAGATAAAACGTTGGAAAGCCCACTGTCGCTACAACATGACTGAACCTCACCCTATGCATTTAGAAATCCCCAGCAAGCGTACCTTCAATACTTATTATTCGGGTCAGAATGGCAGCTTTTCTGGTTCTGGCGTTGAGCATGACTTGGGTCCTGTTGCTGGAAGGGATTATGAGCGTTTTATGCCAGAAGGGGATAAGGAAGTCGCCTGGCCTTCAGACGAGGAGATCGAAGATAAGGAAGATAGCGAGGGCCCTCCTGCAGCTAGTTGACTTTTTGTGTCTTTCATACTGAAGGATTGTTTAATCTTTGTATCTTCAGTTTCTCTTTTTGTATTTTCATTCTTAATTCTTTAATTGTAAATGACTTTATTTATAAGAAGTTATAAACTTTTTCTTTGTTCAGCTGCTTTTACTGAATTTTCGACTTACTCAGTATTTCACCAAGTTTTTAGCATATTTTTGTGTATTCAGCTGCTATTCGCTGATTTTTTGCTTAGTGTTTCACTTTGTAGCATTTTTTGTTGTATTCAGCTGCCATTGCTGGATTTTTGGCGTACTTAGCGTTTCACTAAGTTTTTAACATATTTTGTATTCAGCTGCCATTGCTGTATTCAGCTGCCATTGCTGGATTTTGGCGTACTTAGCGTTTCACTAAGTTTTTAACATATTTTGTATTCAGCTGCCATTGCTGGATTTTGGCGTACTTAGTGTTTGTCAGGACGTATCCGACCATACACCAAGTTTTTAACATGTTTTTATTTATTCAGCTGCCATTGCTGAGTTCTAGCGTACTTGGTGCTTATTCAGGACGTATTTGCCCACACCAAGTTTTTCTCCGGAGATCTTATTCTCCTTGTGGGGGCGATCCCCAATTTCTGTAGCTTGGGCTATGGCGACTAAGTCGCTTTTGGCTTGCTTTAATTTCGTTGAGTTGTCACTTATTCTCACTGCTGCGAGTACGAAACTCGTCTTTACGCAATGGTATTGACATATGTCGGTGAGTGCCCTTTGTAATTGGCGAGTCAAGTCACGATTTCTCAGTAATAAATTACTCTTTATTTGGATAATTCCTGCAACTTTGTTAACATAATCACAAAGAAAAGAAAAAAAATACTAAAACGAAAACTGTTCTAAGAAAAAATAAAAGGCTCACACCAATTCTAAACTTGACCCCCAAGTTACGGATAATATATCTTCAAGTACTGCGCATTGCATGGACGGGGTAGTTCGCCAAAACCTTCTCGAGTGATGCGATATGCCCCGTGGCCAGCTATGCCTGTAATCTGATAAGGCCCCTCCCATTTGTCTGCGAGTGACCCTGCAGCTTTGTCTTTTGTTCCTTGGTTCACCCTTTTCAGCACTAAGTCGCCCAGCGAGAACCTTCTTTCACGCACATGTGAGTTGTAATATCTGGCTACCCTATGTTGGTACGCAGTATTCCTTATTTGCGCGCGCTCTCTTCTTTCTTCTAACTCATCTAGGCCGCACTTTAGCATATCAATGTTGATTTCTGGCTGAAAAAGTTGCACCCTCGGCGAAGAGAAAGATGTTTCCACGGGAATGACAGCTTCAGCTCCATATGCCATGGAATATGGGGTCTCGCCTGTTGAACTCCTTTCTGTGGTTCGATATGCCCAAAGTACCTGTGGTAATTCGTCTGCCCAGCTGCCCTTTTTAACTGCCAATTTAGCCTTCAGGTTATGTTTTATGATTTTGTTTACTGCTTCAGTCTGGCCATTCGTCTGTGGGTGTGCTGGAGAGGCGTAGTAGTTGTTGATGCCGTACTTATCACATAGCTCCCTGAATTTCCTCCCGTCGAATTGGGTCCCATTGTCCGTGATGATGGTGTTTGGTATCCCGAATCTGTAAAGGATATTTTTCTTCACAAAGCTTACAGTGTTTGCTTCTGTTATGTGTACCAATGGCTCGGCTTCTACCCATTTTGTAAAATAATCCACAGCTACTATGGCATGTTTTGCTCCTCCAGTTGCTGTTGGCATTGGGCCGATCAAGTCAATTCCCCACATGGCGAACGGCCAAGGCGAGGTAATACTTTGCAAGAGTTCAGGTGGCTGTCGGATGTTATTAGCAATTTTCTGACAAGCCTCACATCTCGCTGCCACCCTTTTGGAGTCGGCGAACAGTGTTGGCCAGTAAAAACCCTGCCTTAATGTTTTGTGGGCTAGACTGGCGCCCCCAGCGTGGTTCCCACAATTTCCACTATGTATGCTTCTCAGGATACCTTCTGCTTCTTCAGGCCCAACACATCTCTGCAGTGCCCTCGAGTATCCCCTTTTGTACAGTTCTCCATTGAGTACTGAGTATCTTGTAGCTCTGTACTTCAGCCGCTTTGCTTCTAACGGGTCACTTGGGAGTACATCATTGATGAGATATTCTTTGATTGGTGTGATCCAGCTGTCCCTTTCGCCAAAGACTGCCCCAACTTCCTTTGTTTTAACTATACTCGGCTGCAATAAGCGGATCATAGAAATATTTTTGGGCCAGATGCTGATTGTGGCAGATGCCAGTTTGGCCAAGGCATCAGCTTTCTCATTTTCTTCTCGGGGGACATGAACAATTCTGTATTCTTTAAATCTTTCTAATAGCTCCTTTGCCAATTCCAGGTAGGTGATCATGCTCTCATCTCTTGCCTGGTATTCATCTAGTACTTGATTGACAACAACTTGAGAGTCGCTAAAAACTTCCACTTCGTCTGCTCCTAGGACTGTGCTAATTTTTAAACCTGCTATGAGTGCCTCGTACTCGGCTTGATTGTTGGTAGCTTTGAAGTCAAAACGCAAGGCACATTCGACTGAATCTCCTTCTGGGGTTGACACTACTACCCCTGCCCCGCTGCCATGCGTGTTTGATGAGCCGTCAACGCGGAGTTGCCATTTGAATATTTTCTTATTTTGTTCCTCCATCATTCTCGCTACTTCCATGTTTGGTTCGGTGAACTCTGCTACAAAGTCTGCCACTGCCTGGGCTTTAATTGCTGTCCTTGGGAGGTACTCTACATCGAATTCACTTAACTCGATTGCCCACTTTGTTAATCGACCGGATACTTCTGGTTTCTGCAGGATTAACTTCAGTGGGCAGTTGGTGTATACTCTGATTTTATGAGCCTGGAAATATGGCCTCAGTTTCCTCGCTGCTGTTATTAGAGCTAGTGCCAATTTTTCAGCCGGCGAGTATCTGGTTTCGGCTGGCAACAGTGCTTTGCTGGTGTAGTATATTGGTTTCTGGATCCCATCTTCCTGTTTTACTAGCACGGAACTTGTGGCTGCTCCAGAGACGGACAAGTACATGTACAATGTTTCTCCTGTTTCTGGTTTTGATAGCAGCGGCGCTTGCCCCAGGTAATCTTTCAAGGCTTGGAAAGCCTTTTCACACTCCTCATTCCACTCGATTCCCTTTCCCTTTTTAGAGCTTTGAAAAATGGTAGGCATCGGTCTGTTGATTTGGCTATGAATCTGCTCAGCGATGCTAAGCACCCTGTGAGTTTTTGAACGTCTTTCAGAGTTCTTGGCGAGACCATTTTTGCTAGTGCTTGGATTTTTTCAGGGTTCACCTCTATTCCCCTTTGATGTACTTGATATCCGAGAAACCTCCCAGATGGTACGCCGAATACGCATTTTGCTGGATTCAACTTCATTCCATACTTGACCAGCACGTCGAATGTTTCCCTCAGGTCATCTATATGTCTATCCGCTGTGGTGCTTTTTGTTAGCATATCGTCAACGTAGACTTCCATATTTCTCCCGATTTGTCTGGCGAACATTCTGTTGACCAAGCGCTGGTAAGTTGCCCCAGCCATGACCGTGTAACAATACAACCCCTGATCTGTGGTGAACGCTGTCTTCTCTTCGTCTGGCTTGTGCATCTTTATTTGGTTATATCCTGAATATGCATCCATGAAGCTCAACGTTTCATGTCCAGCTGTTGCATCGACTAACTGGTCAATCCTTAGTAGTAGGAAGCTATCCTTGGGGCAGGCTTTGTTCAGATCGGTGAAGTCGACGCACGTCCTCCATTGATTGTTTTTCTTTTTCACTAAGACCACATTCGCCACCCATTCTGGGTACTTAACTTCTCTGATTGACCTTGCGGCGAGCAATTTTGATACTTCCTCCTTTATCGCTGCACTTCTTTCTGGGTTGAAACTTCTCCTTTTTTGCACAACCGGCTTGCATTTCTCATTCACAGCCAGATTGTGCGAAATTACACTTCTATCAATCCCTGGCATGTCTTCGTGGCACCAAGCGAAAATCCCCCTATATTCCTTCAACAAGTTTTTCACATCTTTCCTAACTTGTTTAGCCAGCCTTTGCTCCGATCTTTACTGTTTTGTCTAGTTCCGCTTCGTCTAGAACAACTGACTCAGTTGGTTCTTCTTTCTCTCTGCTCGTTTTGTTCCTTGGGTCCAGTTCGAAGTTTCCCGGACTATCTTCCTGCACCTCCCTGTCCACTTCGAATATGTTTAAGGTTTCCATCCCTGCTTTATCTTTGAAGATTGATAGGTTGGCGCGGCGAGCCATCTCCTGTGACCCTCTCAATTCTCCGACACCAAATTCTGTAGGGAATTTTATTTTCAATGCATGGGTTGAAGTAACAGCTCGAGCTTTGTTAAGAAACGGTCGGCCAAGTAAAGCATTATACGGCCAATTGTGGATGTCAACCACGACAAAGTCCAAAAGGATTGTTCGCCGGCATGGTGCTGTACCAAATCTCACCGGCAGTTTCACAGTTCCTAACGACCTAACTTCTGCGCCACCAAATCCCTTTAGTGGTACATGGAATGGTTCGAGATCTTTTCTGTCCAGCCGCAATTCATCATATTCTCTGGCACTTAAGATATCGGCTGAACTTCCATTGTCAATCATCACCCGAAGGACATCCCTATGGGCTATTCGAACCCCCACGACGATTGCATCGTTAGGTTTTGCATCTATCCCGTCTGAGTCTTCTGCTGTAAATGTTATAGGATCATGTCCTTCTCTTCTCTTCCCTTCTTGGGGCTTCTCTGTACAGAATTGATCTCCATGCTTCTGCTTTCATATATTACTTCTCGAACTTCTGACATCCTTTCTCGATTGCTTCTCCCAGTATGAGGTCCGCCGAAAATGGTGTTTATGGTGGTGTTAGGGCTGTTCCCCCTTGGACTTTTCCTTTCCTGCCCGTTTCCTTGGCGGCTATCCTGGCGACCACCATATTTATCTCCCTTCAAAGCAAAATCCTTCAGGTGCCCATCTCTGATCAAACTTTCAATGTGGTCACGCAGCTGAAAACACTTTGAGGTTTCATGCCCATGATCTTTGTGGAATCGGCAGTACTTAGTTGTGTCTCTCTTGGCATTCGCTGACTGCTGTCGAGGGTATTTAGCGAGTCCTTTGTCTTCCACCACAGAAAGTATCTCCCCTTGATCGCCGGTCAAAGGGGTGTAATGGTTGTACCTTCCTCGAAACCTACTGGCTCGAGGATTTCCTTTGCTTTCTCTCGAGTGCCCCTTTTGGCCTTTCTCGTCTCTCTGGCGATCACTTGATACAGTCTTCTTGTCATCCTTTCGATCCGATTTTGAGTCAGGTTTGTGTCCATGCACGTAGCTACCCCCTTGTGCTACTTCTTCTTCTTCTGCTAATGCATAGTCGCCAGCTATTTCCATCATCTCCTCATAAGTTTTTGGTCTCTCTCTTCGCAGGTCAAAAGATAATCGCCCGCTTTGTAACCCATTGGTGAAAGCGGCGATCACAGCTACATCGCTGGCATCTTCAATTTGAGCAACTTCCTTACCAAATCTTGCTAGGTACTTCTTGATTGACTCATTGTGCTCCTGTTTCAAATTTGATAGATGAGCGAGTGACTTCCTTCTCTGCACACTCCCCATGAACTGTCTTATGAACGCCTTGCTGAGGTTTGAGAAACTGCTTATACTTCCGGGCGGAAGTCTTCCAAACCACCTAGAGGCGAGATCGCCGAACGTTTGAGGGAAGGTGAGGCATAAAAGCCCGTCATTAGATGAATACTGGGCCATGATGTTGCGGAATCGGCGAACATGCTCCTTCGGGTCCCTGTTCTCCTTGTACTGCTCAATGGTTGGCATTCTAAATCTGTCTGGGAACTGGGTGCGAGCAATATCTTCAATGAATGGGATGTCTGACTCATCATCTGAAGATACGTTACGACCGTACCTTCGTGCCATCGCTGAAACCTTTCTTGCTAGCTCTTGTAGGGTGACATCTCGCTGACCAGTTGGCTCTCCTGCTGGATCAAGTCTGCTCTTAATTGTCATTCTCCCATGGTTGTTCCTATTATCCGGGCTCCTTCGATCTTCTGTGCTTTCGGATCTCCTTCGCCGTGCTCTTTTGGACCGTAACTCTCTTTGTGGACGTGGACTCTTATCTTCAGACGAGATAGAACGGTGTCTCCGTCGGTTCCGTTGGTATGTGTCCCTGGAATTGACCCCATGTGTCCGCGCTTGGTCTCGCTCCTCTCTGGATTCTTCATTCATCACACCTTTTCCTTTCCTTTGTTTTCTCCTTTCGAAATACTCTGGGTGGTCCTAGGGAGTCTCCTCGGCGGATTGTCTTGCTTGAGTATCAGGGATTGCGATGTGAACTTCTGATCGTAGCCTTCCGGGAGGATGGATTCCAGGGGTGGTTAACTCATAAGGAGATGAAACTCCCAAACCGATGGGAAGCGAAAGCCCTATCTTGTTGGCTTCGCTAATTAGGTTTACCAACGCAGCTTGGAAGTGCTGCAGAATCCCAGGGTCGGCGGCCCTAGTCCCTGGTGTTGCCGTCGATTGTTCCCCGATCGTTACTGCCCTATCTCCTGTCGGCGCAGCTGGTTCAATAACCTGATCTCCGCTGGAGTTAACGTCTCTATCACTGTTGTTGTTCATGTTCATGTTCATGTTCATGTTCATGTTCTTTAATTCGCAAGGGTTCCTCGAAGTTTTTTGTAACCCCCATCCTTCTAGCGCCAATTGTTGACGGTGAAATTTGGATTGCCATGCACTCAACAATTATATCAATTTAATATAAAACAAGAAAATTAAGAATGCATGCAAAAGACAGATTTTACGTGGAAAACCCTTGAATGGGAAAAAACCACGGCGCCCCTGAGGGTAGAAAAATAATACTAGGTTTTCGTTGCCTTATTACACGCTTAGATCTCTCTTTCAGTTGCTCTCTTTTCTCTCGATTTTCTGAACCCCCTTCTCGTGGGATAGGTGGTTCTATTTATACATGATATTTAAGGTTTTTCCCTTGATTTTAGTCCTGCTCATAATAGGATTTCCTTTCAGATTCGTACCGGGAATCCCACGTTGCTGTGGATACAGATAGGTCTTCTCCTTTTCCCCCCTTGATTCCTTGTTGTTATGGGTTTTCTAAAGTATAGGGTTTATTTTCGTGTTTCTGCTGAGTCGGTTTAGGCCCAGTATGCTGGTGCAGCGAGTACATTTATTTCTGGGTTTCGTTTCTTCGGCGACCATATATCTAGATTTGGTGAGTACATATCCAGTTTCGGCGAGCGTGTTTCTGACCTTTTTGGTTTCGAGGTACTTTGACATTGACTTGTCACATTTCCTTTATTGACCCGGTCAATGAGTGACGTGGCAATCTTTATTGACTCTTTTTGATGACGTGTCGGGTTGGCGAATTTATGCATACAACAAGCGTGATCCTGGAAAGTGTCTTACAATATGGCAATATCCTGTCGATAAGCAATATGAGATTAGAAGAGTCTATGTTGACTTAGGACCATTTCAACCTATTTATGACTATTCCATCTGTTCACTCTCTCTAAGTGGGAGTCAAAGATGTCGGTTTCAACAATTTTGGTTTATTAAATTTTCATGGATTTAGTACTCGGTGAAAAAGGATAGTGCAGTTTGTTTTACTTGCTATCTTTTTTATAGTCCTATGTAAGGGTATCACACATTTACTGTTGAAGGGTTTCAAAATTGGAATAGAGTTAATTGTGGAGACCAATGCCCCCTTGTAAACAAGGGAAAATGAGATCATCATTCACTGCACCACATTGCTATGCAAAATGAGATCACTTTTAAAAACTCATCTCAATATATTGACTTGAGGTAAAATAAACAACTTCACAAGTAGTTATGCAAAACCGATTATTAATTAAGACATCAATATTTGATGTGAAATGGTTAACAAGGACGTGCCTTTAAAGGTAATGGTGAATTTACCAGTTCTGCGAACTGTGGAAATTTTATTGAAATGGTAATGTTGCAGCCATAAGTAAACAAACATATTGCTAAAGTTGTCCTACATAATGCCGCTCAAAATGTCAAATATCCATAACCAAAGATCTAACAAGAATTGTTAATATTCTAGCTTATAGTGTGCGTGATAAAATCCGTGAGAAAATTATAGATGCCAAATTTTGTATTCTTACGGATGAAGCGGTTGATGAATCTAACATGGAAAAAATAGTTCTCATTTTAAGATATGTCGATAGCAATGAGTTTATTCAAGAACGATTTTTTGAAGTTGTGTATGTTAATGACACAAACGTCTTAGCTTTAAAAAGAGAGAGATATGTATTGTTCTTAGTCAATATAACCTATTGGTTGAAAATTTACGAGATCAAAGTTATGATAGGGCTAGCAACATGTGGGGAGAATGTAATGGGTTATAAGCTTTATTCCTTAAAGATATTCCATTTGCCTACTATTTTCGTTGCTTTGCTTACCAACTTAACTCACTTTAGTTGCAGCATCTAAATAGGTACATAATGTTTAGTTTTTTTTTTTTTTTTTTCTAAATTGAGTTATATTATCAACTTTGTTGGTGCTTCTGCTAAGTGTCGTTTAGAATTAAAATCAATTCCCTAGGATGAAATTGTAGATATAATATATTCAGGAGAAATTAAGACTAGTATATTAGCAAATCAAATTCATACTTTACAACGACCTGGACCTACTCGTTGGAGTTCACAATTTACTTTTGTTAGTAGGTTGATTGAAATGTTTGGTTCAACTTGTATCCTTTTTGAAAAACTTATTAATAATGGGTTGAATAACAATATTGTAAGGTTCATCTCTAGAAATATACCCAAACCCAAATAAAAGCCCAAAACCAATTCCATCCCAAAAGGTTTATCAAGCCCACCAGAATATTATTTAAAGAATTAAAAAAAAAGAATTAAGTGGCCAACAAATCAGGACATGTGGCTAGATAATGGAGAGGTGGCAAGATGTTGGGAGGTTGGTGGCATGAGGTGTTAGGATTAATAAAATAAAATAAAAGAAAATGAAGAGAGAGAAGGGACAATCGGTGAAAGCAAAACAAAAAGCAAAGAAAGAAAAGAAAAGGAACAAAAAAAAATGAAAAAGAAGCTATGCATGAGAGAGAGATAGAGAGAGAGAGCCAAGAAATTGAGAGATAAACGAAAGAAAGCTATTTTGAGAGACATACAAAGGAAGGAAAAAATAAGGAAGAGAAATAAAAGAAAAGAGATCAGCTATGGAAGATAAGATTTTCACAGGATTCCCTCGTACTTAAGATAAGAGTCGAGGTGGGTCCTATCAACTTAGTATCAGAGCATCGGTTTTAAATTCAACGGACATTTTCATGTTACATGCATTATGTTTTCATTCAGATAAAAATAAAGTTTCATTTTTATCATGCATCAATGTGGCTAATTTTGCATGAAACCTGTGAAAGATCTAAGTTAGCAACAAAAGTCAGTGTAGAACAGATTCAACAGAGCAAATTATAGTAAAGTTGAGTTTGAAGTTATATGGATGTTATTGTAGTAGCAAGAAATCGTATGGAAGAGTTAGCTTTCTAGAAGTTTCAATAGCAGTTATTAGAGTATATGTTTAATGATAAGAATTGAAAGAAAATAAGTTATGAGTAAGATGCCAAGAACCCAGGAGCTGTGTGAATTTCGAATGCGAACTTCTTATAAGGAGGAATTTCGAGGACGAAATTCTTTTAAGGAGGGAAGAATTGTAAGGTCTAGCTCCATAAATATACCCAAACCCAAATCAAAGCCCAAAACCAATTCCATCCCAAAAGGCTTATCAAGCCCACCATAATATTATTTAAAGAATAAATAAATAAAGAATTAAGTGGCCAGCAAATCAGGACATCTGGCTAGATGATGGAGAGATGGCAAGATGTTGGGAGGTTGGTGGCATGAGGTGTTAGGAATTAATAATAATAAAAAAAAAGAAATAAAATAAAAGAAAATGAAGAGAGAGAAGGGACAATTGGTGAAAGCAAAACAGAAAAACAGAAAGCAAAGAAAGAAAAGAAAAGAAAACAGAAGAAAAGAAAAGAAAAAAAAGGAAAAAAAAAAAAGAAAAAGAAGAAAAAAAAACCTAGGCGAGAGAGAGAGAGAACCGAGAAATTGAGAGATAAAAGAAAGAAAGAAAGCTATTTTAAGAGATAAACAATGGAAGAAAGAAGAAACATAAATAAAAGAAAAGAGATCAGCTATGAAAGATAAGATTTTCACAGGATTCCCTCATACTCAAGATAGGAGTCAGGGCATGTCCTATCAAATATACGCGGGGAAGCTAAAGGTGAATATAAGAGATGAAAACCTTTGAATTTGTTTTATTATATTGTTATTATACAAAGTGTTGGGAGTTACTAATATGTTATGTCAAACATTGCAAATGAAATCTCAAGACATCTTAAATGATCTAAATTTAGTGTTAATTACAAAACTATTGCTTCAAGAGTTGCAAGATTGACGGAATTAATTTTGTTGGAAGCGTGGTATCATTTTGTAGAAAACATGACATTGATATTTCTAGAATGGTGTTGGATATGGCTCGAATTTCTAATGGTTATCAAACGGGATTCACCAATACGGAGACTTCCTTGAGACGTGGGATATGTTTGGAAGTATGAGATAATGTTTGAGGGAGGCGTGAAGACCATGAAGAACTGAAGAAACGAAGAACAGTGAAAACCGTTGTGGGTAATGCTGTGGCTTTGACAACGGTTCCCATAGTGGTGGGCAGCACTGTATGGTTTACACAGCGGAATGGACATCGGTTCTCTTTCCAGTGGTTTACGCTGTGGATAGCGTTGTGGCTTTGATAGCGGTCTTGGTGACGTGGCGCATGGATCGTGGTTTTCTAAGCGGTCAATTTCAATACAATTTAGGAAGCATGTGGTCAACCTCAACTCGAATCATAGTCAATCACAAGCATGCATTGAATCATGAAATATTCATGGAAAAGGAAATATGTTGTTTCTAGAAGTTCTTATTATTATAAGAAAAAGGATTTCTCCTTACAAGAAGACTTGTCATAAATAGGAAATAGTATTTATGTGAAACAAAGAAATCTTGTACGTATAGGAGATAGATTTCCTTGTAGGTTTTAACTCCCTGTAATTTACATAAATAGACCATAATAGCTAGGTTATTATGTGTGGAGCAAAATAGAAAATACTAGAGAGATCTCAAAGAGTGGGCATTGGGTGTAATCGGGTTTAGGGTATTTTAGAGAGAGAATTATGAGTGTGTGGTTGTAACAATTTACTACATATAGGAACTTTCTCTTGTCATCCTGACGGCCGTGGGTTTTTTTTTTTCCCTGATTTGGGTTTCTACGTAAAATTCTTGTGTTATGTATGATTGGATTTGATTATCTCTTCCTTCTTATTTTTCTTTTGCTATTGTTTTTTTGTGTTCTATCCGGTAACACTTCTACATAGTGATTTGTTCACTAACAATTGGTATCAGAGCCTTGATTGCTTGATTGTGGTCTTAACAAAATATTATAGCAAAGATGATGAGATTCGAGGTTGAGAACTTTGACAGAAAGATTAACTTTGGCTTGTGGCAAGTTCAAGTCAAAGATCTATTCATCTAATACGGTTTACTCAAGGCATTGAAGGGCAAGTCAACCCCTGCAAAACCTGATGGCTCTAGAGACTCTGAAAAAGAAACGGCTGGTACTAGTTCTGAAAAACCTATGATGAGCAATGATGATTGTGAGGATTTGGATTAGAGAGCTGCAAGTGCAATACGATTATGCTTGGCCAAGAACGTTCTTGCAAATATTCATAGAACATATTCAATGAAAGAACTTTGGGAGAGGCTTGAAGAATTGTATCAAGCAAAATAGCTTCTGCAACCGATTCTACTTTGTAAGGTTCCCATTTGTTGATTGGCTCATTTCGTGGACAAACCACATGTTGGGGGTTCTTTGTAAGGGTAGCCTAGGTATCGGTGTTATTGCTCAAGCCCTTTGAAGACCTCATCTTGATAAGCACCGAAGGTAAATTTCTATGTGCTTACTTTTCTTTGAAGAGATTAGTTGCACATACACACTTAACATACATTGCATATGTGTGCATTCTCTTCACTGTCACATTTCACACTTGCACTTATTTGTTATATTTTGTTGTGTGTAATTGTGTCTTGTTGTCTTGTAATTCGTTTCCCGATAGCTTTCGGAAACATCCGCGCATGCACTAGAATGTGCTTGGTTTAGCGCGAGGACCACCTACGGAGAATGCCCTTGGCTTCTCTTTGGTTTTCACCTATTTAGGTGATCGGCGGTTATGATAGGCGGCCTGGCCGCCGAATGAAACCGCCGTTTGCTTCTAGAAGTGTCTAGAGCAATTCTGCGGGTAAGATCGGCGGTCACGACCGCCGTTCAAAACCTGATTGATTTTATCTCTCGGTCTAATTGGCGGTTGAATCGGCGGTCAGGAAACCGCCGTTCGAAACCGCCGTTCAAGACCTGATTGATTTTATCTCTCGGTCTAATTCGGCGGTTGTATCGGCGGTCACCAAACCGCCGAATGAAACCACCGTTGATGCTCTGTTCTTCACGGGCTCAATTCGGCGGTCATGATCGGCGGCCTAGCCGCCGATTTAAACCGCTGATCGGTGCATTTCAGGGGCAAACTTGTCTTTTCACATGCTCTGTTTTTCATGCCTATAAATACATCACTTTCTCTTGTTCTGTGTGTGACTCTTTAATCATCAAGAACCCTATTTTTAAAAGAGAGATTTTTAAGAGAGAAAGCAACCAAGTTTGCTCATTCATTCACTCAAACACTTTTTCATGATCATCAATCATCATCTAGCATCATCCTAGATCATCTAGATGTCTCTTTGCATGGATTCTTCATCACACTTTGCTTGGTAAGTTTTTCACTAATATCTTACATATTTTGTGTTTTTCTTAACAAGCAATCTCAATTAATTTCTTGTATGTTATTTATATATCTTTTGATACAAGATTGAGATTAGTGTGTTGTATGTTTGAGAAGTTGTATTGTGATAACTAATTAGGTTTTGTGCTTAATCTTGATTAGCTAAACTATTTGATTGAACATGTCATTTAGTTTTTAATATCTAGGATTGTTCTAATTGCATATTAATCATCTTAGATAAGCATATAGGGTTTCCCTTGCTCTATGTTGCATTTGAATATTCATATATTCACTTAGGGTGTTAATCTCTTTTTAGAGAATTAAGTCTTGTGTTGTGACCGGGATTAGGTTGCTTAATTCGTAAGCAATCAGAATAGGTTCGCTTATACCGGGATTAGGTAGGTGTGTGATTACTTCCGGGATTAGGTTGTAATCGTTTTACACATTTAATGGATTCGAGGTTCGAGTGTGGCTTACTTACTAGCCCGTGGTTTTTCCCGTGAGGGTTTCCACGTAAAAATCAAGTGTTATTTAATTTCCGCATTTTATACTTGATTTATTTAGGGGTAGTTTCGTAATTTTGACTAAACACAAAAAATTGGGTAATAAGCTTAAAATCTATTCACCCCCCCCCCCCCCCCCCCCCCCCCCCCCCCCCCCCCCCCCCCCTCTAGATAGTTTTATACACACCGTGCTATAATTTGTTTCATACTTGAAGGAGCAGTTTCACATGCTGCAGATGTCTGAAGGTAAAAAGGTTTTTGATCATTTGGGAGTGCTCAATGGAATAGTTTCTGAATTAGAGTTTATTGGAGTTAAAATCAATGAGGAAGACAAAGGTCTAAGACTTATTTGGTCCCTTCCATCGTCTTATGCACACATGAAGACAATATTGATGCATAAGAGTTCAACCATATGTTTTGGAGATGTAGCGAACAAACTAATCTCTAAGGAACGAATGCTAAAAAGTGAAGGTAAATCTTATGATAACTCTATTCTTTTGGTTGACAGGAAAAATGGGAACTCCAAAAGGAAAGTCACTTGATGAGGATGTGGACAGTCTGGACATGTAAAGAAGAATTTTCAAAATAAGAAGACAAGTGCGGCTAAGGGCTCCAAAGAAGTGATCCGGCAATTGCCTCTCTTAAGTATGACAACTACAGTGATGCCCTATAAAGAGGCGTAAACATCCTCATGGCATGACCGCTAGTTTCCATAAAAAAGGATGTGTTGCTGATAGCAGGTCCACAATTGCACACGGGCATTGGTTAGGAGGTGATGCAAGTTGTGTGGTGGACAAGTATGTTGATGACTGAACGAACTCCCTAGAAACCTAACGTAAGGAGTTGCACCACAATTTCAGCAAGGTAAATTTCGATATGTGCCGATGAAATCTTAAGATGGGTGTTCCTAAGTGGTTATACCTCATAGTGGGTATGTTGATTCTCGGTAATGAGAGTCATAGTTGTAGACAAGTTTTAGGAATTCTCTCCATAAAAGAGGATTGTTGGATATGGCTCGAATTTCTAATGGTTACTAAACGGGGATTCACCAATATGGAGACTTTCTCGAGACGTGGGATACGTTTGGAAGTATGAGATCATGTTTGAGGAAGGTGTAAAGACCTTGAAGAACTAAATAAACGAAGAATAGTGAAAACCGCTATGGCTTTGACAGCGGTTCCCATAGTGATGGTCAGCGCTGTGTGGTTTACACAATGGAATGGACAACAGTTCTCTTTCTAGTGGTTTACGCTGTGGCTTTGACAGCGGTCTTGGTGATGTTGCGCATGGATCGCGGTTTTATGAGCGGTCAATTTCAATATGGTTTAGGAAGCGGGTGGCCAACTGCAACTCGAATCATAGTCAATCACAAGCATGCATTGAATCAGGAAATATTCATGGAAAAGAAAATATGTTTTTTCTATAAGTTTTTATGATTTTAGGAAAAAATGATTTCTCCTTACAAGAAGACTTGTTATAAATAGAAAATAGTATTTATGTAAAATAAGGAAATCTTGTACGTATAGAGATAGATTTCCTTGTAGGCTTTAACTCCCTATAATGCATATAAATAGACCATAATAGCTATGTTATTATGTGTGGAGCAAAATAGCAAATACTATATAGATCTCAAAGAGTGAGCATTGGGTGTAATCGGGTTTGGAGTATTTTAGAGAGAGAATCTTGAATGTATGATTGTAACAATTTACTACATATTGAAACTTTCTCTTGTTGTCCTGACGACCGTGGTTTTTTTCTCTGATTTGGATTTCCACATAAAATTCTTGTGTTATGTGTGATTGGATTTGATTATCTCTTCCTTTTTATTTTTCTTTTGCTATCTGTCCGGCAAAGCTTATGCGTAGTGATTTATTGGCTAATAAATGGGTGATTGCTACTTGGAAGGTGCAAGACATTTTTGTCAACAAAAGAATAATATTACATTGGAACATTACTATCACTTCAATATATTTAATGGTGCATAGATTTTTAATTGGTGGAGTTGGATAGTACATTTAAATAGGAAACAATGGAACTCTATATCCTTAGCGAGGTTTTGAACCCTATTAACGGATTCAAATCATTCAAAATAGATACTATTTGTACTCTAGTTTATAAATTTTATCCTAAAGACTTTATGGAAGATGAGGGGTGGCAATTGGAACATTACAAGTTTGATGTACTTCGCTAGCCACAATTTCATAATATTGCTTCTCTTCTTGAATTAGGTCAATATTAGTGTTTTTTTATTTTAAGTCAAAAACTTTTTTTTTTTTTGACTGGCAGGTAATATTACTTTTCTTTTTAATTATGACGATTGTTAATTGAAAATAAAAAGGTCACAACTATTTTTCTAGATTGACAGGTTGATTCGTTTAGTCTTGACTATTCTTGTTTCTACAGCAACAACAGAATGAGCTTTTTCAGCAATAAAAACTATAAAGACATTACTTCGCAACAAGATGGAAATGAGTTTTTAACAAATTCCATGATTGTCTACATTGAAAGAGAGAATATTGGTACTATTGATTCAAATTTCATAATTGATAAGTTTGATCTTTTGAAAAATCGTAGGATACAACTTAATTAGTGTTTGTTTGTATTTACATTTCAGGTTTCTTTTATAATTTATTTTGACCTTTTTTCATTTATTAATTTTCTTAGCTCTTTTATTTAGAATATACATCTTATGGGGTAAACCTCGCTTTGTCTTTTTAACTAGGTGTATCTTAATTTTTTATTAATGAATTTTATCGTATTGTCAATTTTTGGTAAAAATATATATATATATATTCTAGCTCACTCTGGTGTTTAATCATGGTTACGTCCTTACCTATCATGATCTATGTCGCAATGGTGGACACTCCACGCGATTGGTCAAGATCTCCATTAATCAATCTCCTCCCTTGATCTCCTTCTCTCCAATGGAAAACATTTCACTTCCTACCATCAGATTAGAGGAACTCATCCATGTGCCTCCGCACAACTAAGAATTCAAGGGTGGCCATGCACCCCAACCATTGCCCTAAAAAAGGTAATTCTCATCCACCCAAATGAGGCGAGGCTCGGGAATAAAATACCCTACTAAGATTTTGACTTTGATTTCCCTATGTGCAAGGTTATAAATTATCTTGGATCATTTAGTTCCTATTATGCTAAGAGAGCTTCTTTTGAAAATCCAATTTTTTCTTTTTACACTTCTTTTCTAAAAACACTAAATTCTCAAAAATTAAATTGAAGTGTGAATAGATAATTTGTGGATCGTAAGGAGAAGCTCTCTTATGCTAAACATGAGGGTTGCTAGTGTAATTTTCTTTAATTATATTACCAAGGAAAGATAATTAATGTATAATATATATATATATATATATATATAGAATCCAGGATTAATTGCACAAGCACACCCTGAGTTGAGTGATATTGCATCCATATTTAATTTTTCTTTTTATTATACAAACTTCCGCTGGAAAATGTTGACTGTTGTTTGACATAATGCTTGACTAGTGTTATAGCGTTAAAAGTAAAAAAATAAAAATAAAAAATAAAAATAAAAATAAAAATAAAAAGTGCCCATTAGTTGTATACTTGTAATATATAGTTGAGATGGCTTTACAAATGGAAAATAAAAATTTACCCTAAATCTTTAAGTAATTAGAAATCCACCCCAACCCAATTTTCAATTTCTTCCTCTTTTGCTGCGACCAAACTGGTTGGAAGAGGTTTGTGGCCTTGTCCTAAACCGCAAGCCTCCTTCACGAGAAAGAGGTGCGATTATGGGTGAAAGGTGTCGTATGCCTCCTCTTGATATGGAGATGTCGTGCCTCCTCCTTTACATGGAGGAGGTTGTGCCTCTCACAAGGCTATAATAGGTTTTGTCGACACGAAGATGAAGAAGTTGGGGTGATTTGTAATTGGTTATACTGGTGTTTAATTATTTTTAGGCTAATTGGCAAGAATACCCCCTGAACTATACCCGAATTGACGATGTGCCCCCTATACTTTTTTTTTCGGCAGTAAACCCCCTGAACTATCATAAATTTGCAATGTCCAACGGAAACCTAACGGAAGTGAGATTCCGTCCATTTTTTTCCCACGTGCGCTTCACATGTTGTGTACAGAAGGGTATTTCAGTCTTTCTAGGTCGGGAATCCCCTAATATAAATGAAATTGCACATATGTTCTTCTTCGACTACACTACTCTTCTTTTCTAATTTGTTCTTTTATAATGTCTTCTTCTTCAGCAAACATGAATCAGGGATTTGATGATGGGGTTTTATACCCAGTCTGTTTGTGTGGAAGAAGAGCTGGGCTTCACACTTCTTGGACTAATTCGAACTCGGGAAGGCGTTTTTGGGGGTGCACTAATTTTCGGGTTAGTGTGATCTGAAATTTACTTTTGTTGTTGTTATATTTTAGTTATTTGTAATTGCATTTTTCTTAATAGGGAGATCTGAATTGCGGCTTCTTCACTTGGTATGACCCTCCGATTTGTGCAAGGTCGAAACAAATTATTCATGGATTGTTGAGAAGAATTAGAGAGCTTCAAATGAGATTGGGGGACAGTAATGGTGTAGAAGGCATTGATGAAGAAGCTATTTCAGCAACTGGAATGAGAAGAAACGGTCATATTGGTAGAAGAAGATATTGGATTCGTTTGTTGGTGTTAGTAATAGTTATGTTCGTTTTTTGGAAAAAATGTGTTGACAATAAAAATGTGTGACTATGTAATGGTATAGAAGGGCATTGTAGGTTGTAGGTTTATGTAATGACAATTTGTGACATCTAAGTAAATGTCACTTGTGAAACTGTAATGTAAGCAGTAATTTGTAATATCAATATGAAACTGTATCTGTAATGTCAATTGGTAATTGGTAATTTGTGACTCTTTCTGATTGACTACTTCTATTACATTACATGTTTACAACAGCAACCAACACACAACCTGTGTATAATAATTTAAAAAAAACCAAATTTGTCTAACAAGCTGAAAAGATCATTCACATAAACACTTCATGAAGCCTGTATACATGAAGAGTTCAAAAGCATAACAAGCATTCACATTAAGGGTTGGAAATGGTCTAACAACCATTTCCATTACAAAACCAAATTCATTACAGGCATAACAGAGAATAAAGAGTGCAATTTTACATAACAGTAAATATAACAAAAGCAGGCATGCTGCTCAAAAATCCTAAAAGTCATTGAAACTAAGCATTGCAGTTTTACCCCATCCGATTACTTCCTTGAGTTGGTTGACACTCTGATTGGTTCCCTGACTTGGCTAAAGACCTTGAGGCTGATTGCTTACTTGAGTTGGTGTTCCTTGACTTGGTTGAAGACTTGAGCCATCGAAATTCCTCCCAGCCCTTTTTTCACAAGTGCTCTTGTTGTGCCCTTCCTTCTTACACATGCTGCACCTAACCATTACATAATTCCTCCTAAGCTTTGTTTTCCCTCCTACCCTAACTTCATCAGACTGGAGGTTTCTTGACTTCTTTGGCATGCCCCTCTGTTTCTTGAATTGTGGGCATTGCACAGGCTTGTCATTTGTTTTTGGCCACATCCTTGGGCCATTAATGCCATATACTATTGGTGCATAAGCCTTTATATAGCTTTCCTTCTTGTACCTGTAGTGTATGTAATCAATAGGGTCACAGTTTGAACTTAAAATGCATGAGATACCATGAATGCATGGAATCCCAATGAGTTGCCACCTGTTGCAAGCACAAGTCTTGGTGTCTATGTCAACCACATATTGCTCATCTCTAGGACACCTCACTTGATATTTCAAGTTCCTACTGTATTCAGGTTGGCATATGCTACTCTCCATCTTAAGCTTCTCAAGAATCCTGAAAACATTTAACCCTATGTCATGAGTCCACTTGTCCAGTTCAGCCCTCTTCTTGACCAACCTTTTCATTAGGTAGTTTCTGATCATCTTCATGAGAGTGATCACTGGCTTATCACGAGCTTGTAGAATTGCCTAGTTGAATGCTTCACACATGTTGTTGCATAACATGTCACATACCGCAGTGTCTTTGAAATAGGCCCTTGACCAATAGTGGGGATCTTTGTCAGCTAGCCATTCATATACAGCCACACTTTCACTCCTTATCCTCTCCATGCACTGTTCAAATCTATTCAATCAAACATAAAAGAGTGTAAACAATAATTTTCTAACCTTAAGCAAGTTGTAAGAGCAAACCAAACTTTTTATAAGCAA
The DNA here is from genome assembly GCA_008009225.1 of Acer yangbiense. Taxonomy (NCBI): domain Eukaryota; kingdom Viridiplantae; phylum Streptophyta; class Magnoliopsida; order Sapindales; family Sapindaceae; genus Acer; species Acer yangbiense. Next base: position 23,788,856 of record CM017763.1, read on the forward strand.
AAAGTTGTAAGAGCATACCCTTGTTCAGTTGTTGATTTGGCTGCACTCCATAAGATTTGTTTCAAAAGCAATCCCTTGTGTTCACTTTTGAAGTTGTTGTATAGATGCTTCACATAGAACCTATGTTCAGAATTTGGAAACATATGTGCAATGGAATCTATCAACCCTTTCTGTTTGTTAGTTATCCAGACAATGGCATGGGAGTTGTTGATCTCTAAATCCTTACTCAATAGCTCTAGAAACCAATCCCAAGTATCTCTACATTCAGACTCCACTAGTGCATAGGCTATTGGGTACATTTGATTGTTTGGATCCACCCCAATGGCTGTAAGCAGCTGACCAGTGTGGTATCCTTTTATGAAACACCCATCTAATCCAATAAGAGGCTTACATTCTTCCTTCCATCCCTTCTTCAAAGCATAAAGGCAAATGTATAGCCTCTGAAACTTAGGATTTTCATCTCCAGGCTCCGATGAACACTTCATTATCACTAAACTTCCCGGGTTCATCCTCCTAACCTCTGCACCATACTCCCACAGTTTGGAGTATTGGTTCTTAATAGATCCTTGTATCATTTCTCTTGCAACAGACCTAGCACGGTAATACCTGCCATATCGAAGCATCAACATTTGTATCAGTCCTGAGTTGCTGAGACATTCCAGCATAATTCCACTCAGGGTTTTCCCTCCACTAACCTACGTATTTCTGAGCTATCATCTTTGAATTAACAAACCTGTTTTTAAAACACATAGCACAAGTGTGCTCATCTATTAGAGATTTAATCTTAAAGGTCTTTCCATCAGCTAGCCATGAACCAAATACAAACCACTTGCAACGCTCATCATTGCAAACTACCCTAATCCTATTTTTATCATTTTTCTTAAACTTTATACTCCGCTTGTGTTTCACAGCATGTGCCCTTATGGCATTCCTAAAATCATTAGCATTGGCAAACACCATACCAATTCTAAATACAGGATTTCCAATGTCACGCCCAGGATTTAACTCATGGTACTTTGTCTTGATGAATTTCCTCGGTTTTGTTCGTTCATCCTCCTCATAGTCAGTTCCATCCAAACTCCTAACTTCATCTGATGCACAGTCAATATCAGAACCAGATCCACATTCTTCTCTTCCAAAATCTGGAATTTGTAGAGAATCCCAATCCCTAGTAGGATCTACATAAGTTTCAGCTGCTATGTCTTCTTCCTCTTGGTCGTAATCACTATCCCAAAGTTGATCATTCTCTTCACCATCATCTGCTATGTCTTCTTCTGATATGTCTTCTTCAGCTACCTGTTTCCCTTTGTTTCTCCTCTCACCAGCTCTGTCAGCAGATTCCCCAATCAATGCTTCATCACACTCTTCATTAACCCTACTTGTCCTATTTCTATCATCATCAGGCCCATTAACAAAAGCCTCAGTAGGCCCATCACCAACACCTATAGCAAGCCCATCACCAACACCTTCATGAGGCACATCACTAGTCTCTCCTTCCTGAGATGGAATCAATTCCATTTCATGAGGCACATCACTAGTCTCTCCTTCTTGAGATGGAAGCAATTCCATGGTTGAGACAACTTGCAAAGCATGTATAGGCTGCATATACAAATCTACAACCTTATTCTCAGGAATCTTGTCTTGAAACCACAACAAGTCTAGATCACGAGCTATGATAAAACGATGTCCATACCCTGGCACCTGAATCCAAAAACACATAGCCATGCTATACCCAAGTTCTATGGCAATGTCTTCAATGTCCAACATAGACAATTCATCTAAATTCACATAGTCATAATAACTTGTTGATCCCCCAGTATAGTTAACCATACTTCCATCAAACTCCCCACCATGATGGACCCTAAAGGTAAAGTAATTGTTCAAGTTGTCATGTGGACCTACAAAATGAGCCAGGAAAGAAAATAGTTAAAACAGTGAGACAATAAATTTGTACACAAACATAGAGGCATTCAACTTGTGTTCAAATAGCGAGGCATTCAGTTTGGTACGTAAAAAAATGAGCCATTCAATTTGTACCAAAAAGTGAAGACAAAATCCAAAAACAGTGTGATAGAAAAAGATTCGATAATATTACAAGTGGGGTATACATCTATGTCAGATTAAATGTTCTATTATCAATTGGTGTGGTCCCCTGCATTCTTTTGTTTAAAAGTCTTAGAAAAAGTCATAGAAAAAAGCATTCGGTTTTGTTGTGTTGTACAGTATACTGAAAGCATTCGGTTTCTTTATTTCAAAGCTTTACTCATACCAAAACATAACAAACAACACAACAACCATAACCTATAAATAAAATCAGGACAGACTTACCATATTGTGGTTGTTCCTCGTCGTGACTTCTCTTTTCCATGATTTTTCCAACAGCTTTAGTGTGTTTTGAGTATTCTCTAAACCCTAACCTCACTATAATGTCCGACAATTGCAAGGTTAGATCGACAAACCTTGATCGACACAATTGCTAGGATAGATCGACAAATCCAAGCTGTTGAAACGAAAGAAATCTACTGGAAATCGATAAACCCTAGCTTTTGGGTCAATTGGGGAAAAAAATTATAACTAAGTAATTTGCACGTTCCCCCTAGAAAGACTGAAATACCCTTCTGTACACAGCATGTGAGGCGCACGTGGGAAAAAAATGGATAGAATCTCACTTCCGTTAGGTTTCCTTTGGAATGCAAATTTATGATAGTTCTGGGGGTTTACTGCCAAAAAAAAAAAGTATAGGGGGCACATCGTCAATTCGGGTATAGTTCAGGGGGTATTCTTGCCAATTAGCCTTATTTTTATATTTGAAAAGATGATTTTACCCTTATACCACCCCTGGACCGTTAAATTGGCCGTTCGTCAAACAACTGGTCAATGTTTCCGAGGAGGTTTAAGTAATAAAAGAAAACGTATGCATGCAATTTCTCCTAAAGTCAGTGATTGTTTGTTCAATTGACCCAATAATTTATGTATAATGGTAATGGTAGCAATATTGGTAATTCATCATCCTATGATTCTTATCTAATAAAGGATATTTGATATTTCCTTTATTGATAAGTGAGAGCCACTGGTAGTAGTAGTAGTCCGGTAGTCCCACAACCACCACCGCCACAAACCCCACTAGGGTTTTAGTGATATGGGCGGCGCCACCCGATTCCTCCTCCTTCTCACCCCTTCCCCTCTCCTCCACCACCGCTGCCCTTCTCTTCTCCGCCTCTCCCGCCGTCTGCCACCTTCCTTACCTTCTCTCTTTCTTCACCACCACCACATCCACCACTCTCCACTCCCACTCAACCCCACCACCACCACCTCCTCCTCCACCAAATGCTCCCGCCAACTCCACATACGAGCCTCCTCTCTATCCCAGTCCCCTTCTCCGCGAAATTCCCACCCGTGGCCCGAATTTCAATCGCTGCTCAGCAATCTATCTTCCTCTGGGTACTTCAATCGAACACATGGTGGGGATGAATACGTGGCAGCTCCCGATTTGGCGGAAGACTTCGTACACGCTGCCAACGCCTGCCTGTCGTTCGCGCGAGATCGACCCAACCTGTTGGGGTCAGTTTCTCTACTTCTTTTTAAGCTTTGTTTGATTACTACTGCAAAATGAAAATCAAGCTTATCTTTTTTATCTTAATTTATCTTATCTTCTTGTCTGAATATGTACAGGATGCTCCCCAGGAGAGATGTTGAAATACTGGTCGAATACGGGGTGCCTTTTCTGTTCAGAAATGCTGATGACTCAGTCACCAGGATGAAATCCTTCTTGGGAAACAATGTGAGCTTTGAATTTGTGTGTTGATTGAGTTTTTGAATTGGTCGAAATGTTGGTTGTTCTATCTATGAACATGGATAATAATATGGGAATTGGATAAATGGCAACTGATAATCAGATAATATGGTTAGTGTATTATAGTTGCTAATATATTTATAATTTCGTTAAATTCAAGATAGAGAGTCAGAGACATCCGGAACCAGTGTGAAATGTAGGAAACAAAATTAGATTGGATGTTAATTACTTTTTAGCCTTGTTTCTTCTTGTTTTGTCAGCCAAAATTAATTGGAGTAAGGGGGGGAAAATATGTGGAATGACCTCTTAGTGCTCCGCCAGGCACCAACAAGAACATTCAATGCAATTGCTGCGGAGGAAACTCTAATATTTGTTGTTGTTGGATTAATTTGAACTCTGAGTGCATAATATTTTAAGTTTTTGTTGAAGGTAAATGAAAACTAATCAATCTAAAGCATATATGACTGGCCATGAGAATAATATCAATAATTTGCTTTACTTTTAAGATGAGTAGTATATTCCCCGCAAGGGAAAAAAATGAAAAAGAAAAAGAAAGGACGAGTAAATATTGGTGTTTTACATTTCTTAGTCTGGAGTTACTGTAAGTCCTATAAGAGAAGGTATTTGTCATAGACTCTTAAGTGAATTTATCACTAAACTGATAAGCCAAAGAATTTGGGTATAAGGTTTGATTTTATATCTTATGGAAGAACAATCTATGTAACTGAAGCCAATTGACCCCTAGTATAAAGGGTCCTCCAAAATATTGATTGCATTCAGATTAGAAAAAGACAATCAAGAGTTAATGAATGTATGTTATTCAAAATAGAATTTTATACGTGAAGTTTTGAAAAAAGAATTTTCTTTCTTTACATTATTTATGCCGCTAACTTCCTCTGTAATACATTTTATTCTAAATTTTTCGTTCAATAAAGTATTTTTGTAGATCAGGTTTTCTTTAAACAACTATTTTTTTTTTCCTTATTAAAACGACTGATATTCCTGAGAAGCAGAAGACTGGGATCTGAACAGTGGGAAATGTTGGAGAAATATCTAATCAAGAAGCTTAATTACCCACATTTAAAATGAACTGTCAAATTGGACCAGTTCACACTTCACACTGGAAATTGTTATGTATCCACAAAATTTTGAAATTTCCAAAGACTGATATGAAAAATTTCCAAAGATTGATATGAAATGAAAAACAGTATAACATGTATCATGAAGTGAGTTAGAACTTCATTTGTTTGTCTCCCCTATACTATAACTGGGAACTTATGATGTATCTTCTAAATTTGGGAGCTTAAACTTGGAAATTTAAGCTTGAAGTTATGCACCCACATTTTATGAACCTTCAAATTCGACCAGTTATCTTTGGGAATGATGTCTTTTTTTTTTAATTATTTTTTATTTTTTATTTTTTTTTATTTACTAACATTGATACAAAGTAAAAAACTGTATAATAAGTATCTTGAATCATTGGATGTGTCCCGTATACTATAACTGACTGTTGTTGATTTGAGCTTAAACTGATTGAAAGAGAGTCTTTATGTTTTATGGAATATGTTCCAGGGTCGTATGCAACTTAATGGATAACTGGATATTATAAAAGATATTACAACCAATGTAATTGAATTTACAATTATTCATCTGGTGTACTCCATGCTTCTAACAATCTTTTATGGTTTTAGGCATTGGTTACTGATAAAGCAAATACAATTGATCTGATGAGGTTTCTATTGAGTTATGCAAGCAACCTCTCTACTTCTTTGGTCACAAATAATGTCTACCATAGGGAACTTGTCGAGTCATCTGTCCGGAATCTGTTGGGTGAGTTGGCCAAGCTGAGCAATATCACTCCAGAATCTAATCTTTCTGGGTCAGTGCAAAGTCAATTTCCAGATAGATATGGACAAAAGCCGAGTACCTTTGGGCAAAATATTGAAATGAAAAGAGGGGATTGGATATGCTCAAGGTAAATTCTTTAATCTTTTCCTTTTAAATGTCTTCTATTCTAGTCTTCCAATGTCAGCATACAGTGTTGATATCATATATGGATCAAATTCTTTTCAATTTTATGAGGTTCATTTTCTTTCTCATTTTACTGTACAATTTAGCTTCAACTGCTTTTCCAAATTAGATGTGGATATATGTAATAAGATCCATTTATGTTTACTCATTGTTGTTGACATTAGACACCCTCTTTTGATTATTGTTAGTTTTAACATCATCTGTATTGTGCAGGTGTAGTTTTATGAACTTTGCAAGAAATACGAAATGCCTTGAATGTGAAGAAGCAAGACCGAAGAAACAGCTAACAGGGGGAGAATGGGAGTGTCCGCAGTGAGCATTGCTTCTTACTATGTTTCTTCAAAATGCATGTTGATACTTGATACATATGTTTTTGTTTGGAATGACAATTGGTTATTTTACTTGTATCTTTCTCTTTTTCAGATGTGGTTTCTGTAACTATGGGAAAAATATTGTATGTTTGAGGTGTGATTGCAAGCGGCCTGGAGAGATCCCTCTTGGTTCAGGTCCAGGATATGGAAATGGGGGCAATGCAAATAAGGTTGATGTCAATAGCAGGGTAGCTGCTAATGAAGAGAAGGCACAGCGATGGTTTAGCAAAGTTTCTCAGCTGGACAGTACTTCTGACATGAGCAGTGCCATTGCAGATGAAGATTTTCCTGAAATCATGCCATTAAGGAAGGGAGTTAACAGATTTGTCATCAGCACTAGGAAGACACCCCTGGAGAGGAGGCTGGAAAATGCTCAGTACCGAAGAAATTCGGGTAATGATGGTACTTCTGAGGGAAATGATCTCCAGATGGGGGCCGCAGATAAGACCCTTGACATGAAAGTCAGACATAGTTTAGATGATATTATTGGTCGTTCATCTGCTTCTTCTGCATCTAGAAATACTGAGAACCAAGGAGAACCCAATTCCAAATATGTTCCATTTGTGCCATTACCTGCAGACATGTTTGCCCAGAAACCTGAAAATGTAAAGAGAGATGAGACCATGCAGGCAGAGTTAGATGAAAACCAATATGATGCTCTAAACACTGAAGAGCAAAATCATACAGTTTATAGAAGCAATGATTATCGTAACTCAGGAGACAATTTGCAGCTTGCTGAGAATCCAGTGAACAAGGATGAACAAGCCGAAAAACCTGAGAGATGGTTTAAGAGGGTTACTGAGCTGAATGATGTTACTGATATGGCAGGTGCAGTTTCTGATGAGGTCTTTCCCGAGACCATGCCTATGCGTAAAGGAGAGAATCGATTTGTAGTTAGCAAGAAGAAAGATCGTTCTCTAACTACACCGATGTACAAGAGACAAATGGCAATGGAGCAAACCAACAATACTAATTTTGTCCCCTTCCCACCTGATTACTTCGCTAAAACGAACAAACAGCAACCAGATGCAGCAGATTTGACAGCTAAAGCTAATGGAGAGACTTCTAAATCTGTGATGCCAGGAAAGTCGGATGATTCTAGACTAGCTGTCCCTGATATGAATGGTGTGCAGAATTTTGAAAATCGACAGAATAGTTCTGGAAGCTGGAACCTAAAACCTACTGGAGAAAACTTAAATGATATGAAGACAGGTGAAACTTATGGGACATCAACCAATGAAAATTCAAGGCAGAACTTTACAGCCACTAGCAGTGATAATTGGAATAGCAGATATTCTGGGAAAGAGATGACAAATTTAGCGGGAAGTTTACCTCAATCGACTCAAAAACAGAGCAGTGGACATTCTGGGAAAGAGAGAACAAATTTAGATGGGAGTTCATCCCAACCAACTGAAAATCAGAATATCAGAAGTAGCTGGTCTGGAAAGAGCTTGGAGGGGTCAGCGGTAAAGGGACCAGATCCTTTGGATATGTCTGAGGAGGCCAAAGCGGAGAGATGGTTCCGACGAGTTGCTCAGATTAAGGATATCTCAGAGTTGAGCCAGATCCCGGATGAAGATTTCCCATCAATAATGCCAATGCGGAAAGGAGTGAACAGATTTGTTGTAAGCAAGAGAAAAACCCCATTAGAAAGAAGGTTAACATCTCAACAGTATCGGAAAAATCTTCCGATTGTGAGCTCCGATCCGGTAAAGAAGGAACAAGACAATAGCTGAGGGAACACCGAAATGTCAGTTATGGTAATTTGTTTTGATGTGCTATAGTTATTCTTTAAAGCAAATTTTGCCCATCATAAATATCAAAGAAATAATAGTCCTATCAGAAAATGAATGTTAAAATTGTGTATACAGAATCGCATTTGAGGTCTGCCGTTTCCAGGACTGAGCGATTCTTTATATTATTTGTATTGCCATGACTTGGTTAAGAAATTGATAACATGTACTAAAGCAAAATTTATTTATTTATTTATTTATTTATTTTAAAGGAAAAGAAAGATTACAGACAAATGCGGCACTCAGCCGCGATAAGGGAACCCATACAGGATAGGAACTCCTCTAGTCAAAACATATCCTCCACACAAGAGAGGTTGTTTTTAGCTAATACATGGGCCACCTGATTTGCTTTTCTAGGAACGAATCTAATGGAAACACAACGCGCTTGATTCAGCAAAGCAAGAATGTTAGTAATAACATTCCCTATCTCATAGCTTAGAGGAACAGCGTTGTTGATCCACTTAACCACAACCTCTGATCAGACTCAAACATACAAAGAGTCAAACCAGAATCTATTGCCAAGTGAAAGCCACGGAGGATTGCCACTGCTTTTGCGGAGAGAAGGTGGCTGCGATTTTCTGAGAGCCAGAGGCCATCACAAGACCATCTGAATTGCGGATTACAATACCAACCCCCACCGTTTGACCTGCCACATCTAGAGCAGCGTCACTGTTGACCTTATACATACCAGGGTCAGGTGGCTTCCAGATAGGAATTCTGATAGGAAAAGCCTCAGCAGGCCCAGCACCAACAGAACTAACACTCTGGAACTCATTAATGAAAGCCCACTCCACAACATCAACTTCCTTGGTAGAGTTAGGATCATGAACTGCCACATTACGCAAAGACCAAACCTTCCATAGCAGCCCCAAATTATATTATTGAATGATTTTTTGGGAGTAACTTTATTCTTAAAAGAAATTAACATGCTGTTTTAGACATTTAAATGGTTCGAAATAGTTAAATAACAAGAATAGGAAATATTTAAAGTTTGTCTAAACTTTAAGAACTGCAAAGTAATTTGCTGAAAGAATAAATAAGGATTTTTTTTTTTTCCTTCTTTTAAGTATTGCAAGAAATTCCAACCTTAGAAAGAGGAATATATATGAATAAATACAGATTTAAGTTTAGAGTTTAAAGTGTAAAACACATGATTCTATATTTAATTGTAGAAGCAAATCAGCAATTACATAAAAGCTACTTGAGGAAATATATTTTTTTCCTGAAAATTGACGTTGACATCTCTTGTCGTTTATCAAATTCGGTCAAAATTAATGCTTGATCGCTAATTCGCTATTTGTTGTAATTAATAGTGGCTTTCCACCATCTTCCACTACCTTAATTTCTTGGCTATCACCCACTCACGTGGATGCTTGGTCTCCACTTACGTCATGCCTAAGTAAAATAGGTGGCAATGTTAGAAAGAAAATTGCAATATACACCCTTTATTTGTTTGCCTATATATATATGGCCTTTGTATTATTAATACAAGCTGATGCTCTCACAAGTCAGTTCCAAAGCAATACAATTTCTCTCAATATCTCTCTCATTTCTTCATCTTATTTCTTCTTCTTCATCTTATTTCTACTAGATTGTCTATTGTTATTTCAATTTTATTATAACACGTTATCAGCACGATGCTGTTATTTCTAGAGCCTAAAGCCTCTAAATTTATTACCACTGGAACCTGAAGTTCCTAGATTTATTACCAAAACCTGAAGTTCTGAATTTATTATTACTAGAACCTGAAGCTTCTAGATTTTTATTTATTAATAACATAACCTACAGTTCTGAATTTACTTTCTCGCATTTTATTTTTTACACAATTTACTTTCTCGCATTTTATTTGCTTTTACGCGATTTACTTTCCCGCATTTATTTATTTATATACTTTTATGAGATTGGCTATGCCAACCTACCAGAACCTACAGTTCTGGATTTACTTTTTTTCGCATTTATTATTACGCATTTTATTTTGTAATTTTTATTTAAACAATTTGGTCACCCATCCAGAACCTGAAGTTTATGGATTTATTTATCATTATCAGAACATGAAGCTTCTGGATTTATTTACTTACAAATATCCCTTTATATATCTGAAGATTTAAATTTCTTGGATTTTTATCAGACCAGAAGTTCTGACTCCGATTGTGATTTTCAGAATAACTAGAAGCAATATGTCTTTAAACGATAAGTTGAGTGATATTGAAAAGCAAGGTACTGGAGATATATGTCTAGCCGATAGTGCAACGACACATACGATTCTACGGAATCAGAAATACTTTCTGAATTTAACCTTACTCAAAGCAAATGTTAATACAATATCAGGTCCAGCAGATCTGATAGAAGGCTCCGGTAAAGCCATGATACTGTTACCAAACAATATTAAAATATGTATCAATGATGTTTTATATTCAAGCAGATCCAGAAGAAACCTACTTAGTTTCAAAGATATATGATGTAATGGATATCACATAGAAACTATAAATGATGAGAATATTGAGTATCTGTGCATTACTTCTCATAATTCAAGCCAGAAACTCATTATGGAAAAGCTGCGTGCTTTATCATCTGAATTATATTACACTCTTATAAGAGGTGTAGAAGTTTATGCAGTTATGAACCAGAAGTTCTCATATCCAAAAATATTTATGCTTTGGCATGACCGTCTTGGTCACCCAGGATCTACAATGATGTATAAAATTATTGAAAATTCTCATGGACATCCATTAAAGAACCAGAAGATTCTTTTATCCCATGAAAATTTATGTACTGTATGTTCACAAGGGAAATTAATAATAAAACCATCTTATTCTAAGGTTGGCTTTGAATCCCCGTCATTCCTACAAAGGATTCAAGGGGACATATGTGGACCGATTCATCCACCAAGTGGACCGTTTCGCTATTTTATGGTCCTAGTTGATGCATCCATCAGATGGTCACATGTTTTCTTATTATCAACACGAAATGTTGCCTTTGCAAGATTACTTGCACAGATTATTAGGCTTCGGACACATTTTCCCGATCATCCGATTAAGTCAATACGCCTTGATAATGCTGGTGAATTTACTTCCAAGACATTTGATGAATATTGCAGATCAGTTGGGATTGATGTTAAACATCCAGTTCCACACGTTCATACTAAGAATGGATTAGCAGAGTTTCTTATAAAGCGTCTCCAGGTAATTGCAAGAACTTTATTATTGCGAACACAATTACCAATTTCTGTTTGGGTATTAGGCTTCAGGCACATTTTCCCGATCATCCGATTAAGTCAATACGCCTTGATAATGCTGGTGAATTTACTTCCAAGACATTTGATGAATATTACAGATCAGTTGGGATTGATGTTGAACATCCAGTTCCACACGTTCATACTCAGAATGGATTAGCAGAGTCTCTTATAAAGCGTCTCCAGGTAATTACAAGAACTTTATTATTGCGAACACAATTACCAATTTCTGTTTGGGGACATGCTATTTTACATGCTGCTGCATTAATTCGTCTTCGTCCCACTTCTTATCATCAATATTCTCCAGTGCAACTTATATTTGGCCATCAACCAGATATTTCTCATCTTCGTACTTTTGGTTGTGCAGTATATGTCCCAATTGCACCTACACATAGAACTAAAATGGGACTCCAACGACGTTTGGGAATATATGTTGGTCTAGATTCACCATCAATTATTAGGTATCTGGAACCTTTAACTGGTGATCTTTTTACTGCACGATTTGCAGATTGTCATTTCTTTGAGAAAAATTTCCCACCATTAGGGAAAGGAAAAACTTCTCCTGAAGAGAAGCGTGAATTTTCTTGGAAAGTACCCAATCTAATTCATCTTGACCCATACACATCTCAATGTGAGAACGAAGTACGAAAGATAGTTCATTTTCAAACAATAGCAAATCAGTTACCAGATGCATTTACAGATGCTACTAGGGTAACAAAATCATACATCCCAGCTGTTAATGTACCAGCATGGGTAATTATTCCAGAAGAACGATCTAAACAAATAATAGCAAAGGAATCATCTATTGTACGCCAGAAGCGTGGTAGGCCATTTGGTTCGAAAGACACTATTCCCCGGAGGAAGAAAATAAAATATCAGGATCATACTTCTGAAATTATAAATAAATTAAATTTCTCTAAATCAACTCCACAAAAGTTAGATGTCCTTGAAAGGACACAAGAAACCCCTGCAGGGGAAGGAATCTCTGAAGAGATACAAGAACATAGAAATGAGGAAATTTCTATAAATTATACAGGAGGAATGTGGAATCGTGAAGAAACAATCATCGATGATATATTTTCGTACACAGTGGCTACTGAAATTTTAAGTGATAATTATGAGCCCCATAACCTCAACGATTGTAGGCAAATGTCTGATTGGCCTAAATGGAAAGAAGCAATTCAAACAGAATTGGCTTCATTAACCAAGCGTAAAGTATTTGGACCAATAGTCCAGACGCCTGAAGATGTCAAACCTGTTGGATACAAATGGGTTTTTGTACGGAAACGAAATGAGAAAAACTAGGTGGTGCGATATAAGGCACAACTCATAGCACAGGGTTTCTCACAGAGACCTGGTATTGATTTTGATGAACCGTATTCACTAGTGATGGATACAATTACGTTTCGATTTCTGATACTGATAAGTTTGGTTGTCTTAGAAAGACTTGAAATGCGTCTTATGGATGTAGTAACTGCCTACCTATATGGCTCGCTCGATTCAGACATTTATATGAAAATCCCTTAAAGATTTAGAATGCCAGAAGCATATAGCTCGAGACATCGCAATTTATATTCGATTAAATTACAAAGGTCCTTGTATGGATTAAAGCAATCTGGGCGCATGTGGTACAACTGCCTCAGTGAATATTTGATTAAAGAGGGATATAATAATAATCCTATATGCCCATGTGTCTTCATAAAGAAATCAGAATCTGGATTTGCTATTATAGCAGTTTACGTTTGTTGACGGTGATTTTTCTTCAACACTCAATCGATGATTTGAGATCACGTTTGTGAGTGATAATAGTTTTAATCTTAATACCATAAAAATAATGAGCAAGAGATACGTGGTAAAACTCCGATGATCGGAGAAACGTCCAAGGGTTGTTGCCTAAGCAACGAAGCCAAAATCCACTATATAAAAATTGATTACAAAAATACGCTCTGGTCTCTCTAATGCTCAAAAAGATAGATCCCTCTCTTATGCGTTACAAAGGGTATTTATACATGTTTGTTTCTAGGGTTTGGGGATGCCGCTAGGGTTTAGTGTCGTGGCGCCCAAGTCTTGAGCGGTTTCCCAGTCCTAGTCGGATTCTGTTTCCTTCTTGGACGTGATATGTTTCCTGTTTTGGCTGAGTCCGAGTTTAGGCCGGATTCTTTCTCCTTTATTCGCGGGAGGCCTGTTTGTTTCCTTGTTAAACTCTGAAGGGTTGCACTGCTACGTATTGTGGAGGTGCTCACTGCTGATTCCTTCCATGTATTTGGGAAGTGAGTTTCCGCAACCATCTCTTCCTGTTGATCCCCGAGTATGCCCGAGTATGCCCGAACTGGTGGTGTTGCCCGAGCTGGTTCTCTTTGTTTGTGATCGGGTTGCTTTGGTTTCAGCCGAGTGGGTTACTTGGGGGATTTCCCCCTTTCGAGTTGACTTTTCCTGGCTCCTGCTTACGTGGCTTCTTCATGGGGGTGACGTGTCCTTTATGATGATTTTTACCTATAACAATACCCCCTTAAATATTTGAGCTGAATACCGCTTGCTCGGAACAAATATTTAACCCTTGTTCACGACTTGTTTTCATTTGTCGTCTTTCATATTAATGTTGGTTTTCAGTATCCTCGTTTGATTCGAAGTATTGCTGACGTGTCTCAATTATGTCCGCACATGCTTGATCCGCCCACTATTCAGAAATCTTTTGATGGTGACACACTGACTTCCTGACGGCTCAAGGCTCTCTCTGCTTGCCACCTGTCTCCTTTTGCTTGGTCGTGGTAGGAGGCATTAATGGGACACGACCTTTCTGTTCATTCGTACGCAACCCACGTCACTCCCATTGCCTCTCTGTTTTCCCGCTTCTTCACCTACCCTCTCTAGGGTTTCGATTTTTTTTTAAACCGGTACTGCCTATATATATATCAGCTTGACGCTTCGTGGGGAAAGTCCTTTCCTTTTCTCCGCAAAAAATCTCTTGCCATTTTTCTTTTCTCTTCCTGAAAGAAGTTCACTTGCATCTGCTACTTTTCCTTGAGTTATTTGGGTTTAGACGCTCATTTCTTAGTTTTGCCAAGATCCTCAACCTCAAAACCCGGATCTTTTCTTGAAGACCATTCCTCCTCTGAAGATTTCCTCTGCAGTTTGCATAGCTCCAGTTTTCTGATATATCAAGGTTAGTTCTTATGGATCCTGCTGCTAGGAATCGTCTTTTTAATGTTGGTATGATTTCTATTGAACAAGGTGATGTTTTTCTTGCCACGGTTATCCACAGGTTGCTAGGAGACCTTCTCCCTGATCAACCTCAATATTTAGACGCCGACATTTCGGGGCTTTTTCGTGAAGGACCTGCTACTTCAGAAGTTCCTCCTACTTCAGAGATTCCTTCCGTTTCTTTGAATTCATCACGGCCTGACTCTTATTAGCCTGAAGCTCAGTCAGATTCTTCTTTTTCCATTCGTGCTGATACTCGGCCGTGGAGACGAATTGGGAAGAGGATGAGTAATCGTAAAAAGGATTCCCTGAAGAGCCGAGTCGGGACCCAGAAGGTAATTGAGAGTGATATTGAAGAGGAGCATAGGGCTGCTCGCATCCCTTTCTCTCCCGAGCGGATATGTGCCTATGACGTCGAGCCGAACGTGGTCGGCCCTGAAGAGATAAAAAAATATATGCAACGCTTCGACCTGGACAGCAACATGGTTTCGCTGGTTCCTTCTGACGGTCAAGCTGCATGGAACCCCCCACCTGGCCACGTGGCAATCTATGGGGCAATGCTTACTTGTGGTGTTACTCTTCCCCTTCAGCCCTTCATCACCTGGTTTTTGGCTGAGGCTCGGCTTGCCCCTGCGCAGCTAACTCCGAATAGCTACCGGATTTTGATGTGCATGTGGCACATGTGGCATAGGATGAAACAGCCACCTCCTACACCTCACGAAATCCGGTATTTTTACACGTTGAGGCCCGTGGGGAAGATAGGAGTTTATTTTCTTCAATCGAACCAGCCCGAGCTCTGGATCCCTAAAGACGTAGTGGTTAAGAGTGAAATCGAACCGACCACGACGAGAAGATGAAGGGGTTCGTTTGGGGCTTCTCCACTTCAAATAAATTTTGGAAGAACAGTTGGTTCTTCGTGGGCGAACAATGGGGCCAATCAATCAGTTTTGATCTTGATGGCACTCAGGTGACTTGCAAGGTTTCTCGATACTTTTGTTCGCCTCAATGGAACCATATGACTCCTGCCTTTACTGACGAGGAGCTGAAGACTTTGGCTCGGGCAGTCGTTCGCCCTTTGGAAAAGATAGGCAGACCTTATCTCTTCAACGAGGAGAAAATGATTAAAGCTCACCTTTTTCCCCAGATTTCTGCATGCCGCAAACGCCGTAAGTTTTTTATAAGCTTTCCCTGGTTATTCTTGCATTCTAGCTTTTAAATCAGTTTACTGACTCGGGAAAACACCTTCCATTTCCCCTTTTTTTTTTTAAGTGTTCGACGTAGACACAGTCTGCGATGCTCAGGCACGCCGGATAAAAGGCATCGTGGAGGTGAGCCGAAGAGTGGCTCTTTGCCAGCGAGATGCTGGAATAGCTCCTCCCGAAGATGACTCTAACGAGAATGGTCCCGAGGATCCTCCCGAGGGAGATGATGAAGAGGGAGCACCCGATTATGTGCCTAAGGAGACCCACGATCAAGAAATAACCGCATATTCAGCAGAGGCTGTGGGCGATCCGGAGGGCTTTGGAGCAAGTAGGACCACTGTCAGGCAGGACGATCAAGCGGGTCCTTCTTCTTCTAAAGGGAAAGAGAAGGCTAGGCACTCTTCTGAGCCTGCCTCTAAGCCAGAGCCAGCGGCCTTCTCCCGTGGAACCAACTCTCCCCACTCTGCTGCAAACATGCCAAGTGCCACATTCCAGGGTGCTGAAGCAGCTGGGGAACACTTGGGCGTGATGGCTTCGGAGACTCCGACTCCTGCCGGGCCAATTCCTACTCCTCCCGGGGACAGCGGTGTTGAAATGAGGTATCCCGATCTGGATTCTGAAGATCCCGCGACTGACTTGAATTCTCACGGGAGGCAATCTGGAAAGAGAAAAGCCTCGTTTTCTCATGGTCGCCCTACCCCCAAATCCCCCGAGTAGTCGCATATGTTGATTCATCTTCGGGTGATGAGGGGGGAGCAGAGGTTGGGAGAAAAATGGGTATGACCCCTCCACAGGACCAGATCAAGGGCAGTATTGGTGGCTCCGTAAGTTCTCCTCGGGTGGCCTCCACTGCCGGGCTCCCTGAAACTTGTGTTGGCGGTTTGGGTCCCTCGACCAAGACAGACGATCCTACCCCCGAGACTATGCTGAGGGCCATGGCTTCAGGCCGAGCCTACATTGGGGAGGATCATTGGAGTCACCTCAGGGCTGGAACCGTGTCCGACCGGCTCTGCAACTTCTTCAACAGTTCTTCCTATGTGAGTAACGCCTTGATTATATGCATAATTTTGTATTTTTCTTTTTCTTCTTTTTTGTTACTTCACTCATGTTTACTGTCGATTTGCTGCAGATGGTGGCCGAGATGTCCGGGGCTTGCCAGGCTGGCGAAGCCCAGGCAAAAAGAATAAGGCAGCTAGAAGCCCAACTGAAGGAGAGTGAGGACCGTCGCTCTCGGGCTGAGTTAGCTTGTCAAGAGGGGGCTAGATCAAGTCAGGTGCTCCTGGATCAATACCTGGCTCGTCAGATGGAGGCCGAACAGAAGGCGTCTTCTGTTGTTGAGAAGGCCACAACCCTGCAAGATCAGTTGTCTTCTATTCAAGATGCTTTGCTCCAGGCCGAGCAGACCGCTGAGGACGTGAAAACCTCTTATGAACGCCGAATAGAAGACTTGTCAAGCTTTAACAGTCAAATCTCTGTCAAAGGAAGCTAGGCAGGAGTTGGAGATATAGGGGGTCGACCGCTTTAAAAGATCTCCAGCCTATGATACTTTGCTTCTTAGGGAGTTCCAACGAGGAATGGTCTCGGCTGGAGAATGAAGAGTAGGGCGACCGACCGGGCTAGGGCCAACTGGAGCCTTTTAATCAAGAATCATGTGGATACGTCTCTGGAGTCTCTTCGGATCCAGATGAAAAAGTGGCGAGCATATTACCGAAGTAAAGGTAAGGTGCCACATCCCATGCATCTGGAGGTTCCCACCGTCGATTCCTTCTCTACTTTTCACGCTTGTCAAAAAGCGGGGATCGATAGTGAGAATCCTGATGTTGGTCCCGTCCCCGGGATGGACTATAGCGCCTAGATGGATGACGACGACGAAGAAGATGTGATTGTGTGGCCCTCCGAAGATAGCCTCCTCAGCGAGTACGTGATGGAGCCTAACCCGAGTGTCGGTGGGAGCAGCTCACAACCCCCAGCGCCATCTTCTTGATTTTTTCTTTTGTACTTTTTTGTAACAATTCTTTGTATTATCCTTATATATATATATGAATTTTCATTCTTACCGTTCTGCTTTCTAATTTTCGAGAACTTTCTTAACTGGTCGCTAGCTAGTTTAGCCAAGTATCTTATTTAACTGGCAATTTAACTGGCGATTAATTTGGCCAAGTATCTTATTTAACTGGCAACTAACCGATCTTTAGCCGAGTGTCTTATTCAACTGGCAATTTAATGTGGCTGAGTATCCTATTTAACTGGCCAAGTATCTTATTTAACTGGCGTTTTGTCTTTTTGACCTATTTAGGTTTTACCTAAACGTTACGTCGAGGCTCACCACGACCATACATTAAGGTCCTTACACAAGTCACCTAGGACGTCTCCCGGTTTTGTCTGTGCAAGGTTTTACCGAATCGTTGGGGTACTATGTACCGGCCAACACAACTGCACATCTCACCAGCCTTTCTGGCGGCGCTCCGAGCAATTTTCCAGTTATCCTGGTGCCTCGGTTTTGCCTTTTTGCCAAGAAGCGCGTTTGCACTATCTTAGCTAGGCAGGCGTGCTATTTCAGCTTCTTTGCCCTTCCAAGCACTACTCATCCGCTCTCTCGCGGCTTTGTAGCGCCCGAATTCTTCCTTTTATTTTTTGCGTTTGTTTAGCCAACTATTAAATGGCTGATGTTATTCATAGGTCATAGAATATCTTTGATCATGAGACTCATTGATTTCAATGAGCAACCTCTTTATTGGCAAATGAACTTTATTAGAAAATCAAATAAATCTGAAACAGTTGATGCAAAGCTAAAACGGGACAAAACACAAACTGAATTAACATAAGCATAGAGATGGGTTCCTTAGGGGTAGAAAATCTTGAGGTACTGTGCATTGCAAGGTCGGGGTAGTAGACTCCCCCCTGGTCGGGCTATCATGTACGCCCCGTGCCCCACGACTCCCTTGACGATGTACGGTCCCTCCCATTTATCGGTGAGGGATGAGGGATCCTGCGGACCTGTCCTTGGTGTTCGGGGACACTCTTCTTAGCACTAAATCTCCAAGCCGGAATCTACGCACGTGAACATGGGAATTATAGTACCTCGTAGCCCTTTGCTGGTATGCAGCGTCTAGGTTTTGCTGTAGCATGTTAACATTATGCTCGGGGCTGTATAGTTGTACCCTGGGTGATGCAAAACTTATTTCTGCTGGGATAACGGCCTCCGTCCCGAATGCTAACGCAAAAGGAGTCTCCCCTGTGGATGACCTTACAGTTGTTCAATATGCCCATAGCACCTCTGGTAGCTTGTCCGCCCAGCTACCTTTCTTGACTTCCAATTTTGCTTTCAGTGTGTGCTTGATCACCTTGTTTACGGCTTCGGTCTGGCCATTGGTTTGAGGATGAGCAGGTGACGCATAGTAGTTCGCGATCTTATACTCTTCGCACATTTCTCTGAACTTTCTGTTGTTGAATTGGGTCCCGTTGTCTGTTATGATGATGCTCGGGATCCCAAACCTATATATTATGTTCTTTCTGACAAAGCTGGTGGTGTTTGCCTCAGTGATGTGCACAAGAGCTTCTGCTTCCGCCCATTTAGTAAAGTAGTCTACTGCCACAATAGCATGCTTTGCACCCCCCTTTGTTCCAGTGGGCATTGGTCCTATCAGGTCGAGGCCCCACATGGCAAAGGGCCAAGGTGAAGTTAAGTTTCTGAGCAACTCCAGGGGTTGCCGAATATCATTTGCTATTCTCTAGCATGTCTCACAGCTCTCCGCGAACCGTTGTGCCTCTGCAAACAAAGTTGGCCAATAGAATCCTTGTCTAAGCACTTTATGCGCCAAGCTCTTACCCCCAGTATGGTTCCCTCATACTCCACTGTGAACATCCTTCAGGATCTTTTTGGTTTCTTCGTCGGCGATACACATTTGCAGCACCTTCGAGAACCCTCTTCTGTATAATTCACCTCTCAGAATTGTGTACCGGGTTGACCTGTACTTGACACGTTTTGCTTCCACAGCATCCTCGAGTAAAATGTTTTCCTCAAAATACTTTCTGAGCTATGTGGTCCAGTCGCTTTGAACTAGTCGGATCTCCGACACCATGACTTTCTTAGATTCTGCTGTACTCGGCCTAGTCAGGTGTGTAAGGATTCCCATATCTTGATTGGCTTATTTCGTGGACAAACCACATGTTGGGGTTTTGAATGTAAGGGTAGTCTAAGTGTTTAAGGTTGAAGCTCGAAGGCCCTTTCAAGACCTCAAGGGACAAGCACGCCAAAGGTATAAATTCTTGTGCTTGATTTTTCTTTGAAGAGATTTAGTAAGCACACACACACTTAGCATACTTGCATTTGTGTGCATACTCTTCACATGTCACTTTACACACTAGCACTTTGGTTGATATATCTTGTTGTGTGTATATATGCTTTATAATTCGTTTCCCGACATTGTTCGGAAACGTCCGCGCTTGCACTAATGAGTGCTTGGTTTTACGCGAAGACCGCCCAAGGAGAATGCCCTTAGCTTCTCCTTGGTTTTCACCATTGTTGGTGATCGGCGGTTATGATCGGCGGCCTGGCCGCCGAATGAAACCGTCGTTTCAGTCTAGATTGGTCTGAAGCAATTATGCGGTCAATATCGGCGGTCACGACCGCCGTTCGAAACCGCCGTTCATACCTGATCAATTTTAATCTCTCGGTCTAATTCGGCGGTTGGATCGGCGGTCACGAAACCGCCGAATGAAACCACCGTTGATGCTCTGTTCTTCACGAGCTCAATTCGGCGGTCGTTATCGGCGGCCTGGCCGTCGATTAAAACCGCCAAACGGTGCGTTTCAGGGGCAAAATTGTCTTTTCACATGCCCAATTCTTGATGTCTATAAATATCTTATTTTCTCATTCTCTGATCAAGTTCTTTGAGACCTTAGAACCCTAAACATTCAAGAGAGATTTTTGAGAAAAAATCAAATCAAGAACTCAACTTTAAACACTCAAATAAAATCCCTTTTGCATCAAATTTCATATTTGATCTTCTATGCCTTCATAGAATTGATCCATGCATGGTTTTGAATCATCACATCTTATTTGGTATGTTCTTCACTAATTTCATATTACTTTAGTGTTTTTCATATTAATACATCTCTTTAATTACTTGTATGCTTTTGATTATATGCTAGATACAAGTTAGAGATTATTTGTGATGAAAATGATTGAGTGTTGATTGTGATAGCTAATTTGGTTTTTAATTAATCTTGATTAGCTAAGCTATTTGACATGTCATTTAGCAATTGATATTTAGGATTGATTTAAATTGATTATCTCATCATCCTAGATAAGCATCTAAGGTTACCTAGCCTTGTTTGTTATTTGAATATTCATATATATTCACATAGGTTGTTTCTCTTCATTGAGAAGTAAGTCTTGAGGCTAAGAGTGCTTAGGCCTCAAGCAAATTGGAATAGGGTTGCTAATAAAGGCCCGCTGGGTAGAAGTGAGGGGTTACAGACCGGAGTGTTAGACGAGGTCTACATAGGTTGTAAACTTCATTTCAATTAGTGATTTCGAGTTCCGAGTGTGGCGCACTATACAGCCCGTGGTTTTTCCCAGTGGTTGGGTTTCCACGTATACATCAAGTGTTATTTAAATTCCGCACTATATTACATTTGTATGTATTTTTTACTAGAAGGGGCATTTTCGTAAAATTGACTTGCATGCGAAAATTGGGTAATAATAGTTAAAATCTATTCACCCCCCCCCCCTCTAGCTTTATATATTATACACACCGAGTATTTATTTCAAGGTGCGCCACCGGTATCGCTTTGGACCTGATACTCATGGTGGTTGAAGCTAATTTGGACAAAGCGTCTGCTTTCTCGTTTTCTTCCCGAGGGATCTGAAAGATCTTGTACATCTTGAATTTTCTGAGCAGTTTCTTTGCAATGTCTAGGTAAGCTATCATGTGCTCCTCCCTTGTCTGGTATTCATCCAATACCTGGTTAACCACAACTTGCGAATCACTGTAAATCTCCAACTCATCTGCTCCTAACGCTATACAGACCCTCAAGCCAGCCAACAAAGCTTCATATTCTGCTTGGTTGTTGGTTGCTTTGAAATCGAACCTCATGGCGCACTCTACAGCGTCTCCCTCCAGGGTTGTTATAACTATCTCGGCCCCGCTGCCATGGGTGTTTGATGATCCATCTACATGCAACCTTCATCGAAAACTATTCTTATGTTTTCCTTCCATTATTCTTCTCACTTCGGCATCTGGCTCAGTGAATTCCACTATAAAATCTGACACTGCCTGCCCCTTGACTGCGGTTTTTGGGGTGTACTTGATGTCGAATTCGCTCAATTCTACCGCCCATTTAGTCAGCCTACATGACAGTTCTGGCTTTTGCAAGATGAGCTTCAGCGGACAGTCAATGTACACCTCTATTGCATGCGCTTGGAAATACGGCCTTAGCTTCCTGGCTGCCGTGATCAAGGCTAGCGCTATCTTTCTGCCGGTGAATACCTTGTCTCTACGGGCAGCAACGCCTTGCTGGTGTAATACACTGGTCTCTGTATTCCTTCCTCCATTCGGATCAACACTGAGCTTGTTGCCACTTCTGTGACCGAGAGGTATAGGTATAATGTCTCTCCAACTACTGGCTTTGAGAGGATGGGTGCTCGCCCTAAGTAATCTTTCAACTTCTGGAAGGCTGCTTCACATTCTTTGTTCCACTCAAGCCCTTTTCCTTTCTTCGTTGCTTTAAAGAACGGGGCGCATCTGTCTGTTGATTTTGCTATAAATCGGTTAAGTGATGCGAGACATCCCGTCAGCCTCTGTACGTCCTTCAGCGTTCTTGGCGAAGCCATCTCTTCTAATGCTTTGATCTTCTCAGGGTTCACTTCGATTCCCCTCTGATGCACCTGGAAGCCGAGAAACCTACCTGATGGTACCCCAAACACACATTTGTTCGGGTTAAGTTTCATCTTATACCTTCTTAGAACTTTAAAGGTTTCTTTTAGATCTTCCGCGTGCCTCTCTACCGTAACACTCTTGGTCAGCATGTCATCTACATAGACCTCCATGTTCTTCCCAATCTGCCGAGCGAATATCCGGTTCACTAACCTCTGGTACATTGCCCCGGCATTCTTCAATCCGAATGGCATCACCTTATAGCAATACAACCCCTGGTCTGTGGTGAATGCCATTTTCTCTTCGTCGGCTTTACTCATTCGGATCTGATTGTACCCCGAGTAAGCATCCATGAAGCCTAACAATTCGTGCCCTGCTGTTGCGTCCACTAGCTGGTCGATCCTTGGTAGTGGGAAGCTGTCCTTCGGGCAGGCCTTATTTAAATCCGTGAAATCCACACACATCCTCCACTGGTTGTTCTTTTTCTTTACTAACACCACATTGGCCACCCATTCCGGGTACTTGACTTCCCTTATCGATCCTGCAGTAAGTAACTTTTTTACTTCATTTTTAATAGCTGTACTCCTTTCAGGGTTGAACAACCGTCTTTTCTGCTTCACCGGGTGGAACTCTGGGTTGATGGAGAGGCAATATGATATCACCTTCGGGTCTATCCCCAACATATCTTCGTGGCTCCAAGCAAAAACGTGCTTGTACTCTTTCAATAGTGTGACAAGCTGGGTTTTGACATGTACATTTAGACTTGCCCCTACCTTGACTGTCATACTCGGATCTTCTGGATCCAGTGCCACTTCTTCGGTCGGCTCATCTTTCTTAGCCTCGGGTTCTTCTCTGGGATCCAACTCAAATTCTTTCGGCACTTCTGCCTGCTCTTCAAGTTCACCAACCTCTCGCTCGGCTGTTACCGCGTATACCTGGTGTACTTCCCTATCTTTATACACTGACAAATTTGCCCTTCGGGCCATTTCTTGTGACCCTTTGATCACTCATACCCCATATTCTGTCGGGAACTTCATCATGAGGGCGTAGGTTACGGTCACTGCTTTGGCTTTATTCAAGAAGGGTCGTCCCAATAAGGCGTTGTATGGCCAATTTTCTGTATCCACCACCATAAAGTCGAGTAGCACTGTTTTTTGGCAAGAAGCATTCCCAACCTTCACGGGTAATTTCACCGTGCCAAGTGACCTTACTTCGACTCCTCCAAATCCTCTAAGGGGTGTGGGAAATGATTGTAGGTCTTTCTTATCTAGCCTCAGCTGGTCATATACTTCTGCACTTAGAATATCTGCTGAGCTTCCATTGTCAATCAAAATCCGATGAACCTCTCTATGACCAATCCGTGCGCTGATCACCAGCGTGTCGTTTGGCCTAACATCAACTCCATGTGAATCGACTTCTGTGAATATGATCTGGTCCCAACCTTCCTTGATTCTCTTCGGGTCAGGTTCAACAGAATTGACGTCCAGGTCTCTCCGTGCTTCCACGACCTCCCGGATTTCTTGGGTCCTTTCCCTGTTACTCTTGCCAGTCGCTGGTCCCACGAAGATGGTGTTGATTTCTCCTTCATCCTCAGCTTTCTTGGGACTAGGCTTTCTTGCCCGTCCGTCCTGTCGGCTATCCTTCTGTCCGTCCGCCCTGTCAACCTTTTTTAAAACGATGTCTTTCAAATGTCC
The DNA here is from genome assembly GCA_008009225.1 of Acer yangbiense. Lineage (NCBI taxonomy): Eukaryota > Viridiplantae > Streptophyta > Magnoliopsida > Sapindales > Sapindaceae > Acer > Acer yangbiense. The sequence goes on from CM017763.1 coordinate 23,813,054, forward strand.
TTCCCTGATGAGGGTTTCGATGTGGTCCCTTAGCTGGAAACACTTAGATGTCTCGTGCCCATTCTCTTTGTGGAACCTGCAATACTTGGTGGTGTCCCTCCGAGCATACGTTGATTGCTTAGGCGGTTCTTTAGACATGTTCTTTTCTTCTAGGATTGCCAAAATATCCTCTTGATCTTTTTTCAACGGGGCATAGTTTGTATATCTGCCCTGGAACCTCTGCCGCGGTTGATCGGTTTTTGGGTCATATGCTTGACGTCCATCCCGACCATCCCGCGCCTTATTTTTCTGTTTGTCACCTTTGGTAACGGGCGCCTTTGCTTAGTCTTTGGTTTTAGATCCTTCTAGGCGACCGCCATGCACGAAGTAACCTCCTGTGGCAACTTCCTCCTCCTCAGCCAGGGCGTAGCCCCCGGCCATGTCCATCATATCGGCATAACTGATTAGTCGGGCTCTTCGGAGGTCAAATGACAATTGGCCGTTCTGAAGGTTGTTGATGAACGCGGCAATTATGGCTTCATTATTTGCACTCCTAATTTCGGACACTTCCTGACCGAACCTCCCTAAATATTTCTTCAGTGACTCATTTTTTCCCTGTTTTAGCTGGGACAAGTGGGCCACCGACTTCTTCCTATGTACATTACCGAGGAATTGCCTTGAGAAGGCTTTACTCAGCTCGCTGAAATTGCCTATACTCGCTACTGGTAACCTGCCGAACCACTTGGAGCCTAAATCCCCGAGAGTTTGGGGGAAATTTAAACACAGCAAGGCGTCATTATAGACATACTGGGCCATGGCACTTTTATACCTTCTGACGTGTTCCTTTGGATTAGTGTCCTTTTTGAATTGCTCTACGTGAGGCATCCTGAATCTCTCCGGGAAAGGTGTTCTCAGGACTTCATTGGTGAAAGGGCTTCCGGTCTCATCGTTTGACAATTCATTACGCCCATATCGCCTGACTAAAGCATCCATCTGTCAACGATTATTCTGAACTTCCCGGGTCAAACTCTGTATGAGTATGTCCCTTTCTCCTTCCGGTTTGAAAGTTCATTAAATACTCGAGGTGTGTTTATCAATATAAAGCTAGAGGGGGGGTGAATAGATTTTATCTAATTGTTACCCAATTTTCGCATGCAAGTCAATTTTACGAAAATACCCCTAGCAAGTCAACAAAACATACAAGTGTAATAAGATGCGGAAATAGTAAATGACACTTGATGTATACGTGGAAAACCCAACCACTGGGAAAAACCACGGGCTGTTAAGTGCGCCACACTCGGACCTCGAAATCCACTATATGAAAAGACGGTTACACCCTCAAGTGATTCTCGGACTCTCACCCTAGATAACCTCAGGCTATGGACACTACCAATCGCCACTCTTGGTTCAATCCCTAGTGATATCCCCTGATACACTACTCTTGGCGTGAGCACCCTCTAATCTACCACGCGGGCCTTTTACAGCGGCTCTAGTCCAATTTGCTTGCGTTCTAAGCAACCTAATCCCGGATGCTACACACAAGACTTACTTTCTCTTTGAAGAGAATACAACCCTATGTGAATATATATGAATATTCAATAAATGCAATAAGAGCTAGGGTACTCTAAATGCTTATCTAGGATGATGATATATTCAATTTAAATCAACCCTAGATATCAATTGCTAAATGACATGTCAAATAGCATAGATGATCATAGATTATAAAAACCTAGATATCTATCAAAAACAACACTCAATCAATTCATCACAAATAATCTCTTTTCTTGTATTTAGCATATGATCTAAAACATACAAGTAATTTAAAAGAGATGGCTTGGTATTTAAAATACTACAATAAGATGAAATTAATCAAAATCTTACCAAGCAAGTTGTGATGATGCAAACCCATACATGGATGCACTCTATATAGACATAGGAGATGCAATATGAAATTTGATGCAAAAGGGGTTTGATTTGAGTGGTTAAAGATGAGTTCTTGATTTGATTTTCTCTCAAAATCTATCTTTGAAGATTAGGGTTCTTAAGAGTCAAAGAACTGATTCAGATAATGAGAAAGTGTGATATTTATAGACATCAAGAACAGGGCAAGTGAAAAGACAATTCTGCCCCTGAAACGCACCGTTCGGCGGTTTCAATCGGCGGCCAGGCCGCCGATGACGACCGCCGAATTGAGCTCGTGAAGAACAGAGCATTAACGGCGGTTTCATTCGGCGGTTTCGTGACCGCCGATCCAACCGCCGAATCCCGAGAGATTAAAATCGATCAGGTATGAACGGCGGTTTCGAACGGCGGTCGTGACCGCCGATCTGGACCGCATAATTGCTTCAGACCAATCTGGACTGAAACGGCGGTTTAATTCGGTGGCCAGGCCGCCGATAATAACCGCCGATCACCAACAATGGTGAAAACCAAGGAGAAGCCAAGGGCATTCTCCATAGGCGGTCTTCGCGCGAAACCAAGCACTAATTAGTGCAAGCGCGGACGTTTCCGAACAATGTCGGGAAACGAATTATAAGGCACATATACACACAACAAGATATATCAACCAAAGTGCTAGTGTGTAAAGTGACATGTGAAGAGATGCACATAAAAATAAGCAAGTATGCAATCATAGCAAGAATGCTAAGTGTGTGTGTGCTACTAAATCTCTTCAAAGAAAAACAAGCACAAGAGATTATACCTTTGGCGTGCTTGTATCTTGAGGTCATGGAAGGGCCTTTGATCTTCAACACTAAACACTAGACTACCCTTACATACAAAACCCCAACATGTGGTTTGACCACGAAATAAGCCAATCAACAAAACGGGAATCCTTACAATCTCCCCCTTTGGCTATTTCGTGACAAAACCACCACTCACATTGATTCCTCACAACTTAATAGAAACTACGGGTCAACAAAGATTTTCTACTTTACAAAGAGATAAGATAAATGGTCTTGAAGTCTTCAATCTCAAGTAGAACAATCAATCCCTGAAAACACAGTTTCTATACTTTCCAATACAAGAAAAGGTGAGATGAATCAAGTGAGATAAAACAAGCATTTGCATTTAAGAATTTAAGAACAACATCATGCAATGTATGAATGTGCAAATGCTCCCCCTCAAAGGGTTACTCCCCCTCAATAAGTATTCTCCCCAACGTGCACAATTGCTACTACAATTTGCAACTCCCCTTACCACAACCTACTCCCCCTTTTTGTCATGATATAGACAAAGGAGTAGTCCCCAACCGGGTCACTCAAGGCAAAGAGAGATAGTAGCATTCTAGTATAAGCATAATCAATATAAGTCACTTTATGCAATCTCAATTTATTGGAGAGAAACAAGGAGATTTATTTCAAGAAAATGTGTGAATCAAAAAATTGCTTTGCATACAAGACATGTAGCATTTAAGTTCAAAATATCATGGTATTTGGCAAAGCAAATGACAAAGGTTTTCAATATGAATTCAAACCAATTTCACCAATGTCAAGAGAGAAGCAAGGATATAGGTTTTCATTGATTTCAATTTAAGAACAACTATATCCAACTTTATAAGCTAAACATGTCATGAGCGACTTTGCACCCTACTTGATTTTTCCGGATAAGATATCCGTATGATAGTAGACATGTTCAACCAATAAAAAAAGAGAGACATTTGGATTGTAAAATCCTTGAATGGATACAAGATCCTTTTTCATTTGAGTCTCATAAGCTTTTTCACACATTATTTGCAGTTAAGAAATGCAATCATCAAAACATGCTTTTCAAGATTAGCATTTAGCATGTCATTTTAGCAATCATCATGCCATGGAGATCATTATAGGTCATTCAAATTAAATCCTATGTAAATATCTCCTAGTCCAAAAATGCATGTTTGAACATAAATATGACATGGATTGCAATACAAGCATTGATCACACTTATTGAATAGAAAATATGTATACATAGTGTAACCAAGCTTACTCAAGCAACAAAAAGAGAAGCACAAGATATTTCGAATTTTTTGCAAGTGACAAGATGCAAAATAGCTCTCTTTGCTTAAGTTCCCCATATGGGGTCAAATTTCCATACCACTTCAAAGAAGGGTATGAGGTCCTATGGACCTACCAAGTCCTTTGGACTTGGATGAACCTATTTGAGACTTGTTAGTCTCGTAGCAAGCGGGTTCATTCTTATTACTCCACTTAGGTGACACTAAATCAATCCTAGTGGACAAAGGTTCTAGAGTACAAGATGAAAAAGGATCATGCACATGATTTTCTTCCTTTTTATGAAGCATCTTAGCTCTAGCCTTTTTCTTGTCAATCATGCTTTTAGCTCTACACATTTCAATGTAATGCAAGCAACTTGGTCTAATATGACCAACAATACCACAAAAATGACAAGTGGGAATAAAGTTAGGAATCATACCATTCCCTTTAGCATGGATAGGAGCTTTCCCTTGTCATTGTGGTTGTCTTGGTTGTTGGATCGGATCTCTCCTCTTTTGTTGAAAACCAAGACGAGGTTGCTTGCTTGTCTGAGCTTGCATGATTGAACTCTTCCCATTGTGTTTTTGAGTTTGAGGGAAGATAGTGTGAGGAGCCCTTTGGGTGTGAGCTTGAGCTTGACCTTTTGGTGCCTCAACCACTTGGGCACTTCTTGAACACTCTCCTAGGTCACTCTTCTTCCTAGGTTGTTGAGGAGGAGGGGACATATTGAAGTCCATGTTCATGGCACAGGATGTCTTGCTTGTGGAGGAGGCATCCGTGTCATCAATGTAGCCAAGACCTCTCTTGTCACTTGGCTTTCTTCCAACTCCCAACATGTGGTCAAGCTTCTTGGTGCTTGAAGTCATCTTAGCCATTAAGACCTTAACTTCTTCAAGCTCTCTTTCTAGCTCTTCTTCTCTCCTCTTAGATAATGCTAAGTCTTCTTTTAGCTTATCTTCATCCGTCATGGATCTCACCACTTCTTCACACAAGTGGTCTACTAGTGTTGAAAGCTCTAGATTCTCTTCTTTTAATCTTCTAATTTCTTCCTTGTTCCTCATCATTGAGCTCTCAACTTTGACTTTGTAGTCATTAAGATCCATACACTCCACACTTCCATTTGTGGAGTTAGATGACAAATATTCAACACTTGTGTCATCTCCTCTAATCTCCATTTCACCAATGGAGTCATCTCCTTCATCAAGATCATCAAATTTTTCTCTTGATGAGGAAAGAGCCAAATCCCTATGAGTAGCTACACCAACTACTTCTATACCTTGTTCTTCTTGGGGATCACAAGGAAAAGCAACTTTGCCATCTTCTTCAACTTCTACACTCTTGGCTCCAAATTCCGTGTAGATGATGGCAAGTTCTTCATCACTTGAAGGATTTTCGTCATCTTCATATTTATCCCATAAGGTGGCCTTCGCCTTCCCTTTTCTTCTATCCTTCAAGTTTCCACACTCCGGGGAGAAATGCCCGAATCCTCCACATTCGTAGCACTGAATCCCCTCTCTTGAAGACACTCCTTGGTTTGGCTTGTTAATGAGTCCCATGTCTTCAATTGAGATACCCTCCTTCTTGTCATGCTTCGAAGTCTCCAAAGCAATTTTCTTCTTCTTCTTCTTAGGAGGTGCGGTGGTCAACTTCTTCTTAGGAGGTGAGGTGGTTAAATTCACAAATCTCCTAAATCTCTCTAGTAAGAGAGGCATCTCCTCAATGGAGTCAATTTCTTCTCTCACAAAATCACTCATAGTGTTTGCGTTGAATGAATGCAAATGAGAAGAATGCAAAATGTATGAAGAAATCAAACAAACATACAAAATGCAAAAACACACCAAAATGAGCTAGGATCACCTATGTATGTCTAGGAACCCGCTCTGATACCAATTGAAAGTTCATTAAATACTCGAGGTGTGTTTATCAATATAAAGCTAGAGGGGGGGTGAATAGATTTTATCTAATTGTTACCCAATTTTCGCATGCAAGTCAATTTTACGAAAATACCCCTAGCAAGTCAACAAAACATACAAGTGTAATAAGATGCGGAATAGTAAATGACACTTGATGTATACGTGGAAAACCCAACCACTGGGAAAAACCACGGGCTGTTAAGTGCGCCACACTCGGACCTCGAAATCCACTATATGAAAAGACGGTTACACCCTCAAGTGATTCTCGGACTCTCACCCTAGATAACCTCAGGCTATGGACACTACCAATCGCCACTCTTGGTTCAATCCCTAGTGATATCCCCTGATACACTACTCTTGGCGTGAGCACCCTCTAATCTACCACGCGGGCCTTTTACAGCGGCTCTAGTCCAATTTGCTTGCGTTCTAAGCAACCTAATCCCGGATGCTACACACAAGACTTACTTTCTCTTTGAAGAGAATACAACCCTATGTGAATATATATGAATATTCAATAAATGCAATAAGAGCTAGGGTACTCTAAATGCTTATCTAGGATGATGATATATTCAATTTAAATCAACCCTAGATATCAATTGCTAAATGACATGTCAAATAGCATAGATGATCATAGATTATAAAAACCTAGATATCTATCAAAAACAACACTCAATCAATTCATCACAAATAATCTCTTTTCTTGTATTTAGCATATGATCTAAAACATACAAGTAATTTAAAAGAGATGGCTTGGTATTTAAAATACTACAATAAGATGAAATTAATCAAAATCTTACCAAGCAAGTTGTGATGATGCAAACCCATACATGGATGCACTCTATATAGACATAGGAGATGCAATATGAAATTTGATGCAAAAGGGGTTTGATTTGAGTGGTTAAAGATGAGTTCTTGATTTGATTTTCTCTCAAAATCTATCTTTGAAGATTAGGGTTCTTAAGAGTCAAAGAACTGATTCAGATAATGAGAAAGTGTGATATTTATAGACATCAAGAACAGGGCAAGTGAAAAGACAATTCTGCCCCTGAAACGCACCGTTCGGCGGTTTCAATCGGCGGCCAGGCCGCCGATGACGACCGCCGAATTGAGCTCGTGAAGAACAGAGCATTAACGGCGGTTTCATTCGGCGGTTTCGTGACCGCCGATCCAACCGCCGAATCAAACCCGAGAGATTAAAATCGATCAAGTATGAACGGCGGTTTCGAACGGCGGTCGTGACCGCCGATCTGGACCGCATAATTGCTTCAGACCAATCTGGACTGAAACGGCGGTTTAATTCGGCGGCCAGGCCGCCGATAATAACCGCCGATCACCAACAATGGTGAAAACCAAGGAGAAGCCAAGGGCATTCTCCATAGGCGGTCTTCGCGCGAAACCAAGCACTAATTAGTGCAAGCGCAGACGTTTCCGAACAATGTCGGGAAACGAATTATAAGGCACAGATACACACAACAAGATATATCAACCAAAGTGCTAGTGTGTAAAGTGACATGTGAAGAGATGCACATAAAAATAAGCAAGTATGCAATCATAGCAAGAATGCTAAGTGTGTGTGTGCTACTAAATCTCTTCAAAGAAAAACAAGCACAAGAGATTATACCTTTGGCGTGCTTGTATCTTGAGGTCATGGAAGGGCCTTTGATCTTCAACACTAAACACTAGACTACCCTTACATACAAAACCCCAACATGTGGTTTGACCACGAAATAAGCCAATCAACAAAACGGGAATCCTTACACGGTTCTTCCATCGCATTAAAATTTTGACTTATGGTCAGCTTTTGGCCCCTTTTCTCTGGATTCAATTCCCTATGTTCTCGGTTTAGGCCATGCAGCTGAACTGTGCCCCTTTGGCGCTTGCGATGATAACTCTGCTCACTCTCTCCTAAGGATGATGACCGGGCTCTCCGATGAGTACGTCTCCTGGGGCGATCCCAATCCCTGGCCAACCGATCCCAATCATGCCCTCTGTCAGAATCATTCTCCTCTCTATGCTCCCTGCTATCCATGGCTAACCTTTCAGACAACATTGTAGGCCTATCTGCAGGACCTCGGCTCGCCTTTATGGGTGCATCCGTCGTTGGTACCACCACCGTGGAACGCAATCTTGTCGCCTGCTGATTTGGGGCGGAGAGATTGTGAGGTGACATCAAACCCTCCGTGGTGGAAAGGTCAACTCCCTGCCTCGCTGCGTCCACCATGAGTTGCTGTAGAGAAGTACGGAATCTTTGCACGATTTCTTCAATAGTTTGGGGGAAGTGTTGGATGCCAGCCAGGGCAGTGGATTGATCTGCAGTTGCTAAGGCTGCATCCGCAATGTTGGGAGTGGCGTCATCCTCCAACTCATTAGTGGGTAGTCCGTGACTATACCTGGAATCGCTACCATCTCCCTCGCCTGCCATTGCTTCACAAGTGCTTCGATCACCCCTCCTTCTAGCGCCAATTGTTGACGGTGATTTTTCGTCAACACTCAATCGATGATTTGAGATCACGTTTGTGAGTGATAATAGTTTTAATCTTAATACCGTAAAAATAATGAGCAAGAGATACGTGGTAAAACTCCGATGATCGAAGAAACGTCCACGGGTTGTTGCCTAAGCAACGAAGCCAAAATCCACTATATAAAAATTGTTTACAAAAATACACTCTGGTCTCTCTAATGCTCAAAAAGATAGATCCCTCTCTTATGCGTTACAAAGGGTATTTATACATGTTTGTTTCTAGGGTTTGGGGATGCCGCTAGGGTTTCGTGTCGTGGCGCCCAAGTCTTGAGCGGTTTCCCAGTCCTAGTCGGATGCTGTTTCCTTCTTGGGCGTGATATGTTTCCTGTTTTGGCTGAGTCCGAGTTTGGGCTGGATTCTTTCTCCTTTATTCGCGGGAGGCCTGTTTATTTCCTTGTTAAACTCTGAAGGGTTGCACTGCTACGTATTGTGGAGGTGCTCACTGCTGATTCCTTCCATGTATTTGGGAAGTGAGTTTCCGCAACCATCTCTTCTTGTTGATCCCTGAGTATGCCCGAGTATGCCCGAGCTGGTTCTCTTTGTTTGTGATCGGGTTGCTTTGGTTTCAGCCGAGTGGGTTACTTGGGGGATTTCCCCCTTTCGAGTTGACTTTTCCTGGCTCCTACTTACGTGGCTTCTTCATGGGGGTGACGTGTCCTTTATGACGATTTTTACCTATAACAACGTTGATGATATGAATTTAACTGGAACTCCTGGAGAGCTCCTGAAAACTGCTGAATATCTGAAAAATGAATTTGAAATGAAAGACCTGGGAAAGATAAAATATTATCTCGGTCTGGAGATTGAGCATAAATCAAACGGAATACTTATCCATCAATTAGCATATATTGAAAATATTCTGAAAAGGTTTAATATGGATAATGCTCACCCATTAAGTACTCCTATGATTGTTAGAACCCTTGATCCTAAGAAAAATCCATTCTAGCCACTTGAAGATGGTGAAAAGATACTTGGTCCTGAAGTACCATATCTTAATACAATTGGTGCTTTATTATATCTGGCACAATGCACTAGACCAGATATTGCATTTTCAGTAAATTTACTTGCTAGATTCAGTTCAGCACCAACTCGAAGACATTGGAATGGAATTAAACATCTTCTTCATTATCTTCGTGGAATGAAAGATTTAGGGTTATATTATTCAAAATCTAACAATTTTTCAGGTTTAATTGGTTATGCTGATGCCGGGTATTTATCTGATCCCCATAAAACCCGTTAACAAACGGGATATGTTTTTACATATAATGGCACAGCAATCTCCTAGCACTCCACAAAGTAAACTCTTGTTGCTATATCCTCTAATCATTCTGAGATCCTTGCACTTCATGAAACAAGCCGAGAATAAGTGTGGCTAAGGTCAGTTATTTATCATATTCAAAATACATGTGGATTTTCATTATCTACAAAAATGCCAACACCGATATTTGAAGATAATGTGGCTTGTATCGCTCAAGTTAGAGGGGGATATATCAAAGGAGACAGAACCAAACATATTTCTCCTAAATTCTTCTATACTTATGAACTTCAACAAAGTCGATAGATTGATGTTAAACAAATACGGTCTACAGATAATCTTGCAGATCTGTTTACCAAAATATTGCCTACATCAATTTTTGAGAAACTGGTATATGGAATTGGCATGCGTCGACTCTGTAAATTACAAGATCGATATTGAAGTCTGAAACAAATTAACGGTGTGTTCAATATTAATCTAGAAGGGGGTGAATAGATTTTAATCGTTATTACCCAATTTTTCGTTTAAGGTCAAGATTACGAAAATGCCCCTGACTAGTCAATTTATATAACAAGTGTAATATGTGCGGAATTTAAATAACACTTGATATTTACGTAGAAACCCTCACAGGAAAAACCATGGGTTGGTAAGTGCGCCACACTCGAACCTCGAATCCACTAATGATAATGAAGTTTACAACCTAATCCTGGTATGTAACTCACTATCACTACCACTACCACTACCACTACCACTACCTACTCCCGGTATGAGTAAACTTAGTCCAATTGCTTATGTGAACACCTAATCCCGATGTACGACCTAATCCCGGTCATCACACAAGACTTACAATTACTTGTGACAAAAGGCAACCTAATCCCGGAAGCCACACAAGTCTTACTTCTCAATGAAGAGATAAAAATGCCTATGTGAATATATGATGATATTCAAGGAACAAATAGAGCTAGGTAACCCTATATGCTTATCTAGGATGATAATATGACAATAAATACAATCCTAGATATCAAGAGTTAAATGACATGTCATAAAGCTTAGCTATGTAGAGGATAACCAATCTTTGATACAATAGCTATCAAAAACAATCTCAAACATTTCAATGAGATTAATTAGCTAGATGTATATATCAATCATGAAATCCTAGCTATCAAAAAACAATCTCAATCATGTAATGAGATTAATTAGCTAGATGGCATATAAACAATAAAACCTAGCTATCACAAAATAACCCAATCAACACATAATCTCAATCTTGTATGTAGAAATTACTCTTAGAACATACAAATAATAAATGAGATAAATTGATAAGTAAAAACACTAATTATGTAAGATAATAGTGTTCAACATATCATACCATGTGTGTTGAAGAAGACCCATGCTTTAAAGATGCTTAGAGATGCATGAAGATGATGGGTTTTGGGTTTGGAGAGTTAAAGAAGCAAGCTTGGTTCTTTCTCTCTCAAGAATCTCTCTTTCTCTCTCAAGAATATCTCTTTCTCTTTCTAGAAAGTGAATTCTCTCTCTAGGGTTTCAGTTGGGAGAGTTATATTGAAGAAAAAGAGATAAAAGGGTATTTATAGGTGTCAAATGAAGCTACGACGTTTTGAGAATGTTAAAAAAACGTCACTGGGCATTATGCGGCCAAATCGGAGGCCAGACGGCAGAATCATGCGACAACACTTCAGCTCCAAATTCGAGCGCACCGAAACATGACCAAACGACATCAAAACCTTTCATATAATATACCGTTGGAAAGGTATGAAAGTCTACTTTCTACTCCAATTTATGGAATGACATTTTGATGTCTGTAGAAAAGGTTATGGTCAATAGAGTGACCAAAGGTCAGATTCGGATAACAGCTTTGATGCCCTGTTTTAGTGGTCACTTTGGAGATTTCAAAACCAATCCAAACGGTCATGAAATATTACGAATAATATACCGTTGGAAAGGTATGGGTGTCTAGTTTGTCCAAAATTTTACAAAACTCAATTTCAATAATTTTATAAAAAGTTATGGTCATAAGACCATACAAAGGTCAGTTTTGAAAAATATTTAAATCATTGAAATCCAATCTTTTAAAACTAGACACTATACTCCAAATAACCAAACCGAATCTAACTTTTATCCAAGAGAAGAATGAGACCTTCTCAAGTGGTCAACCATCACGCTAAGACATGCACACCAACGTGCAAGCGCGGACGTTTCCGATCATCCTTCGGGAAACGAATTACACCACACTTAAAGCTAACAATCATGAAGTGCAAGTGTGGGTATTGAATGCATCCTAATGCTTAACATGTCATGGCATTGTAATAAACTAGATGCAATCAATTAAAACATGTAAGAAGAGATGTTCAAGAACATGCATGCACACATATAAAAACACACAACATACAAGTAATAGAAATATGCATGAGTTGTGTGTGTGTGCAACTAGATCTCTTCAAAGCAAGTAAGCACTAGAATTTACCTTTGGTGCTTCTTTTCTTGAGGTCTTGAGAGGGCCTTGGTTGTGCAAGTCATCAACCATCACATGCCTAAGTTACCCTTACATCAAGCCCCAATATGTGGTTTGTCCACGAAATAAGCCAATTAATAAATGGGAATCCTTACAAAGTTTCATTCAGGGGGAGCAAAATTTTGAAAGGACATATGTGTACTGTACTCTTTTTCTTTCTACCGGATTTTATCCCACTGGGTTTTACCGGAAAGGTTTTAATGAGGCAGTTCTGAACACATCCACACCACTTGATCCAGAAGATCGTTGTATATACTTTTGCTTAGGTTTTTATCCCACTGGGTTTTTCCTAGCAAACTAAAATACAAATGGTGAAAATCCAGGGGGGAGCGTTGTAATTAATAGTGGCTTTCCACCATTTTCCACTACCTTAATTTCTTGGCTATCACCCACCCACGTGGATGCTTGGTCTCCACTTACTTCATGCCTAAGTAAAATAGGTGGCAATGTTAGAAAGAAAATTGCAATATGCACCATTTATTTGTTTGCCTATATATATGGCCTTTGTATTATTAATGCAAGCCGATGCTCTCACAAATCAGTACAAAAGCAATACAATTTCTCTCAATATCTCTCTCGTTTCTTCATCTTATTACTTCATCTTCATCTTATGTCTACTAGATTGTCTATTGTTATTTCAATTTTATTATAACACTATTGTCTATATCAAATATAGACAACTTTTTTTTTTTCCAATTTTTTCGTCGTTTTAAATTCTGTTTTTATTTTATTTGGAATCCATCGTCTATATCTCAGATATACGGTGCACATCAATTTTTTTTTTTTTCAATTTTTGTTTTAGGGTTATTAGCACTAGTCCCCCTGAACTTTACATGAGTTTGCATTTTACCCCTTGAACTTTTTTTTAGGCATTAAACCCTTTGAACTCTCATTTATTGGCAAACAGTTCGGTTTATTGCTTCCTAAATGCCTGTTTGAAGGGGTATCTACAGTCAAGTTTTGCCAATAAATGAAAGTTCAAAGGGTTTAATGTCTAAAAAAAGTTCAAGGGGTAAAATGCAAACTCATGTAAAGTTCATAGGGGACTAGTGCCAATAACCCTTTGTTTTATTAATACATGAATGTCAGTGTCATTCATGTCTTAACTTAGTGTCACTTCACCTCTTAGCACATATAGCTGTGCACCTCCCTTCCATATTGGTGATCAGGGCTTCGAGTCCTACTATACGCATTTTAGAAGTAAGTTTGGGAAGTTTTCTCCCGGTTTGTGGAAATAGATATCTGAATCGCACATATATTGTCTAATCTTAGCAAGTCCCGACAGTCCTATTCTAATAGTTATAATACTTTTTTAAAAAAAAATTAGTGTCACATCGACACATGGCATAGTAATTTTTACAATTTAATCAAAAACAATATATACAGTTATACACAATGCAAGTCAAATTAACACAGGCTGAACAACCCAAAACTTAAACGATACATCAAATAAACAATACATCATTACACAACCTAATGAACTTCCTGTTGTATGGGTACCTCTAATGGCACCCATTAATATTTTTTATTATTTGATGAAGTTATTTGGATGTTAATATAGAGGGGGCCCACCTTAAGATCAGATGAGGTCCATACCCTACATCAAATTAAAAAAAACAGAATTGATATATATATATGTATATAATGATGAGAGAGAAAGGTATAGAGATAGAGAGAGGAAAGAAAAGACTTAAGAGAAAGCTTGTTCTCCATTTTCGTGGACAACTTGAATCCCATTGTAGACCAAGGACGCATATAGGGCATTTTCAAGCCGTTTGGGTTAGTATGGGAAATTTTCTGTCAGCGAAAACCAACTCATGAAGGAACAAATATGCGTTTGTTCATTTTGCGTCCATGAATGAAGCTACTAAGGTAGCTAAAATGACTAATGGGATGCATGATTATGGATGGTCGATCATTTCGAAAGTGGCGACTTACGGTTGGAGCAGTAAAAAATTCACATTTGTCCAGAGGTTATGTTGCTAAGTTTCTAGACAGGGATTCTAGTAAAGGGGAGTTCAGAGAGCGTGTCAACCACGATAAGCACCAGGATGGCCGTTCGTTTGCAGATGTTGTTCAATGAGCCAAGAAGGTGAAGGTAGAGAAAGGTTTCACGTCCAAGATACAGGAGGATACAGTGGTATGGGACTCATCCCAGAGTGATGAAAGTTGGCTCACAAAATGTTCAGTAGGCATTTTAAAAGATTTCGTCTGTGTCCAGCATGAATTGCAGGCTGCAAAAGAGAGGCATTCCCTTTTCTTCGAAATACCTAGGTGATAAGTATGTTTTATGGGTTTTTGAGTCTGATTATGTTAGTGAAGAGTTCAACATGAGTCGGTTCTTATGGGATGATTGCTTTGTTACAATGAGAACATGGTCTAGATCAGCTACTCCTCAGGCAAGGCTTGCTTGGGTCAATTGTATGGGGGTCCCTTTGAATGTGTTGTGTGCACTGTAGAGAATTGTAGAGAATAATAATTATTTCTTTTTTTTTTCTTCTCCACATAGGAGTGTTTATATAGAGGAAATACAATTAGGAAAGAAATCAATCAAGGAAATCAATCTACAATCCCTACAATTAGGCTAATTGTCAACTACACTAATCAAGCAATCAATTAGTCAACTATACAATAATTAATTGATTATATTCTAATAGAAACTAATCCCTAAACTTTAGGAAATTACATCAGGTACACGGCAAGGAAGCAAAATAGGAAAGGTGTAATTACAATCCTAAAAGGAAATTATGTGAGTGATTGAGTAGGATTTGTATCCTTAATACGCCCCCGCAAGATGGTGGGCATTTCAGACACACCAATCTTGGACCGTAAGAGTGCAAACCTTGTCCTGGGTAGAGGTTTGGTGAGTGAGTCAGCTAGCTGGTCTGCGGAAGCCACATGAGACACCCGAAGTTGACCCCGTTGAACTCTATCACGAACAAAGTGGAAGTCAATTTCGATATGCTTCATACGGGAGTGAAAGACTGGATTGGAGCAAAGGTAAGTGGCGCCAATATTATCACAAAAGATTGTAGGCGGGGATGGAGAGGAAATGAGCAGCTCACGCAGGAGAGAGGATAGCCAGAGGACTTCAGACGCGGCAAGCGCGACAGCCCTGTACTCTGCCTCAGTGGACGAGCGGGCTACAGACTTCTGTTTACGAGAGCTCCATGAGATAGCGTTGGACCCAAGGAAGAAAACATAGGCGCTGGTTGAAGTACGATCATCTAGATTACCTGCCCAATCCGCATCAGAGAACGCATGGAGGGTGATCGGTGAGTCACGGCGCAAAAGAAGGCCATGGCCGATTGTTCCTTTTAGATACCGGAGGAGACGCTTGGCGAGAGACCAGTGTTCAGTTATGGGTCGGTACATGAATTGAGCCAGTTTATTGATAGCAAACGCAATGTCAGGACGAGTGAAGGACAGATATTGAAAGGCTCCGATTACCTGATGATATTCCGTGGCATCTGTGAGAGAGGTGCCATCAAGTAAGGTAATAGTGTGATCAGTGGGGAAAGGAGTGGCCACCGGTTTGGAGTCAGTCATTGTAGTGCGAGCGAGAAGATCAACCACATACTTGTGCTGAGAGAGAAACAGGCCAGCTGGGGATGGAATCACTTCAACCCCAAAAAAGTATGATAAAGCACCAAGATCTTTAATGGAGAAGCGTCGAGCAAGTGTGTCAACAAATGCATCAATGTGGGTGGTATCATTACCAGTGACTATGATATCATCAACATAAACTAATAAAAAAATCACACAACCGTTAGTATTGAAGATGAACAGAGAAGTGTCAGAGTGCGAGTTAACAAACCCAGTGTGTATGAGGAACTGGCGAAGCTCATTGTACCATGCCCGGGGGGCTTGTTTGAGACCATAGATAGCTTTCTTAAGACGACATATATGAAAGGGAGCAGCAGGATCCACAAACCCAGGTGGTTGTGTCATAAATACGTCCTCATCTAAGTGACCCTGAAGGAAAGCATTGTTCACATCTAACTGACGAAGAGACCACCCTCTCGAGACCGTAATGCTCAGTAAGACACGAACAGTAGTGGTCTTGACTACGGGACTAAAAGTGTCAGTGTAGTCCACACCCGGCCGTTGGTGAAAACCCTTGGCTACCAGACGAGCCTTGTACTTGGAGATAGAGCCATCTAGAGACCGTTTTATGCGAAAAACCCATTTGCATCCCACTGCATTTTGTGACAGGTGTGAGGGAACCAGGTCTGTAAGGATTCCCTTTTGTTGATTGGCTTATTTCGTGGTCAAACCACATGTTGGGGTTTGGTTGTAAGGGTAGTTTAGGTGATTTGTTGAAGATCAAGACCCTTTCCAAGACCTCAAGAGGACAAGCACCAAAGGTATATCTTGTGCTTACTTTGGCTTGAAGAGATATAGTTGCACACACACACAACATGCATAACTCTTATTCTTGAATGTTGTGTTTATATTTTGTGTGCATTGTGCTTTATTGTTTATTCAATGTCTCTTCTTGCATTAGATTGATTGCATCTTTTTATATGAAATGCCATGACATGATAGGCATTAGGATGCATTCAATACCCACACTTGCACTTCATGTATGTTAGCTTTTAGTGTGGTGTAATTCGTTTCCCTAAGGATGTTCGGAAACGTCCGCGCGTGCACGTTGATGTGCTTTGTTTTGCGCGATGATCACCGGTGGAGATGCCTTTGGCTTCTCCTTTGTTTCACCATTTTTGGTGAATCGGCGGTTACGTTCGGCGGCCTGGCCGCCGTTCGAAACCGCCGAATGAGACCTGATTGAAATATATCTCTCGGGTCCAAAACGGCGGTTGGGATCGGCGGTTTCCAAACCGCCGAACGAAGTCACCGAAGTTCCCCTGTTCCTCTCGGGAGCCATTCGGCGGTTCAATTCGGCGGCCTGGCCGCCGATTGAAACCCCCGATCGGTGCATTTCAAGGGCAAAATTGTATTTTCACCTGCCCTGTTTTTGGTCTCTATAAATACATCCTTATCTCTGGTTCAGAATACAAGTCTTGCATCCCAAGAACCCTAGAGAGATATTTAGAGAGACTTGAGAGAAAAATCCTTAAAGATCACATCTTTAATTCTCTAAACCCATTCCCACATGCACAAATCATCATCTAGGCATCATCTAGGTTCATCTAGCATATGCCAATGCATGGGTCTTCTTCAACACATGGTATGATTTGTTGAACACTTTTATCTTACATAATTAGTGTTTCTACTTATCAATTTTATCACATATTTTACTTATATGTGTTTAGATTAATTTCTACATATAAGATTGAGATTATGTGTTGATTGGGTTATTATTTGTTAGCTAGGCTTTAATGTTCATATGTCATCTAGCTAATTGATCTCATTTATTGATTGAGATTATTTTTCATAGCTTATTTGATTAGGTCATTATTGCCTAAAAGCTATGCCATGAACATTCTTGTGTGATGTATTAATAACTAGGTTGATAGATTGTTTTTTAATCAACTAGTTAATCCTTTGAATGTTTGTGGGTTTTATATGATAGCTTTGTATCTAAGATTGGTTATCCTTTACTTAGCTAAAGTTATATGCCATGTCATATAGCTATATGTGATATCTAGGATTGATTATATTGTCATCTTATAATCCTAGGTAAGCATTTAGAGTACCCTAGCTCTTATTGCATTAATTGAATATTCATACATATTCACATAGGGTTGTGCATCTCTTTTGAGAGATTGAAGTCTTGGGGCTAAGTGTGCTTAGGCCTCAAGCAAATTGGACTAGAGCCGCTATAAAAGGCCCGCGTGGTAGATTAGAGGGTGCTCACGCCAAGAGTAGTGTATCAGGGGATATCACTAGGGATTGAACCAAGAGTGGCGAATGGTAGTGTCCATAGCCTGAGGTTATCTAGGGTGAGGGTCCGAGAATCACTTGAGGGTGTAACCATCTTTTCATATAGTGGATTTCGAGGTTCGAGTGTGGCGCACTTACCAGCCCGTGGTTTTTCCCTGTTGAGGGTTTCCACGTAAACATCAAGTGTCATTTATTATTTCCGCATCTTATTACACTTGTATGTATTATTGACTTGCTAGGGGTATTTTCGTAAAATTAACTTGCATGCGAAAATTGGGTAATAATTAGATAAAATCTATTCACCCCCCCCCCCCCCCCCCCCCCCCCCCCTCTCGCTTTATATTGATAAACACACTTTGAGAACTTTCAAGGTCCCATGTGTTATTTCGAAGAAGAGCATCAAATTCTTCAGACATGGCGCGTCTCCATTCTGGAAATTTAAGAGCCTGAGACACACAAGAGGGCTCAGTTTGAGTGAGGGAGAGAACACTGGTGAGAGAGAGCTTTGTGAGAGGCTTGTGTATATTGTTTTTGGACCTTGTGACCATATGATGGGTGGCGGTGGCTGCAGGAGGAGAAGCTGCTGGTCTCGGTTCAGAGGCTGCTGCTTGCCTGTCGGGCGCAACATGAGAGGCATCAGGTGCACTGTCCAGTGCGGTAGGGGAGGCCCAGCTGACAGTAGGCGGAACGGGAGGTTCACAATAAGCTGCAGTGACTGTGTCGACAGCAGAAAATGTGACAGTAATAGGCGGCAGCTGTGAAGGAGAGGGAGACGCAGCCCGTGCTAGGGAATTCAGAAGAGAGGTCTGACTAGCCACTTCATGCACGGTAGCGGTCACTGTGGGAGAGGGAAGAGACAACCAGAGATCACAAGTGTTTGGACCAAACCTAGGAAGACTCTGTTGAAGTGTATGGTATAGGAAAACTGACTCAACAAAGTTGACATGGCGGGACACGAACATACGATCGGCCTCAAGGTCAAGACAATGGTACGCGCTTTGCATTAACGAGTATCCTACAAATATGCAAGATTTCGACCTAGACTCTAGTTTATGGGTATTATATGGCTTGACCCAAGGATAACATAGACACCCAAAGACACGAAGCTTGGCGTAGGAAGGACACACACTAAAAATCTTTTCAAAAGGCGATATCATGTTCAAAAGAGGTGTGGGCATCCTATTGATTAAATATACTACAATGGTGAATGCATGAGACCAGAATGTAAGTGGCAGGGATGCATGGGTGAGAAGTGATAATCATGTCTCTACTATGTGTCTGTGACGCCGCTCAGAGACACCATTATGTTCTGGCGTGTGAGGTGGAGTAGTAAAGTGAGAGATGCCATGGTGAGCAAGAGTGTGCCTAAGAGCAATATATTCGCCACCATTATCACTATATAGTGAAATAATAGAGTTTTTAAAAAATTTCTCAACCAGTGATTTAAAACGAATAAACACAGCATGGACATCAGATTTATTCTTTAAAGGGTACATCCACATATATTTGGTAAAATGGTCTACAAAAAGCACATAGTACTTGAAACCATCTCTAGAGATAATCGGAGAGCTCCAAACATCAGAAACGATGACCTCAAGTGGTTTGGAACTGAGAACAGAAGATGATGAAAAAGGTAATTTATGAGTTTTATTAATAAGACAAGCATTACATGGATTGCTAGGTTTGTTGGATGACATGACAGACAAAACTTGAGAAGATACTAACTTTGAGATGATTCTGGACGATGGATGGCCGAGGCGGTGATGCCAGTCGGGAATTGTGGCTTTGACACTGGAGAAGGCAATGATGGGTGAAGTTTCTGACCGAGCATGAGATGACCATTCATAGACTCCATTCCTAGTCCGTCCTTGCAGGAGCCGTGCCCCCGTACGGAGATCCTTCACAACAAAAGAAAATGGTAAAAATTCAACAGCCACTTGATTAGAGACACATAATTTCGAGACCGAAATCAAATTTTGAGATATGCTTGGCACACATAGAACATCAGATAGTAAAAAAGATGAGGATTTATAAGGTAGTTGGAGAGATCCTGTGTGTGTGATTTGCAAACCTGAGCCGTTACCAATCATGATATCATCGGAACCAGTATACGGAGAATGCATGGAGAGATTTTGGAGGTCAGCGGTGACATGGTGAGAGGCACCGGTGTCGAGCAGCCACTTAGGAGTTGAGGACGTCGGCGCGGCGAAGTGAGCACGAGGCGGCGGCACCCACTATTTCTGCGGCTGTTGCTGGCGCGGTGGCTGCTGCCGGTGTGGCTGCCACTGTTTCAGCTGCTGTTGCTGGTTCGGCAAGGCTGGAGTGAAATTGTATGTGGGGCACCTTTTAGCAGTGTGTCCTTGATCTCCACAGAGTTGATAGAAGCCCATATAGGGTCGTTGCCCGTTTGATGGATTTCGAGTGAAATTTCTAGAGTTGGTGGAAGATGGATCAACTGGCCTGTTTGAATTGAAATTCCTAATGGTGTTGTTGTTTTAGCGGTTGTAGGCAGATTGAGGACCACTTGAGTAGGGTTTAGCAGCATAGTTTGCAGTGATGGGAAGTTTCTGACTTCTTGTGAGTTCTTGTTTCAGGACAGCCTCTGAATTGATAAGTTTCTCATGGAGTTCTTCAAAAGTAATTGGCGAGTCATGAGCACGAACCACCGATGATATATCTCTGAATTCATCACCTAGGCCATTCAGAATTTTTACTGTTAGGTCTTCAGAGTTCTCCGGTGCATCAAGCATGGCTAGTTCATCTGCGATGCTCTTGGCATGTTGCATGTAGTCAGTGATGGATTGTGTACCTTTGGTGATGTTAGTTAGCACACTTTTGAGATGCATAATATGTCCTCTGGAGGGTTTGGCATAGGTATTGGCGAGTGCAGTCCATACATCATGGGAAGTTTTGGCGGAAGCGATAAACGGGATGATGGACGGAGAGATTGAGCCAAGGATTGCGTTTAGCAATAGTTGATCCTGCCTAGTCCACACGTGATAAGCAGGATTTGGTGAGGCACTGTCGCCGGTTGTGATGGTGGCTGGAGGGCATGGTCGTTAGCCGTCAACGAAGCCCATGAGGTCAAACCCAATAAGAAGGGTATGAAACTGAAGTTTCCAGGAGCGGTAGTTTGTCGCTGTGAGTTTGAGTGGTGTTTGTGCAGCAATGTTGATGGAGATGATAGTGGTTGCGGAAGAGGCCATGTCGTGAGATGAGGAGGAAGAAGAGATGACAGTGACCGAGGTTGAGGAGGAGGAAGCAGAAGTGGCCATGTGGGTTGGATTGGTTGGACTCGTTTTGAGTTAGGTTGGATCGGTTTGACTCTTTTGAGTTATGAACGCTCTGATACCATGTAGAGAATAATAATTCTTTCTTATTTTATTCTTCTCCACATATGAGGGTTTATATAAAGGAAATACAATTAGGAAAGAAATCAATCAAGGAAATCAATCTACAATCCCTACAATTAGGCTAATTGTCAACTACACTAATCAAGCAATCAATTAGTCAACTATACAATAATTAATTGATTATATTCTAATAGAAACTAATCCCTAAACTTTAGGAAATTATATCAGGTACACGGCAAGGAAGCAAAATAGGAAAGGTGTAATTACAATCCTAAAAGGAAATTACGTGAGTGATTGAGTAGGATTTGTATCCTTAATATGCACCTTTTTTTAATAAGTTGATCAAAGTCTTTGATAAGGCAGTTCTAGTGGATGAAGACAATATTTCCAGGAACAGATTTGATAAAGGAAGATGCTTAGTTCTAATCCTTTAGCCTCGTTTGTTTGGCATATTGTATTATATTAGGTAATTAAAATGTACTAAAATAATATAATAGTTTTGTATTATTTTAGTACATTTTAATTGCCTAATACAACAAATACCATATTAACTAATACATTATATTTTATGGTATTAGGTTGTATTATATTAGAAAAAACCCTTTTCTTTTCTCATTTTTTTTTCAATGAATATGGAATAGTAATAAAATATGTGTTATGTTGTTAATATATTTTTTTATAATTTCAAAATACATAGGAAAATTTTATTTTAATTTTTTTTCAATTAAAATAAATATTTATTGATTTTTTATATAAAAATATTTATTAATTTATTCATGGTAAGGATATTTAAAATTAATTATTAAGTATTTTTAAAAAATTAATATATTTTTACAATACAATCCAATACGGTGTACCAAACGAGCCCTTAGGTTGCGTTTGGTACGGGGACGGGACATGACATGACTGGAAGGGACAGGACATGATTGTTGTTCTGTATTGTGTTTGGGATTTCTAAGACAGAATTATCAATTGTGCTGTTATGCGTTTGGTATGGTTATGACATTACAGGACAAGAAGTGACCAAAGCACCCATCTTATATATATATATAATATTATAATTAATTAATATATATATATAATATTATATGTATTATATCCCTTCATCAAAAAACCTCACCAATGTTATCCCAACACCCTCTATTTTAGCCTTAAGCCCAATAGAAGGCCCAATATTGTTAGAAGCCACAACTGGATCATTGAGGATCTTCATACAATTGAAGCTTTTGGGCTCTGAAGACGACCTCTTGGCCGACTCTCGATTTGCCTATTAAGGCCAATCCATCTGATTTTGAAACCTCTACACATTTACTAGAATTTTCCATCCTCTCACTCGTTAAGACAAAATCACACATCGATCACAAACCATCGCCCTTCCCTTTGGACTTATCCCCAGAATCCCGCACAGAATCGCAATTCAAAATTAAAGATGATTTAACCCTGGAATTTTCTTCAACATCCGCGAAATCCCCTCATGATTTTCCGCTTACCAAATCCGAGCCAATCCCGACTTGGCCATTGTCCACCACCTTCCGTGGATGAGGTCCCTTCTCTTTCACTAGCCATCGATGTCGATATCTTCTCGCCTCTTTTACAAAGTTACTGGACCGTCTGAACCCCGCCTGAATTCCCACCCCAACCCCAATACACTGGAAGTTTGGGTGGACAAGTAGCTTTTAACCTGGCACCATAGAGAAGATCCTCATCAGCTATAGCCCCATCTTTCTCAGCTATCGGGCATTCCCTTGTCATATGACCTGGCATTCCACAACGGAAACAAAAGTCCGGTAATCATTTATATTGAATAGGCATCATTGTCTTCTCCCCGTCGCCTAACACATCCACTCGTAAGAATTATCAACCTCAATTGCCACCTTAACTCTCACGTATTTACCAAGACAGTCACTTGATGGCCCCGTATCAACTTCCCGCACGTCACTTATGATACTACCCAGAAATCGTCCAATCTCCTCTGTCATACACAACATCGGAATATTGGAAATATATACCAAAAACTCTGTTGAATTAAACTTCAAACCTTTAATAGCTCTCATACGGGTTGATTACTCGAGAACCATCAATGCGTTATTAAAGCTCCATGGCCACTGAAAATGGAAGGCATATGTATTACTTGTAATCACTTCAGTCTCTACACTTCCTTGTACTATCCATATCCCCGATATCAGAGTTCAGAACGCCTCTTTATTGATAAGATCTTGAGATAATAGTTTTACTGCCAGACAAAGGGCCATTTTTTGTGCCCCTGCAACCTTCAAATCATCCTGCAACTTGCGCACCGGTCCCTCTCGATCCTTTAAGGACATCGGAGCACATAGTTTTGCAATCTCGTCCGCACCCATACCTACACAACCACCACTGGTCGTAGCCTTTCCAAACCCGTACTACTTTCACACTAGGTTTTCAGAGAAAACATAGAGGAGAGATTCTCCACAATATTAAACCTTTTAAATGAGTTAATGATTTACTTATTTGAGTAAGTATTATATTTGTTTTATTTTATCTAAGGGGGTGTATTCAATTAGAATTAATTAGCATTCTTGAAGATATTTTTTAAGTGATAGATTTTCATGGATTTCTACAGACTTTTATAAATTCACATGGACTTTCATTGATTTGTTTAGACATCCATCTCAGACTTTTATGGATTTGTTTAGACATCTATCTCAGACTTTTATGGATTTGTTTAAACATCCAAGGATTTTCATGGATTTGTTATCTCTAACTTATATATCAATAGTAAGCTAATTATAGCTAATTATCAAAAAAAACCTTTGAAGTTGGAATGAGCAAAATTTGATACACCAGTCAATCTATAT
This sequence comes from Acer yangbiense, assembly GCA_008009225.1. Classification (NCBI taxonomy): domain Eukaryota; kingdom Viridiplantae; phylum Streptophyta; class Magnoliopsida; order Sapindales; family Sapindaceae; genus Acer; species Acer yangbiense. Next base: position 23,837,266 of record CM017763.1, read on the forward strand.
TTGCATATATATATATTTTGAGGTTGTTGCTGATGAAAACAAAGCGATTGAATTGAATCCAAAATTAGCTAAGGCTTTCATGAATTTGTTATCTCTGACTTATCAATAGTAAACTAATTATAGCTAATTATCAAAAAAAACCTTTGAAGTTAGAATGAGCAAAATTTGATACACCAGTCAATCTATATTTGTGTATATATATAGTCTGAGGTTTGTTGCTGATGCAAACAAAGCGCTTGAATTGAACCCAAATTGGCTAAGGCTTATCTGCGTAAAGGCACTGCTTGCATGAAGTGTAGATGAATTATTTTTCTTTAAAATAAAATGCTAATAAAGAGTTTTTCAAAAAAAAAAAAAAAAAAAAAAGCTAATAAAGAGTGAGTATTTTGGTGTTTGATTGAAGGCTCTACAGATTAATTTGGTGTTGTTTTGTGCAATTCTGGCACGTAGTGAGTTTTGTACTTATTATACTGTATGACTGCAACATATTCTCACATATATAATTATGTGCAGTTTTTTTTTTTTTTTTTTTCCTTTTTAATTCACCGAACATACTAGGGATGGAAGCTTATTATTCTCACATGCATCGGTTTTTTTAATTTTTACATGCTTTTCGTTTCTGATTTGAGAGAGAGAGGGAAAGCAAAATCCATCAAAATCTTTGGGGAGAAGGCTGGACATGTTATGACATTTGATATTTATATCTTTCACCATCAAGTCCACCAAAATCCATCAAAATCCATGACTTAAGAAAATCCTTTAAAATCCAGTCCTAATTGAATACACCTTGATTCTTGTAGACATTTTTAAAGTCTCAATTCAATACACCTGGATTTGGAAGGATTATTTAAAAGTCCATATAAATCCTAATTGAATATCACTGGATTCATATGGACTCTTTTAAAGTCTTTAAATGTCCAAATTGAATACACCATGATTTATAATGTCTTTAAATGTCCTCAAGAATCCTAATTGAATACACCCCCCTAAACTTCATTACTATCAATTTTTCTTTATATTAAAAAACTTATTTGTATTAAAAGATAATAATAATAATAATAATAAAAATAAATAAATAAATAAATAAATAAACCTCATTTTACTAAGATCTTAATCTTTTAATATATTTTTTCATATAAGTGGTATTTTGTTCGAGTGCCCAACCTGGTCACAGGTAATATAGCCTCCCATTTTGTATTAAAATTTCCAATATACAAACAAACACCAGTTTTTGGATTTTAGAGGCTGCTATGCTATGGACGGCCATCTGTTTACGTAATTGGAACCATAAGATTCTATGAAAACCACAATCCACCAAACTGCGTGGCTCCATATGATTGATTTACGTCTCATGTCATCTACCACGTATCCTTGTCCAAGTGTTTGAATCATTCAATTTTTGATAACTCTGTCCATGCCTGCTGCAACAACTTTCCCGAAAAATGGGCGAGAAATGTGCCACAAACTTCCACACTGCCCTCAGCTCTATCGTTTTCCTCTTCCTTGACTTCCTTGAAACTCTGCTGTGCGTTTATATTAGATATCTTGATGAGTTCTTTGAAGGGAACCCAACTCACTGTTACTGTGATCAGAAGAAAGTAGAGAGCAGAAGCTTGGGTGAGGAAGAAAAGATGAGTTGTCAGAGACTTTGTTGGCAGGAAAATGGGTTCAGGAAAATGGTTTCTTGGATTTGCCAGAAATATGAAGAGTGCAAGAAAACAAGTGGTGCAGCTCAAGAACATTAACAGGTGGTCTGATTGTGTTTGTGAGTCTTGTGTTTCTTGGACGATGAATGATGACAATAAACTTCATGTGGTGGTGAAGGAGCCCTCACAAGGTAACCCAAATACTCTTGCTTAGTTTTTTTTTTTTTTATATGATTCTACTAGAATTTGTTTGGTATCTGAGAAAAATACAAAGTAAGATAGAAAATTTTATCTTTTTAAAATTGACCATTTACTAGTCTCTAAACCTGAATTGTAATGTTCAATTATATATGGTGCATTATTGAGGATTTAAGCACCACAATCTTTGTCTGGTTACATTTTGTCAATGAATTACTCTGAAAGCTTACTTGGTACACATTGTCACTTCAGGTTGTATTCTTTTCAATCTAGTCTCTAACATAGGTTACTTATGTTACTGCTATATATGTTCGACAGCCTCCGTTAAGGATTCAACAGGAAATCCAATTGAAAATGTGATTTTCTTGCATGGTTTCATTAGTTCTTCCTCACTTTGGACAGAGACGGTGTTTCAAAATCTATCCGAATCTGTAAAGGGTAATTATAGGCTGATTTCTGTTGATCTCTTAGGATTTGGAAAGAGCCCAAAGCCAAGAGATGGCTTGTACACATTGAGAGAACACTTGGATATGATTGAGAAATCTGTAATTTCTCCGTTTGATTTGAAGTCTTTCCATGTGGTTGCACATTCCATGGGATGCACAATTGCATTGGCTGTAGCTGCAAAGTACGCAAAGTCTGTTAAATCCGTCACCCTCGTTGCACCTGTGAGTGTTGTAAATTTATATCTTACAATAATGTGAATTCTTATCTTACTTGTGCTAACATTGAAGATCCATCTACAGCATCAAATTTTGCTAATGATGTTACATATAACTTTAATCGATTCTTGATTTTAGCTTTACCTTCCGTCTTCAAAAGATGAAGCGAGTTTCACCGTGCTCAATAGGCTCGCTGAAAGGAGATTGTGGCCACCATTGTTGTTTGCTTCATCATTTATGTCGTGGTATGAGCACCTAGGTCGATGTGTCTGTTTTGTCATTTGCCGTAACCACAGGATATGGGAGAGTACGTTCAAGCTACTTACTCGAAGAAGGTAACAATTACTTTTATGTGTTTGTTATTCAAATCAAAATGACACAATAATTATAGTTTTATGTATAAAGCTTGTGTATATATATATATATATTTTTTAAATCTTCCCCAGGGAAGTGCATTTCATGATCATGGACTTGACGAAGCTCACGCATCATTCAGCTTGGCATAGTATGCATAACGTGGTATGTGGTGGAGCGAAATACGTAGAGGATTATTTGAACACTCTGATCGAACAAAGGATCAAAATGTGTGTTATTCAAGGTGATCAGGACAATGTTATACCTCTGGAGTGTAGCATTAACATTAAGAAGAAGGTGCCGGATGCAGAGGTGTTTATCATTTCAAATGCTGATCACAAGACCGTAATCCTTGGTAGAGAGAAGGAGTTTACGCGGTCTTTGGAGCGAATATGGTCTTCTGCTTCTGCAGATACGAACACGATGGAGGAATGATGTTGTGTAGTATGTCAAAAAAAAAATCAGCAATTGTAGTAACCAAAACATTTCTTGTACCCTGAAAAGAGCTTGGAAGTTGTAACCAATATTGAACATTTGCTCAAACTTTTTAAGTCTCTTGCTGTTTCACACATTCTGTTCAAGGCAAACAGAAGAACCACAACAACGATTGTGATTCTCAACATTGTTTTATGCTAATAGAATCAATACTCCACAGGCCACAGCTTGATATTCCTGTCGTATCTCTGATCCGAGAGAACTCATAACACGCGAATATGTCCTCCATTGAAAAACCCTTTGGTGCAATACTAAAACACACCTTTTAGATTACAGGACTTCAAAAACTGCATAAAAGTGGAGCAAAAATTCTATCCATGAGGTCATAAGACTCGAAAAACTTCACTCTCACAGTCTCACTAAACCAAATATGTGAAGTAATATCAGGATAGTGAGCAAAATAGAATGAAAAGATAAAACAAATGATTCAAACTGAGAATTTCATAACAACTTCTTTCGTATGACCTTCACGAAAAGGAAAAGAATGCTTCTTATCGAGACTGATTACAACACTTATTACTCATGAGAATAGCTTGAAGCAAGGAACATTCTATAGCTGTAGATATTAGAATTGCTGTAGTTGATATGTGAAGATAAACAGAAATAGAGACCAATGGACACACTAACGATATAGTTCAAATGCAAGTGTGAAAGAACACAACCATATAAGTCAAATTGCAGAAGATGCAAAATAATTCATAAAGAACAAGTGCTTATAAGTTAATTTAGGTTGCATTATGCTACGGAATTCCTTTAACGGAAAAAAATGGGCTTAAATGTTAACAAAAGTAATAATCACAATGAAAAACTATAAAACACATGAACTCAATTTCAAAAGGAAAAACTGACAATGTGTTCAGCAATCTTTGTATTGATTAGAGAGAGTACAACAAAACAAGATTCAAGAAAGCTTAGAAGGTCAAACTCTTAAGCCTTCACTTCCACTTGTTTTGGAGCATATTGAGGGAACATGTAAGCAAGCTCTTCCTTGTTATCAGCATCCAAATATGCTTTGCTTTTGTTTTGATACAATGGGTTTGAAGTCAAAATCCGCAACCCCGAATTACCATTAATCTCCAAGACCTCAGGCAACCCATTAATGCACCCCTTTGACATACCCACATCAATCCTTATCGCTCTATCATCACAAACGCCATTAATCCCAACCTCCTGAATAGTATGACCCATAATCATCCTCTTCACACCAGGGATGGTAGCAAGAACATGTTCAAGAGCCGAACAATCACAATCCTTGGCCAACTCATTCGAATACTTCCTCAACCAAACCAATGAATTCCTCCCTCTACAATAAGGTGGAGCGGGCGCAAACTTCCCCATCAACCCGTTAATCCAATCTTTCACTTCTTCATTAATCCTATCGAATCCGTAATCAACGTGGTACTTCAACAACCCTCCATGAACAAAAACCGAATCACCTATAACTAAAACAGTGACATTTTGAGATAAAAACCGCCTAGCAATAGGACCATCGGGTCGCAAAGCAGCAATCCTGGCTCTGGTAGCATATTGATATTCTTGTGGAACATTTTTACAAACAAGTGGAATGCCATAAAAAATATCACTAGGCTTTTCCAAACCAACACATAAACTTTTGATTTGACTACCAATAGAAAACCAATTAGCCCAATTTTCAAACTCTTTCAAGCCATTTCGTGTAACATATCTAAAATCAGCTTCTATATTCATAATTTCATGATTCCCATTCATAGTAATGAGTTTACCTCCGGTTTTTTGAGCCTCGTGCTTCAATTTCTCTAAAAAATAAAGGATCTTTATCTCATCATCGCCTCGATCAAGCACGTCACCGATTTGAACGACGGTAGAGGAGCCACCAACCCATCGATCGGAGTCGTCGATGAGACCAGCCATCTTGAAAGCTTGCTTGGATTTCTCCAAGTCGCCGTGAAGATCACCGATGGCAATCAGACGATCAGGAGTTGGGTAGCGAGTGATGATAGTATCAGGGGCATTATGGGGAGAAGTGGAAACTGGGTTTGGCAAGAAAAGACCACCACTAACAGAGAAATCAACCAAAGTGTCAACAAATGAAGAGACCAAATTTGGGATGTTTTCACAGGTAATGTTATTCATTTCTTTGTTGTTGGTATGTTGCTCTGTGTCTGTGTGTATGTCACTGTGTCTATTGACCAGAGAGAAGCTGTGGTCTGGGTTATGACTTATGGCTTCCGTACGGTGGCGGCTGAACAACACATATTCCTTACGGTTTTACTATGCGCTTGCAGTCTTGCACTGTGCCAGCCCAACGACCACAGCTTTTGCTTTTCGATTCGTATTTCGACTTTATTTTTTTTTTTATTTTTTTTTTTTGAGTCATTTGCCTAAGAGCATCTCCGATGGTAATGTGACTTGCGTTTGAAGATATGTCAACATTGTCAAGCCAATTGCTTCACATATGGCATGTAACTAAACTTGATAGACATCCAAATAAAAAAGTGGTCTTCAATACTTCACTTGTAAAATATATGTTTTTACTGACGTGTCAATTTATTATTGGTCTCCTTAAATATACTTTAAAATTGTTGAATAAAATAAGGTAAAAGACAAGAGTGGTTGCTGACTGAGCCAACAAGACGGCCGTCCAACAGACCGTCTGAAATCAGATAGTCATGTTGACAGCCTCTAAAAAAAAAACTGCCACCTCATCTTGAAGTTGTACTAGAGAGGTTGCATTGGAGATGGATTTTTTAACAAAATGGATATCCATCCTACGTGGCATCTAATTTTTTCACAACCCACATTAGCATTGGAGATGCTTTAAGCATCTACGAGTTGAACTACGCCCCTAGGGCTTTCAATTCTTATGTCTAAATGTATAGCCAAATTTCATTTTAGTCTCTAAGATTTTACCAAATATTACTTTTTACTCTATACCATAAAAACCAACAAATTCAAATTACATTAAAATAAATTATTAAAATCAAATCAAATATAAATAAATATATATATATATATATATATATATATATATATATATATATATATATATATATATATATATATATAGTTTTTCTCTCCTCCAAACGAACTAATTTTATTTATATCAGTTCCACAACTATTAACCATCAGATTCACATACTTCTAGGGGTGGGTGTTTTCGGGTTGGGTTGGGTTGGGTTGGGTTGAAAATTCTTCAACACAACCTAATATTTTTCGGGTTGGGTTCGATTGGGTTGATCGGGTTGGACATTTTAAGCCCAGTAGAAAAATATATTTGAATTCAAATTTTATTATATCAAAATTAAAATTTAAAATAATGTTTCACCTTAATATCATATTGCATAGAGTTTAGATTCCTTAACAGCATCAAAATCAAATCACAACATATAATACAAATTGTTTAAATATTTGTTGCATAATTAAAAAAAAAAAAAATTATAACAATTTATCCAACTTAGAAAGTCTTCATCTAAGCCTCCCATCCATTTTACAATTATAATCACTTCGTCAAATATCTTGTGGTTGGATAATCTATTATTTATTTCAACCAACATAATAGTTTGAGTTTATATACAATTATTAGACTTTTGTCTATGAAATCCTTAATTAAATCCTAAGAAAAAAAAAAACATTTTAAAGTATAATCAAGGATATGCCAAGACAATATAATTGCATATTTTTAATAAATGTATTATATATTTATGGTATAAAAATATTTAAAATTATGTATTTATATTTGTCATTTATAATATTATAAATGGTGCATAAGTAAAAATTTTAAATATTTTAAAAATGAGATTTCATAATTAATCTAATAATATATAAAATTATTTAATTTATTTTTTATTATTTATGTCGGGTTGTCAGGTTGGGTTGGGTTATATTAAAATATAACCCAACCCAATCTAGTCGGGTTGGGTCGGGTTGGATTAGGTTGGCTGGTTGGCACACATCCCTACATACTTCAGCTTAGTCAAAGACTTCTTAGACTTAATCAATAACTCACAAGTTTCGTTCTAATATTAAAAGTTCAGTTCGGTCTTGAGGAGAGAAAAACTATATATATATATATATACATAGGGTAATTTTCAAGTGAGAGATCTCTTACTTTAATTTCGATAAAGACCTTTATGAAATCACATCGATTTTTGTAAATTTTGATCTGAATTTTTGTGTAGATGATAAGTTCATTGAAATCTACTTATGAATAAAATTTGAGAATTTTTCAAGAACTTGAACTATTTATCCAGATTTTGTTAAATATAAAGGCATCTAAAAAATTGGAGAAATATAGGAAAATTCAAAAAAATAGTTCTAGTACTTGAAAAATTCTCAAATTTTATTTATTGATAGATTTCAATGAACCTATCATCCACACAAAAAATTTAGATCAAAATTCATAAAAATCGATGTGATTTCATCAAAGTCCTTACCCAAATCAAAGTAAGAGATCTCTCACTTGGAAGTTATTATATATATAGTGGTTCTCTTATGAGAGATTCCTTATTTTAACATAAAGTAAGAACCTCTATGAAATCTATCGATTTAAATGAATTTTGATCTAAATTTTTTTGTGGATCATAATTTCAATGAAATCTACTTGTAAACCAAAATTAAAAAAATTTCAAGCACTGTAATTATTTTTTCCCGGTTTTATTAAATATGAAAAATCTGAAAAATTGTGAAAATTAGGAAAAATAAAAAAAAATAATCACTCACACCAACACCACGAGATTGTGGGTTCAAGTCCTTCCATTTAAAAAAAATAATAATCTTAAATTTATGTAATACTTTAAAATAATATAATAATAATAGAAACTCAAATCTCAAACAAACATTAAATATCACATTAACTCACATTTCACTCTTTTTCTTTTTCAACTAATTCCAAGACCGGTGGCCGTTGATTAGGAGAACTCAAATCCCCAACAAACATTAACTCAAACATTAATACTACTTTACTCAAATTACGTGCCCAAATAGTGTGGCATCTCTATAATCCATTCATTTATTTTGTATTAGATTTGTATGATTTAAATGAATGGATCGAAGTGATGCCACATCATTTTGACACTAGATTTGAACACTAAATTTGGATAAAGTAGCATTACTCTAACTCAAATCCCAAACAAACGTTAAATACCATCAAACCATATTCACATTAAGACGTGGTAAAATTATATTAAAATTTCTTGTCAAAAACAAATATTTATATTGAAATTTACTTGAATTAATATAAGTTATATAATCAGCAAGGAATAATATTATATTTAGGACAAATAAAGTTTTAATATTTATTAGCATTCTTTGTTTATCTGTAAGAGTGTGTTTGGTATGGTTTTTGAAGAAGAGCTTCTAGAGTAGATCTTTTACTAATATAGCTTTTATTGAGTAAAACTTTTAACAAAATGAGTTTTTGGTTGTATAAATTATAAAAAATGTGTTGACAATATATTTTTAAAAATAGCATTTGGTTGTTTAAATTACAAAAAAGGTGTTGAAAAAAAAAAGACTTTTTGGAAAAGCCCAAAATTTGGGCTTCTTCTAATATGCATAAAATGGCTTTTATAAAAGGCAAATGAGACAATTTCATATTTAAAAAGCTGTTTCGAGTATTGTCAAATAACCAAAAAAATCTTCAAAACAAGTTTTACAATTAAAAAAGGGCTTTTGGACATTACAAAAGCCATACCAAACACACTAAAATAAGAAAGAAAAAAAAAATGCATTCTTTGGTATATCATCAAATCATCAATGATACAAGGCTCGAGGTTTTTTTCAAAGTCCCAATAAATATAAAAAATTTAAGCTAAATCCAACATACTGCAACAAAGATCTCAATTTTCAAAAGTCAGTCTTGGAAAAAGAAGAAGAATGAAAAATTAAGGTTTAGTTTTTATTTTATTTGATATATTTATCTTTTTTAAAAAATTAAAAAACTGGGTACCCAACCAAGTACCCGTGTGTACCCAGATTCGGGCCGGTACACAACCGCCCGAGTACCCGGATATTCTGGGTAAGGAATATTCGGGTACTACCCGGGAATTCTGACATGGATAAGGCCAAGTACTCGGTTTAGTTGGGTAAAATTGCAATCCCTAATGGCGAGGGACGTTTATTCAGAATGTAAATATCCTAGGTTCAAGTCGCTACTTCTGCAAGCTATATATTATTTGATCATGTATTCTCTATTCACTTGAGATGACATTTTACCCCACTGGTCCCAAATCCCCATCCCCATTTGGAGGAAACAATCATCCTCAAATGGGGATGATGATGATGAATTTCATCCCCAAATGTAAATGGGTTGCTATTTTCCCCAAAGCGTTTTTTTTAAATAAATAAATAAATAAGTATCCATTTTCCCCTTTTAACATTAGGTATACATAATTCATAGTCTTAAATTTTATTTGAATTAATATTATATAATTTTTATTTGAATTTGAATGAATACATTTTGTTGTAATTTTATGGCTTCCCCACCAAGCCTCTATTGTTGGCTTACCCACCAAGACTCTATTATATCTTCATCACTAAGCTATATATTGCCTATATATATGGCTTCTATTGTAAAGGTTTTTGTTGTTCAACAAAAGTTCACTTGAAATCAATACAACAAATATGTTCTCTCATCTCTCTCTCATATTTACTCTTCATTTATAACTGATATCTCTCTGATCTTATTACTGATATATGTATCTCGTCTCTCTCATCTCATTTTCTCATCTTCATTTCATTTTGTTAATTTATTATTTATAACACGTTATCAGCACGATCGTATGTAAGTAAAAAGTATCTCTAAGTGAGTGATTTACTTACGGCTCGATATTCGTGTGTGTAAGTAAAAAGGATCCTCTGATGGGTGATTTACTTACGTCTCAATATTCTAAATCTATTTATAGTTCTGTATACAAGATGGCTTATGCCGTCAACGGATCCTCTATATATAGTTCTTGATTTATTTATATTATTTAAATATTTGCATCCATTTTTATGCACATAACAGGTGAGCTCAGCCTCCTGGAACTGTTTTAAATATTTAGTATTTATTTTTATACAATATATGAGACTGGATTATGCCGTGTCTCGGGACTGGCTTATGCTGTGTCTCCAGATAAACTGTTTTAAATATTCAGTATTTATTTTTATGCAATATATGAGACTGGCTTATGCTGTGTCTCCAGATAAACTGTTTAAATATTTAGTATTTATTTTTATGCAATATATGAGACTGGCTTATGCTGTATCTCGGGACTGGTTTATGCTGTGTCTCCAGACTGTTACGCAATGTATGGGATGGCTAGACCGACTAACCAGAACTTAAAGTTTCTGAAATTATGATATTTAAGTCGGTACAGTTTTGAAAACCGATGAGAACCTGGAGTTCTGGATTCAGTGTTATATTCATGAATGCCATACTTCATTATTTGGAACCTGGGATTTCAAATCCACTCAGAATCTAAAGTTTTTTGAATTTTATATATGAACTTACAGTTCATGGTAGAACAGGAAGTTCGAAAAATCAATATGATTTATGATTTTATTTTATCTCAAATATATGAAGTGATATAAAGGATTTACACATCCAACAGGATGTTGTGAGTATTATAAAAATGATTTAAGATCCTAACGTATAATGAAACTGAAAATAATATTTTATCCATTTCATTCATGTATGTTGTGAGTATCACAAAAGAGATTTAAGATCCTAACGTAGAATGAAACTGAAAATAATATTTTATCCATTTCATTCATGTTTGATGCTCATGAAGAGCAATATTCAAAGAATGATCTACACATCCAATAGGATGTTGTGAGTATCATAAAAATGATTCAAGATCCTAATATTATGTATAATGAATTTGGAAATATTTTACTAGAAAAGAGAAGAAAAATGAGGTGTGTGCAGAAATTGTGTGAAGAACATCACTGTGCAATCTTGATCAAACTATTATATCTCCCTCGTCTGAGATCGGTTTGAGCTGAAATTTAGTCAGCACATTCTACTCTTGTAGTTCTTGAATCTGTACGGTGGGATTGTCAATCAGAATTCCCTATGGTGAGTTCTGCAGCTCCGAACAGGGCTGGGCAGAAAACATAGGAGAAAATTCCAGTATTGCGCATGTTTCATCGAAGAGTGATATCTCTTTGATCTGTGGTTCCATTGGGTTGAAATTTTGTCAGAACGTTCTTCACTCGTGTTTCTACAATCCATCGGTTGGATTGTTTATCGGAACGTTCCGCAAAGAGATATACACCTCGAACTGAGCATCCAAGTTTGTACTATTCTCTCTCTTGTTTCACTTATTGATATTCCATATTTGTATTAATGGTGTTATGTATTTATATTTGTTGCAAAATTAAAGGCATGGATCCAGGCCATGATTGCTATATGGATGGGATAATTAAGTATATCAATGCAATGATGATAATGCAACGATTCATACAATTCTGCGGAATTATTGATATTTTAGATGAGATATAAAATGAAATTACAAATAATGTCCATAAAATTCCCAAAAGGGAAAATATATGTCTTGCTGCTTGTGCAACGGCTCATACGTTTCTGCAGAGTCATAAATATTTAACGAATTTGACTTTTTTGAGAGTAAATGTTATTTGTGTATCAAGTCCAACGAATTTGATAGAAAGCTCTGGAAGAGCCATGATATTGTTATCAAACAATACTAAATTATGTATCAATGATACTTGATATTATTCAAGCAGGCCATAAAGAAATATATAAGGTTAATACCAGATCAGATCCAGTGGATCTGATTAAAGGCTCTAGAAAAGCCACAATCTTATTACCAGATGGCATTAAATTGTGTATCAATGATAATTTATATCATTCAAGCAGAACATAAAGAAATCTACTTAAATCAAAGACATATAACTTTATTAATGTCATTTGAGACCATGAATAATAAGAATGTTGAATATCTGTGCGTGATTCAGGCCAGAAGCTGATTATAGAAAAGCTGTGTGATTTATCATCTGGATTATATCACTAATCAAAAGGAGGGTTGTATGTAGATATATTCATTCACCAAATAAACCATCTTATTCTAAAGTTGGTTTTGAATCCCTATCATTCAAGAGGGTATATGTGGATATATTCATCCATCAAATGAATCATTCCATTATTTTATGGTTCTAATTTATGCATCTACAAGATCATCACATGTTTATGTATTATCAATCTCTCCAATTGAGATCGATGTTCAACATCCAGTTTTCGCATGTACTCATAATCAGAATGGATCAGCGGAATCACTTATCAAACGTTTCCAAGTAATTATGAGAACTTTATTATTTCGATTCAATTACCAATTTCTATATGAGACGTTCTATATTACATGTTGATACATTCATCTATGATCACTATTTATTATCATTATTTACCATTACAACTTGTAATTGGTCATTGACTTGCTCACGTTTTAAAGATATTTGATTATGTAGTATATCTCCTTATTTCATATCTGGCATGATCTAAGATAAGAATTCTATATCATTATGAGATTAATGTTGATTTTGATTAATCTTCTATTAGATCATTTAAACTTCTAAGAGTTTATATTTTTATGCACAATCTGTATATTATTATATTGATTAATTTCGAAATAGAAAGTTTCTCCAGAAGAAAAGAGTAAATGAAAAATTACTCTTATATAAATAGAGATACTAGTTCGGTTCTCTATATATATAAATGTGTCTCATTTCAATCTTCGTATCACTCAAATACGAAAGATAATTGATCATCAGATAATTATTAATCTGTTACCTGATATATTAAAGGTAATAAGATTTTATAAGTTGTCATCTCATAAACCCCGGCCGGGTGATTGTTCTTAAAGAATGATTAAGCTTATAAACCTTTTTGAAAGGTATTGTTATTAGGATCCTAATGTAAACAAAACTCGAGTTATAAATAAATCCACTTTCTCTAAATCAACTCTATAAGAGTCTGATATATCTAATGAGACACAAGTCTATGAAATGACTAAATCCATTGAATGGAAAGAAATCTTAACAGAGATGCAACTGTATTGAAATTAAGAAAATTTATATAAAGTCCATATAGTGATTAAATCCATTGAAATGGAAGGAATCTCAACAGAGATTCAAGTATATTGAAATTGAGAAAATTTCTACAAATCATATAAGAGAAATGTGGAATCATAAAGAAACAATTATTGATGATGTATTTTTATACACAGTAGTGCTACTGAAATTATAAATGATAATTATGATATTTATAATATCAATGATTGTATACAAAAGGCATGATTGGCCTAAGTGAAAAGAAGCAATTCAAGAAGAATTGACTTCATATGCCAAACATAAAGTATTTAGACCAATAGTACTCGAAACACCTGGAGATGTCAAACTAGTTGGATACTAATGGGTCTTTATACGGAAACGTAATGAGAAAAACGAGATCATGAGATATGAGGCACGACTCGTAATACAAGATTTCTCACAGAAACTTGGTATTCAATAATGATGAATACAATTACGTTTTAAATTTTTGATACATTTGGCTGCCTTTACAAGGCTTGAAATACGTCATTTAGACGTAGTAATCATTTATCTATATGATTCACTCAATGCAGATATTTATAATCCCAGAAGGATTTAATGCTAGAAGCATGTAAATCGAGATCTCGTAATCTGTATTTGATGAACATATAAAATCCTTATGGATTAAAAATAATATGAACGGATTTGATATAACCGTCTTAGTTGATATCCGATAAAATAGGGATATAATATACCCATGTGTTTTCATAAAGAAATAAGAATCCGGATTTACTATGTTCATAACATATGTTGATGATATGAATTTAATTGGAGCTCCTGAAGAGCTCTTGAAAACTCTTGAATCTTTGGTACTTGAGTTTAAAAATGAAAGACATGGGAAAGGAAATATTATCTCGACCTGAAGGTCGAGCATAGATCAAATAGAATGTTTGTCCATCAATCATAATATCTTGAAAAGATTCTTAAAAGATTTTATATGGATATTACTTCATAAAACAAGTCTTTGCTTATACATCCTTCAATCATTTATGATGTTATTTCATTTCATGAAATAAACATCTATATACCCTAGTTTAGTAATCTAGAAGATTGCTTTAAAAGAACTTTTATCAGGGGGAGTGTTCCATCAGAGGGAGCGTCCCATCAGAGGGAGCATATTAAATGAAGTATATTAATTATATTGGGACATATGTGCGTTGTACTCTTTTTCCTTCCAATCAGTTTTTTTGTCCCATTGGGTTTTCCTGATAAGGTTTTAATGAGGCAATTCTCTAAGCACGCCCAAAAATCTTTTGATTCATAAAGATCATCATGAATATTACATTAATCTAGTAGATCATTGTATATATGTTATTTTGATCAAAATATCATTGTAAATATTCCTTTGATCTTGCTAATCATCGTATATATGTTACCTTGATCCAAAAGATCATCATAAATATTACTTTGATTCGACGGATCAATGAATATCGTTGCTTAGGTTTTTATCCCACTGGGTTTTCCCTAGCAAAGTATAAATTTTAATAGAGTTTTGAAGAAAACATTAACTATGGGCATACTTGCATTGTACTCTTTTTCCCTTCGATCAGGTTTTATTCCACTGGGTTTTCCTGACAAGGTTTTTAACGAGAAAAGTTCTGAACGAACATATGTGTACTATACTCTTTTTCCCTTCGATCAAGTTTTATCCCACTGGGTTTTTCTGACAAGGTTTTTAACGAGACAGTTTTGAAGACATCCAACACCACAAGATCTAGAAGATCTTTGTATATATTTTACTGAGATTTTTGTCCCACCGTGTTTTTCTTAAAAAATAAAAAATATGAGTGGTGGGAAATCCAAGGGGGAGTGTTATAATTTTATGGCTTCCCCACCAAGCCTCTATTGTTGGCTTCCCCACCAAGACTCTATTATATCTTCATCACTAAGCTACATATTGCCTATATATATGACTTCCATTGTAAAGGTTTTTGTTGTTCAGCAAAAGTTTACTTGAAATCAATATAACAAATATGTTCTCTCATCTCTCTCTCATATTTACTCTTCATTTATAACTGATTTCTCTCTGATTTTATTACTGATATATGTATCTCGTCTCTCTCATCTCATTTTCTCATCTTCATTTCATTTTGTTAATTCATTATTTATATTTGATTGTAGACATTTTAAATTTTAGTCAAACATGATCAAACGGGAGAAACAAGGAAAAACATAGAAATATATGAGATTGGGGATTATGGAAAACAGAAAAAATGGGGATGGGAACAGTGATGGGGGAACTTGAACTTATATCCATCCCTAATTCCCACCATTTAGCACTAGGAAAAAAAGGAAAGAAAAAAAAAAAAAAAAAAAGTTTTGTCTGTTTCGCTCTATTCACGTGTGTCACGCACTTCTTTTTTCTATTGGAATGCATGAAAATGAAAAGGTATTTAATTAGTAATTTTATTTTGATATATTGTTTTTATTGATTTACTATATCACGGGTGAATGAATAAAATAATAATAATACCAAACATGCCGGTACATGCATTTGTGATGTAACAATTTTTTTAGTGGCATTGATCCATAATAACAGTAAAATTATGACCTTAAAAAAAAAAAAAGCAGTTAAATTATGTTAAAATGTGTGCTTGTTTGTGTTTTTTTTCTAAGAGTGCGGGTTAAAAACATAAAAGGTTTCTTTTAAAGAAAACCTAATCACCGTAGTTGATTTTCCTTATTATTTTTATGTTTTTAACATGGACACATTAAATGGCACTGGTTTATTTCAAAAGAAACTAAAATTTTTAAAATGTCAAAGTAAACTAACAAATAATTTCAGAAATAAACTCTAATCATTTTATTTCATTATAACAAATCCTAATTTATTCGGTAAATTGAAAAGATAACAACCTAACTAGATAGAAACTAACGATTGATTTATTTTATTAAATGTGCACATAACTGAGTACATGACATTTTTTTTATATATATTAATATTTAACTTGAAAACCCAAGTTAATAACATCACCCCAAAAAAAAAAAAAAAAAAAAACCCAAGTTAATTAAGAAGATGTGTTACGGATGGACTTTATGATCAAATATAAACAATAAATTCAAAGTTTTTGTAGTGGAGGACACAACTCGAATCTGAAAATTCATGGTGTAGGTATAGTTGTGTTGTTAATTGACATATTACATATCCAATCTCATCTCGCCGTTTGTCACCAAATATCAATAGAATTAATTTTTCACACGAGTGTTTACATTATAAACCCGAATCTTTAGCAATAATGCAATAAATTTTTGAAAAGAAAAAAAATTAGAGTAATAAATGATGATATGTTATTGGTGAAATAATAGGAGAGTGGTGGAAGGACCTTGGTAGGTGCACCAGTCCACAGAAATTGACAATTGGTGCACCAGACCACAGAATTAGTGAATTGTGATTTGAGAAATTGGACTCCATACCTAAAAAAACCCCAATTGTCTTCACTCTTCACTCTACCACCTACCCCCAATAACCATGGGAAATTACTAAAGCTCCCCTATACTTTCAAGTATTGTTCAAAATTCATCTGTTGGTTTCATTTTCCTTCAAACATTTCCATGTAATTTCATTAAATGTCCGAAAAACCCCTACCATTAGTATTATGTTAATAAAATCAGTAAATATTTGAAAAACAAAATAATAGGGTAAATGGTAAATTACTAAAAAAAAAATAATATTAAAATTTACCTAACAAAACACTGGCCTTTTTTTTTTTTTTTTTCATTTACATTTACATTTTTATATTTTATTATATACTTTTATAAAGATCATGAGGGTAGAACGGTTATTTTGATCTATTTTTGAGCTAAATAGAACTTAATTTAAGGAAATTTGGAGAAATATAAAACTAGAGGGGGTTTTAAGATAATACTTTAAACTACAGGAGTATTTTAACAATTTCCAATTACCGTATTTTTTCAGATACCTTTCTTCTTCAAATAATGTGAATCTGATTTCTGCCATTGTATATCAAGCAACAACAAACCACACTAAAGGGCAAAGCATGGAATAAACCAAACCCAAATACCTCATTTTTCTCTCCAACCCTTTTATTGCCTGTCATTTCTTCTTCTGATAAATCTGCTCTCTTTTCAGACTTATTTTCTTGGATTTTGATCTCTGGGTTTCATCATGGATTTGGATTTCTTGCAAACCTTAGATGTTCAGCTTCTTGTGGGTGGAGGTGTGGCTCTTTTGGCAATTGTTATTGGTGCTGCCTACTTGTTTTCCTCCAGGAAGCCCAAAGGTTTGACCTTTCATGCATGCTTTATGAATTCAAGTTATGATTTTGATTTATGTGTTATTGATATAGATTGTGCTGATTGCATGTTATTAAGAAATGCGAAACTGTCTATTGTGAATTTGTGAGAGACTCTATCTTCTTCTATGGTATTATTTGAATTACTATTGGGAAGTGAAAAAATTGGTGTAAGTTTGCTCTTGTTTGTCTGATGTAATGCTACTCAGATTAACATTTGAGGCTTGATCTGATGATTAGATGCACTTACTGTAAGTTTGTTTTGGAAGAGAAAAAATCTACCACTTTTATTACCTTCTCTTGTTTATATCGAAAGAAAACTTCACTTGTAAGCTGTAGTATGAAGAATGCTTACTATGTTCAACATTATTGATTGCATTGTGTTTAACTAGATAACAAGTTTGAAATCTGAGATCCTTCTCATTTCTGTTGTGTTTGTTTCTTTATTTCTCAGTATGGATTGATTTTTATTTGAGAAAAAGAAGGGGTGCCTCTTTCCATTAAAGTGTTACATTATTAGCTGTATCTTCATGATTTATTATGTTAGTTCTTGCATATCGCTGAAGCGGTTAATCTAATCTTGTTTATACATGTTGTTTACACATTGTATGATTTTGGTTTCTCAATACTGGTCTTTTAGATATTTGTCCAGTATGCTTGAAAATTGGCCGTAGGCTTCACTCAGTTATACCTTAATCCTAACGATCTGGTGTCGACCGAGAACTAAAAGTTAACAAGCAAAAGGCTTGCAGAGTTAGTATCAGATCAATTTTGTTAGAGAAGTTTCTTGGATTTTGACACTTAAATGACTGTTAAATGAGCTCATATGGGCTTGTGAACAAGCTCAAACTTGGCCACATCTACAAGATATAAGACTGAATAGAAAACTCAAGATTGCAACTCAAATTCAAATTCATTTAAGCCTGCTTTTTGTAATTAATGCTTGGTTTCGATGGTGAGTTTTGACTCAATCGACTGTGCCTCAGTCTCCCAAATATATGTTTCATCTATCTGTTTGTTTGTTTGCATCTCATATGTTGGCACAATTTGTCTTTCAATTTGTTTTATAAATTACCTGTACTTTTCAATGCCAAATTCATTATTGATGTTTCCACCCATCTTCAAAATATGTGTTTGGCAACTTCATGTTGTAGTGAGTAGGTAATTCTTACAAATAGATAATTTCAGTCCATAAAAATTTTAGAGCTGTTACCACTTGTATTCTTAAATTATACCTTATTTTTGATACTACAATTCTAACCCTGCTTCTATGATGCTCCTTTCTCTAAGATTTGTAAAAATGTTTACCAGAATTATTACCTAGCTAAACAAATGGTGTGTGCTAATAGGCTGCTTGGATCCTGAGAATTTCAAGGAGTTTAAGCTTGTAAAGCGTGTAAAGCTGAGCCATAATGTGGCAAAGTTCACATTTGCACTTCCAACACCTACTTCAGTTTTGGGTCTTCCAATCGGACAACACCTTAGTTGCAGGTTTGTTGTAAAATTAGCCAAAATCTCATTCGAGTTTTTATTCGTTATCTATGTATATATTATTTCTTTTCTTGACATGAAGATTATAATTATTTCAATTATTATATTGGTTGTGAATGCTTCTAGAGTTTTTAGCGGATAGAATGAGAGTTTGTTAGTTTTTACCGTTATCAGCAATTGTTTAGGCGTCCTTGCCTTTATACTAGTTTCTTTCTTAAACAGAGGCAAGGATAGTGAAGGTGCAGAGGTATTAAACCATATACCCCAACCACTTTGGATTCCGATGTTGGATATTTTGAATTAGTATTAAGGTATATATCAGAACTTTTGTCTTTTTGTTTTTGACTTTATTCTGTTTTTTAGGTATATGGTGGTTTTCTGTTTCTTAATCTTCGTCTCTTCTGAATTTGCAATGTTTCTGGACTTTACTCAATTAGATGTATCCACAAGGAAGGATGTCACACCATTTCCGTGAGCGAAGGTTGGCGATCATCTTGCTGTGAAGGGACCCCAAGGTGCTGGCCCTTTTGCACCACAAGTTCACATAAATGCTTCACTGCATGTTTGTTCCTAAATACTGTACCTATTCTGCTCCCTTATCTTTGGGTTGATGTTGATGAAAAAAGAGTGTTGATTGATCATTGTTAGATTCATCAATTAGACGATGCTATTGTGCTTCAGTATTGGGTATCTTGTCACAGCATTATCACCTTATCTAGTGTTAGTTTAATGCAATCCCTGGAAAAACGTAGTGGTAGATTATATATAAAAGTTGTTTATGTGCAAACTAACCGAACTAGTGACAGGAAATTAAATCCATCATGAAAATATCAATTTTTGTTCTCCTAGTTATAAGTATATATACTGTTTCTTCTTGTTATTTGGTATAGTTCAAGAGTTTAAAAGAATCATGATGAATATGTCACAGTTGTCATTTTCCATAGTTAACAGGAAAACGACAGAGTCCTTTATAGTTTCTTAGTTGATCGACTGATTATTTGTAAAGAAACTGTTGATTTGATGTTGTGTAGATGGCAATGTTATATATATCTTCTGTTTATCATCACTAGAGATTAAACACGACGCCTAATTTCCATCTTTCAAAATACGGATACATCATATTACATAAATTACTACTTAACGAAAAGATATTTTTTACTTATCAAGTCCTGAATCAAAGTTGGGTATTGTTTTGAACCTGTGTACATGAATCAAATGCTTGCTTCCTGGATAACCTTCACACAAGGGGACCTTGTGAAAAATGTGTTGTTGGTTTAGAACTTGGGGATATTGATAATACATGCATAATTCTCATTAATTTTATGAAAAGATCTCTCATTTGGATTGCTGTTCTTAAATATATTGCCACCAGGGTCGATTCAAGTATCAACCCGGTAAAGTTAGAGCCTTTGGGATGCTTCAGGAGGCACTGGCATCACTCCAATGTTCCAAGTAGGTCGTTGATAATGATTATTATCATTAGAGATCTTGGCTTGTGATAGTCATGGAGGTATGGTGATTTGTTTACATATTCTGTTGTTTTTTTTATGCTTGTGGTTTAGGTTGCTAGAGCCATTTTAGAGAACCCCAAGGAGAAGACAAAGTTCCACCTCATCTATGCTAATGTCACAAGAGGACATTCTTTTAAAGGTATCCAGACTTCTATTTCTCTTTTATTCAGTGTAGGTTTACGAAATTCATGAAAGTTTTGGTCCATGATTCCCTTATGGACTCAATTTTTCATGCCTGTTTGTAGTGTGGTATGCGTGCTAGGCATAAGGATACGTTTATAATTGATCCGTGCATTCTTATTTAGGAGATCCTTGAGTTGAACATCCCTCTTCAAGTAATAATAATTCCTCCAATTAATAGAGGAAAAGGAGGAAATATAGGCATTGATCCCTTGAAATTTGAGGCAGATAAGCAGTACCCTGTATATCTTATCATGTATGACATATTATCCCTGAGAAGTACATTTGCTCTTTCCCGTTGGTCACGTTACTATAATTTGTTCTAAAAAATTGTTATTTTTTTATTAATGTTGTACTATTTGACACATAAAGCGTTATTATCACCATCATGGGTGTAAATTACCAAGGATGATAGTACAGATACAAGGTGATGATTCGACGGAGTTTTGGAAGGATAAAGCATGCATTTTTGTTATGAGAATGGATCATGATAATTTATTTGTGTTTTTGCAGGAAGAATTGGATGGACTTGCTGCTAAGTACCCTGATCGCTTCAAAGTCTACTACGTATTGAATCAGGTTAGTTGGATTGCCAAACACATACCTTAACACATTTTTATTTCTGGTTGCAGTAACTATTCAATGCGGCAGAATAGAATGTCTCTGCTCTGCTAGGATCTTAACTTGATCTCTATAACTTACATTGACTTGAATAGGTTTTCAAGACTTCGAGTTGGAAAAAGTTTACACCAACATAATGTATAATTTAAAAGACTAAGAAAAGTGAGTTGTAGGAGCAGTACTACGGTACATTCAAGTGATTCCGAAAAATTACAGATTTGCCCATAGCTCTGTTAACTTATAAAGAATCAAGTAACATTTTAATATGCAAGCATCTGAACCTTCCAAAAGCTGTGATATTTCTTGTCATGATTTTGCATTATTCATGGTCGTGTTTCGGAATTATTTTTCTGATAAATGTTTACTCCTCAGCCACAGAAGTATGGGACGGTGGTGTTGGCTTTGTTTCAAAGAAATGATTCAAGAACATTGCCCTGCACCAGCACATGATGTTCAGGTAAACATCCAAATTTTCTGTTGTGTTTTTCTAATAGCTTGGAAAAAGCTCTTTAACATTTCCTATTATTAGATAGCGATTAGAAACTTCTCCATACATCTTTTTCATGTGGGTATATTGGTTTTCGTTAAGCACCGCTGACTTGTATTATGGAATCTGCAGATCCTGAGGTGTGGTCCACCGCCCATGAACAAGGCCAGGGGCTGCTCACCTTGAAGCTCTTGAATATGCTCCAGAGATGCAGTTCCAGTTTAATCTCTTCGACAAGGTCATGAACACCAACCATTTGAAATAGGATTTATCACTTGCACTAGATCAACAAAAAGACCTTACTTTAGTTCTCTGGTGCAAAAGGAAACTGTTGAGCTCAAGCAAGTTATTTGTAACTTATCTTGTTTAACCTTTAAAAAATTTGCCATTAGTTTCTCAATTGTAGTTTTGCAGCTTGTTGAGGATGATCAATCAGATTAAACAAGTGCAAAAAATATGTAAGCGACTGATGAAAAGAACAGTGAGTCCTTTAATAATAGTGCAGTGTGATCGATCTTGCGAGCCTAATTATCCAAACTTGGGGGATTTTCAGAGCATAATGAGTAGGTTTGTGTGTAGCTTGTTAGCGTGTGTTTGTATTAGTGTGTTAATGTTAAAAGCTATTTTGATGGTTTTTTTTCTTGTTTGGTAAAACTAAAAGAAGTGTTTTTTTAATATAAAATGATCTTTTATGCCTATCCGGAGAATTCAAAATTGGGTTTCTCCCGAGAAGCTCTTTTTGAGCTTTTTAGAAAGAGAAATTGTCTCATCTACCTTCGATGAACTTTAGATATTTCACCAATATCTTTCAATTACAAATATTTATTAGTGTTCATTTAGTACTTTTAACAACAAAAGCTCTTTAGATATATTTTACCAAACAATCTACTAACTTAAAGCTTTTAGTGAACCAAATAACATTGGTTTTTTATTAAAAGCTCTATCCAATAGAAGTTTACTATAAGCTCTATTTGAAAAGTTATTCCAAACACATTCTTAGTCCTTATGATTTCAGATTTAAATGAAATGGGCCTTCTGCCCATATTTGACCAACGAAAGAAATTTACACGAACTTTTAGACTATAATGTGTATTAATCCGGTGTTTTTTTT